>JARHVA010006478.1:367500-785000 GCA_037957365.1 Torreya grandis | reverse complement strand
ATTTTAATAATGACATAGTTTGATAGAATTTTCAATGAATAAGTTAGTATTATGACAATTATAAAATATGAGTTTTGGGTTTCAAAACACATGAATTTAGTTAAGTGAAATTTAAGGGAATTTAAGTATTAGTGAGAGTTCCAATCCTCAAATTTTTAAATTTTATATTAATTATAATTTATAATTTTATTTTCCAAATATATGTCATTCAACTTATTTAGAATTGATAGATTCAGTTAAATCAAAATTTTACCCATGATCACGAAGGAAATTCAATTTCAATGTTAATCCTCAAAGAATAAAATTAGGATAATATTTTTTACTACAAATATTACCTCCTAAATCTTATAACATATGAATTTTAATTATATTTTTAATTTACAAGTGATAGTGTATGTTTGATTAAATACGAAGTATTCATGCTAGCATGCTTAATGAAGAAGTCTACTTATAAGTAAAAGTCGCAATTTTTTCTTTTCTAGTCAATATTTATTTATCATGGAATCAAACATATATTTATTATATTTTACAAGAATAAACATATGAATTGATAATTTTATCTATATTTTATTGGAAAGAAAAATGTGTGTAAAATTTTATATGCATATTTTAATTTCTTTTTGTATAAATTGCTATAGTCATAAAAAATTAGCATCCCAAACCTTCAATATGGATAAGTCAAAAATGTTAAATAGGATTAACTATAATTTTAAAAACTAAATATGAATTATATATCACCTCAATATTTTATAGTTCCCAAGTAATTCTCATGGATGCATCCTTTAGTTATATGATGCTTTTATTATCAAAAGGCTTACATTCACTATCTCTTGTGTCTATTGATTATTTCTTAATATGACCATATGTTATTATGATGACCAAAACTTATACACTTCTCAAAATAATATAAAACCTTATTATTTCCATAATTTTTAATTTTTTGACTTCTACTTATTTTATAGCTTCCTAAACACTTACGTCTTAGCCAGATGCCTATGTCAATATTAATGTCCTATGCCAAACTAAGTGTCCAGTGCCTTAAAGTCATTAAAAAAAAAATTTAATTTGTCTTTATGGTTGGCCTAAATTATTTAACATGATATATTTCTTAAATATATTATTATTATTATTATTATTATTATTATTATTATTATAAAAGATCAACCCTCATTCATTTCTCACCTAGCACAAACCTAATAATTCACAAGGAAACTTATCAAAAGCACTCAATAAACCATTAAAGTTATAGAATGTTAAATATCATTTCATATTTAAATATTAGTCATAGGTAAATCCCATATATAGGTATAAAATATTTAATGAACATTTAATGAGCTATATTTTCTAAGTTACAAGCTAGGTCATTCAATGTACTTGTTTATCACATGTTGCATATTCATGCACACATAAGTCAACATGTATGGTAGTAATATACTAGTTTGATTCCATATTAAAAGTATTATTTATGTATTATATGCCCATTTATATAGGTTTCCTTGGGAAAAATAGACACTATGTTCTCCCTAAATCATTTTTCTCACAATCACCCCAAAGATGAAAAAGCTAGAGTTTTATCATTTAACAAAGAGTGATAGTTTTTACACAAGATATTAACACACTAGGGTAAAGGTGATAGAAAAAACAAAAGGATTTAGGTATATTCACCCCTATATAACTAATATTCCATTAAAGACACCTACATCCAACCTAGACATTGATGTTGACATAACTATCTAGATCTAATGCAAGCATATGAGGCCAAAAAAAACAAATTTTGAGAATATGATGAATATTCTAGGATATTGATATAATAAACTTCCAACATGTTTCATCCTAGATCTATATATACATATTAAACCAAATAATTACTCTTATTTATAATTTATTACAATATCAATCATTTGTTGCACTTTACATTTTTAACATATATCATTATTATAAATTTAGAACATTGTTTATCTATATTTGTAAATTAATTATATTACTGTATATATATTTATCACCCTTATACTTAATAATTTATATATTATTAACCCTATACTATATTTACCCTATAATATACTTTTACAAACTTTAGCCTACACCAGGATGGAGTTTATGGATTATTATTGAGCTAATGTAATGTAATAGTTGGATCAATTTTTGAAAAGTTGATGTGATTACATCACTCAATATTACCAAGTTATAATATGGAGTTATAAAATCATTCATCTTCACCAAATTTTACTGTGAGTTAACTTGGATCACTCACACTCACGAGTTTATAAGTATGATTAGGTTTCATGGTTGAGTTAATTTTAATTTCTAGGTGTAAAATTACCTTTTCTCCAAGATTGGGGGAAAATTACCCTCCAATATTTATATATTTTTCACTTTAAAGTTTTATTATTTACCTAATATCAACTCCAAATCTTCACAATAAATCATCTCCTCAAATAAAATTACCAAAAGTAAAGATTGTCACATTGATACACATGTGTACTCCTAACCTTGTTCTCTTTGATTTCAAGAAATATTATATACACTAATTATATACTATAACATGATCTTGGTTACATGCTAGTCACCAATAAAATATTCAATACTCATACAAATATAATGTGTGTTATACACACCTAGATATGCATTCCTTTTCCTTTAAACTATAACAATCATTACTATATTAAAGGTAGGAAAATGTAGACATTAAATTTGAATTATATATCACCTAAATCTTATATACTTGGAAGTTACTTATCATAGATGTACCCTTTAGTTATAAAACATTCTTTCTACCAAAAGGTTCACATCCACTATATGTTATGCCTATCGATTATATATTAGTCTAACCATATGCTATTTTGATGATAAGGCCTTGTATGCTTTTCAAAATGATATAAACCTACTTATTATCATCCTCCTCAAGTTTTGGACATACACATATTTTATATATTCCTAGACACTTTTGTCCTAACCAATGCCTTAGTTGATAATAGTGTCATATGCCAAACTAAGTGTCCAATTCCTTAAAGTCATCAAAATTATAATTATAGCATGTCCTTATGGTCAGCCTAAGTGATTTAGCATGATATATTTTAAAAAAGTATTGGTATATATATAATGTCAACCCTCATTCATTCGAAACCTAACACAAAACTAACAACCACATGGCAATTTACCAAAAAAACTCAATCAATAAATCAATTGACCAGAGCTTCCCTACTCTTTATTATTTCAATATCAATAACATGAAAAACTAGTATACATTTTTGAACTACTGAAGGAGCATTCCCTGAAACATATTTTCAAATTAAAAGCTCAGTCATACTTGATTATCACATATTACATCTTGAAACCCACTTAAGAAAAAATGTACGGGATAAATAAATAAGTTTGAGGCCCTCTTTAGTGTATTATCTATGTAGTTAATTACCATTTATATATGTATTATTAGGTTAGTTAGACATTGTGTGCCTAAAACCCCATTTTACTATAGTTAAGGGTGATAAATATAGGGTTTTATCATTTGATAAATAGCATTAGTTTGTGTGAAATATCTAATCACACTAGGTCAATAGAAATAGAAAACCTAGAAGGATCTAGGTGGTCACACCTAGATCCAACTAATATTATATACTTAACATAGGCATCTAACTCAGACACTAGTGTTGACATAAATGTCTATATTTTACACAATAATCCAAGTCCATAAAATTGAAAATTATAAAATATGATGACCTTTTTATGATCTTGATCCCATCCAGTTTCATCTTGTTTCATTATACATCTACATGTACATTTTAAACTAAGTAATCTTGTTTATAATTTATTACAATATCCATAAATAGTTGTACTTTCCATTTTTATCATATCTTAGTATTATAAATTTAGATAATTATTTATTTAATTTTTCATATTAATTGCCCTATTATAAATCTATTTATCCCCTTTGTGATTACTCATTTATATATTCTTAACCCTACACCATATTGACCCACCTCAATTTAGGGTTAAACAATAAAATTTCAAAGATCTATATTAAATCTAAATTTATGGATTGTTATTAATGGGATTCAGAAACATCCATCTAGGAGATGTGATAATCGAAAATACAAAGATCAATATAAATCTCAAGAATCTGTGTCAATCATATTAAGAAGTGTTAATGATGAATTCCTACTCTATGTTGGTAATCAATAATCTCTTAGAAAATCCTAAAAACTTATTGAGTAAATGCATGAAGATACATGAATTTATAAAATTATTAAACTTATTATTTAAATCATGATAATGCATGTGAAAGGCGATTAAAAATTTGTTAATTTTATTGATAAAATTAAAAACATCAAATCACACTCAGATGGATGTAATTGTAATTTAATTTAAGATCAACTTCTCTATTTCATTGTTCATTTAAATATCCATGATAATTTTATAAATTTTACTTCCATTCTTAAATATAAATATCAAATAGATTAATTCATCCCTAACCTATATTCCCTTTTAACTCTTCTCATTTAAGAAGAACAATTAATGATGAATTTCAATTCTAAAGATAAGACCACTTAGACACTTATCACTCAAAATAATGTTTCAAAAAATAATGAAAACTAAAACTTTAAATCAAAATTCAAATCAAAATCATATAATTTCAATAATAAGGATGGGAATAATAATACTATAAATAATGACTATAAAGTGAAATTTAACAAGAATTGTAAAATTTGGGGTAATTTGGTCATAAAAATTAATATTGTTATAAACCAAGTCCAAATTATAAAAACCCTAAAAATAACGAAGGGAAAAATTTTTCTAATCAAAATCAACATAAAAAACTAAACCAAAACCAAATTAGGAACCATCATTAAAATTACAACATTATTGCTCTTTAGTATGCTTTATTTGCTTTTAATGATAATGAGTGGATTTTATATAGTGTCACTTTGAATTACACCAAATGATTGTATAATATTTTATTTGATACTAAAAATATATATGAAATTATATTTTTAGGTGATAATTATTTTTTAGAAATAACTAAATGATGTAAATAATTTTTTTCAAATGGATTCTTAAATGATGTTTTTATGTTCCTAAACTTAAGAAAAACATTTCATCATGTTATAAAATTATGCATGATAATTTCATTTCAACACTTATCAAATACAAATGGTGCATTAAATATTAATATGTTTCTTTTATTAATGAAGGTATTCAAAATAATGTTCTTTACATTTTTAATGATTTTTCTTATGGATCTTTTCTTTCCTCTCAAATTTCAAGAAAACATAAGTATGGTATGAAAGGCTTAGAAATGATAATTTTATAAGTATTTATGATATTCATAATCATAAAATAATGGTTACAATTATTATTATCTCTTCTCATCATGGAACTTGTGAAGGTTGCTTAAACGGTAAGAAACACACTCAACCTTTTCACAAATAACATGATGAAAACTCCTCTCATCCTTTATAAATTGTCCATAGTAATGTTATAAGACCAATTTAAGTTGTATATATTAAGTTATATTTATATGATTAAAAATATACTTAAGATCATAATATAATTATTTGGATTTATTTTATAAATAATAAATCCAAAGTGTTGTCAAAATTTAAATAGTTTAAAGCTTTTATTGAAAAATCTTCAAACCTACAAAATTATATATTGACAATGGATAATGGTGGTGAATACATTAGAAAATTATCTAATTCATTTTTCATTTCATGTGGTATTATAATATAACTAACAACTTACTATTCTCGATAGTAAAATTGAATTATTGAGAGGAAAATTAAGACAATCCTATAAATGCCTAGAAATATGTTACAATCAACAAGTGTTACTAAGTTTATTTAGGTTGAATATATGAACACCATTGTACATACTGGTAATAACCTTCCTATTAATTCCTTTCATATATCTACTCCTATAGAAAAGTGGTCTAATAAAAACCAAGTGTTGCTCACCTTAGGATATTTGAAAGTCTTGCTTCCATTTTTATTCCTAAAGCTAGAAGAAATAAACTTGATCCTACCTCCTACTCTTGAATTTTTTTAGATATAGAGGAATAACTAAAGGATTAATGGTGATCCATATAAATAAAAAATTATTTAAAATAAGAATGTTTATATTCTTGAAGAAAATTTTCATGAGTCTTCTGTATAACCCTCTCAAGTTTATTATTATTAATGACAAAACATTTATGTTCCTTGTTTTTAATAAATATATGCATTAGAGGAAAATGGTCAAAATTTGATAATTTTTAGTTTTAAGGGAACCTTATTTGTTTTGTATTAAATATAAAATACCTAAATCGGTTGAACTCTTAATTCAATCTTATAATCTTGAAAACATTAATGAAATGACTATAAGTCATCATACTTGTCATGATTTAATGACTCTTTATGAATGTAAACCACAATATTATGAGGAATCCATTTGGTTTAATGGATGGATAAATGTTATGAAATATAAATATATATCTTTAATTAAAAATTAGACTTGGGATCTTGTCCCTCATAAAATAAATTTTGTTGTTCTAGATGGCATTAAAAAATTAAATATAACTCAATTGGTAAATTGACAAATCTAAATATAAGTTAGTTGCTTGAGGATTTACTAAAATGCCTAGTATATATTATGTTTAAAACTTTTATAATGTGTAAAAAATGATAAATAATAAATTATTGCAACTACAAATGGTTGAGAAATAGACAAATGGATATTAAAAATGTTTTGTTTAATAGTGACTCAAAATACAAAATATATATGAGTCAACCCTATTTTTTTAAAGAGCCTAATAAATAATATTATGTTTGCAAGTTACACAAATATTTGTATGGTTTAAATTAATATACTTGAGCTTGGTACTCTATAATCACAAGATTTTTTTATAAATACTTAAGTTTTTTGTAATTATTATTTTGATAATGATCTGTTTGTCAAAATTGAAAATGGTCATATTATCTTCATTATGTTATATGTATATGATATTCTCATTACTAAAATTCAAGCTAATTTTACTCTTAAGTATAAATTTAAACTAAATAAATGTTTTGATATGAATGTTCTAGGTTTTCTACATTAGTTTGTAGGCATGGTGTATTTGAGGATAAAAAATCCACTATAGTATCTCAATATCAATATGCACATTTCTTTCTTGTTAAATTGAAAATGATTGACTACAAACCTATTTATACAGGTATTAAATTTGGTGTAAATCTTGAAAAAAAACCATTAAGTGACAAATCTAATCTTACTTGATTAAAAAAGAGTTGGAAGTTTAATTTATCTAACTCTTACTATACCATATATTTCATATGTTATAGGTGTTGCTTACAAATTCACACAAGATCTATACATGGATAATTGTAAAGTATAAAAAAGGATACTTGGGTATATCAAAGGTACAATTAATTATGGTTTATATTATTATTCCATTTATATTATTAATTTATATGGTTATCATGATGCTGACCTTGTTGGTGATATTGTAGATCATAAAACTACTTCTAAAATTGTGTTTAAATTTGGTGCATGTATTATTACTTGGAGAATAAAAATATACTATTATTTATCTCTATTATAAAAAATTAGAGTATATGAATTTTATGGAAGATACTAAAAAATAATTTTTTCAATGAAGGTTATTAGAATAATTCCATATGAATGTATTTCATACTACAAATCTTATTTATGATAATCAAAGTTGTATATCTTTGGTGAAAAATCTAGTTAAAAACTAGAGAATGAAACATATTTAATTTTATGTGAATTTTATATTAGAAAAAGTCCTTAGTAGTTATATTGATATGTATTTTTATCATACAGTTAATAAAGTGTCAAATATATTCACAAAACCACTATGTACTAAATTTTATTCCAAGTTTAGAATAATGTTGGACCTATAAAAATTGCCATTCATAGGTAGTGTGCATGAAAATGTCACCTCCTAATGACCATATATTTATTTGCATCTATATAATTCTTTTTTATTGTAAAAAACATTGTAAAAAGTAACCTTACGTGATTTTTGTGTAAACTTAAACCTGTGTGCATTTATTGTGTACCCAATAATCAAGCAAGTTTTGTAATGGATGTACTTATGATATGAAAAAATTTAAATCCTTGTAAGCTTATCCATGAGAAACTATAGGATGTAGTCCCACTATAAGACTAGCCTAAATCACCTTATGTGTTTTATGGATTCTAATTCTTTATATATATATAAGGTGTTTAAATATTTCAAGTGTTACATACTAGCCTAAATTCATCATGGATGGTTTATGGATGGTAATTATTTTTTTGTAATTATGAGACTATGGCATGTATCCCCACTAAACATTAAGGGGGAGTGTTGTAAAAATAATATTTGTGGTTTTATATTGTGGCCCATATTGTTCCATAAACTAAATAAATAATATATTTATTATTTACACATAATCAAATATTTTAGAAATAGTTGTGTGAGGGGTGGATTGGTTGGTTAAAACTATCCACAAACCTTATAAAGGTGTTTTAACCTTTGGAAAAAAATTATTATTTGATTATTACAACACCATGATTTATGGGAGTGGTGGTCTCTAAAATTTATGTGAATAATTAAGAAGTGAGGGGAAGAAAGAATTCACTAGGTCTGTAAATGTTTCTAAAATAATAGAATAAGTTTTGTCAGATTTTTTACCCCATTGTGGTTTTCCCATGTAAAAAATATCTAATGCGCCATGTTTTTCCCTAATTTATTTAATTATTATTACAAGTTATGTAATTAATTGATTTATTAATGTCCTTGTCATTCATACTAAATAGATGTTATATTCATTTCACTTTTTATTTTGGCATATGTCATATAATGTTTTTGATAATAACTCATACTTAAAATTGTGTCACATGTATATGCTATTTACTAACACTGACATTGATACATATGGTTGATGTAGACTAGTCTAATTTTTTATATGTTTCTTTTCAACTTCTTAATTCATTACATGATAAGTTATAACTTGATTACTTATTTAGTGTGGCCATTGGCCTTGTGTGTGTAACATATTACATTTTTTTGTATATTCCATCACCATGCCATTTGTGCATGTCCTTTACCTTTTTTTTTGTGTGACATTCATATGTCCCTTGTATGTGGTGTTGTGGCCTAATGTCACTTTTTATGTAAATTGTGTGTCATTATGTGACACTACTAGTACATTTATTGATTTTTTACTATGGTTCCATGGTTCCTATCATGCATTAATTATATTTTCTAATTTTACTCATGTTTCATGATACATAACATGCACATGATGATTAAGTGATTTAATCATATATATTTATCTAACACATGTTTCATATGCAATTAAATCTATTTTCAATGCTAAAGGTAATATATTTAGAATGTTCACATGATACTACATAATTACATATTTCACATATGTTATAAGTATTTTTGAGATTAATGACTTGTAGACTACATCTCCCATCTCAAAAGGGGGGAATCACAATGGCCTTATCTTGAGAACAAGATCTCACGAGCAAAAAATTTAAGATTTATGATAGAATAAAGTGTTCAAATTTATAGTATGTTTCATATTTTTTAAATTATGGAGGTATATGGCATGCATGTATTGTCATTTATATTTTTAAAATTACATTTAAAATTTAAAATTTTAAGAATTTCAAAGGTGAAATTTTTCAAATAGAATCAAGATGCAGCTACAATAGTGTAACTTGTCTCATTTTTAAAGTGGGTCACATTATATTATATTGACACTCAACATCTATGGTTTTAATTTATCAAACTAAATTTTATTGTTTCATCCTTTCTTATAACACATTTGAGTCTAGGGAAACTCAACATTTATGGTTATATTGTAACAAGCAATATTTTATGGTTCCATCCTTTAAATGATTTTACATATTACTCTACGCATTGAAATGAGAGTTGGAACATGCAATATTTACAACTTAAGGGCTTTCATTAGTTTTAAAATTGAGACTTGGTCACCCTCAATTCACCATAGGTTCAACATTTATCCAAATTTCTCTATAGGGGGTGCACACACTTATACACTTTCTAGTTATAAGTAAATTATATTACATGCTCTTTAAAGTGTATTCTAGCCTTGATCATTTCAAATTTAAAATACAATTTTTAATTCTTCAATTTTAAAATTGGATAGTAGCTAATTTTAGTGGAATTGTTTTAGGTTTTACATTGAGGTGAATTTAAAAATCAAATGTCATATCATAATAAAAAATGTGTACAAATAGTTAGGTTTGAATTTCCTTTACTTTAGTAATTTCATTTCATTACATCACTATAATAAGATTTTTGTTTTGGGTGGGGGAGTAATGTAGACTTTTAAATTTATTCATTAAGTGTTTGAAAATGTTTAATCTTAACATCCTTACCTTACTTGACCTATTCACTATTCCATTAACTCGAAATCTAGATGAGAGTCTTCACTATTTTACTTACTATCCTGAAAACACTAAAAAAAAATCAAAAATTCCTATTTTACTTAGAGATGCCATCAATACAAGTTCCAATAGTGTGCATCCTTCTAGATCAAGTCTTCACTAGGTCAGATAGGGACGTAACTCAACATTATCCATAGTGCACCCTTATCTCTATTACTTCAATGGTAAATTTTTAAATTTTAGATGATTTATGTTGGATCTACCTCAATTTTAGAAAATTTAATTAATAAAAATATTGAAAATATACCACTATATAATCACATCAATGCCACCTAATAGACTTACCTGAAAACTATTAAAAAAAAAGTCTATATGTAGGTTATTTGACTTAGATAAAAATGACACTAATATTTACTATTCAAGTGTTGATTTATCCCAACATTCATACGTCAAATCTAAAGAAATTTTAGTGTAGGCCAATGGTGTTCATTATTAATCATTCAAATCAATTTACTAATTACATATATATAATGGTATCATCAATATTTACACACTCACTCTAAGAGGTAGAAGTACATAATTCTAAGGGCCATTTGGGTTATCTAGGTAGAATTAAGATTAAATTTAATTTCATGAGGACAAATAATATATTCACCTTGCACAATTCAACCTTGGAATTTGATGTTTATTTGGTTTATGTGCAAGATTTAGGGTTTATTATTACAATCAATTCTACATGATAGATTAGAAACTACATATTATCCACATACCACCTTTGATAGGTGAATATACTCATAGAGTAAAATTACCTATACATTCAACTAAAACATGGCCATATTCAAAATACAAGGTCATCATGTTCCTGTATCTACCCTAGTGCCCATCTGTCCATCCTAATGTGATTTTGTCCCAGTGTATAAAAAAAACTACTTTTAGACATGACACACTTCAAAGATACTTCTATTTAGTTTTAAAGTAATAGTCAATGCATGTCATGTTTGAGTGATATTTTCATGTTCCATTGAAATTTACTATTTTTAACTCACTTTAATTTTTATAATTTACTATGTTTTACATTAAGATTATGTATATTATGTATTCAAAAAAATATTTCAATAGTTTATGTTTATAGAATTTAATTTTTAAATCAACATAGAATTAAATAAAAGGTATTACTAATGATTTGAGATACAAAATACTACTTTAAATACCTTGGATGCATGATTTGGAAGCTATAACATCTATGTTTATCATGGTAATTGATGTTTGGTTGTATCTGATGTAAAAGAAAACATGAGATCGTAATGCATTAATGACAAAGTTATTAGATTGATGATTTGGAGAGTGTTTGAATTAATGAGGTAATTTATGGATGATATTTATGTTATTTATATGTTATATATACCATATGGGGTGTTTTGAGTTCTTATATTTCTTATTAAAGTGAACAGAATTCATCAGAATAGTGATTTGAATGTCTAAGCTCAAGCAACCATCTTGATAGATAAGGCTAAGTAAGTAATTTTATGATGTAATATTTTAAAAATGTGAAGGTATAAATATAATATTAATATATTTATATATTACACTATGTGATGAGATCATCTGGTCTAAATTTCAGATCATGAGGTTAAGAGTAACAAAAGTTATTAAGGTACATAGTTGTCTTCTCAAACTGAGTTTACTAAGTTCCCATACTTAGTCAAATTTGAATTATAAAAGATGTAAAATGAAAATTTTACAGGATATAATATGTAAATATGATAATTTAATATTAATTAATAATTATATAATAACATGGTTTAAATTCAAATATTCAAAATTGCATATGCTAGTGACGTGTCACAATCATGGAGTTTGAGCAACATATATAACAAGTGTGAAACCTATCAGATAGAGACAAACATTAAGAACATAATAATGTATATTATTATAAAATTTATTTTTATTGATTCAAATATTTAATATTACATGTGGTGATTTGAAGTGGCATAATTTCATTGATGACTAGTTGTAGGGTGTGCAGAAGGCACACATAACTACCAAGTGGCACAATTGTGGGGGCTCAGATCAAATATGAATGATGAACATTGTAAGTTAAATACTAAGATAATTATAAGGATATAAATGGTGAATATTTTATATATCTACCATGAGACACGTGATGATGATAGAGTGTCCAATGTTTAATGTTTACATAGTGAGCATTGGCATTTGAATTTAACAAAAGAAAAACCAATGCCCAATATTTTGCTTATATATTTTGATCTAGGATGAATTTCAAGGTGATGTTAAAAATTAAATTTGAAGAGGAATTAAAATATCATCCAAAAAAGTCATTTATAAGGTTTGAAATTTTTTACAGTCAAATATATTAAGCTATAAAGTTGACTATGTGTTTGATCATGTTTTGTAAGTAATCTGAGAAGGATAATTGAGTTGTTCTTGATAGTGTCTTGATTTTTCAATATGAAATAAATATTAGAGAGTGTTTTAAACTCCATGAATATTATTATTTTTTATTTTTTGAAGTTTTATCAATCCATCTTCAATGTGAACTATTTCTTAGAAGTTTACTGTGTTTGTTTAATATATTGGCAAATTGAGTGACCATCTTGCAGAGGTAAGTTGAAGGTGTTATGAGAAGAATTGAGGAAAAAAATAGATATGAATATATCAAGGAAGTATAAAATATTTATGATAATTTAATTATAATTAATATTATGAAATTGATCAGATATAGAGATTCAAAATAGCTTGACTATATTTTGAATACGTGTGACCAGTCTAAGTGGTCATTCTGAGAGAGTTGAATTGAGTGCTTAGATCCTATGTTAAAGTGTATAAATCACATAGAGGTGTATAATAGGCGATAAATATTTTGTCCATGTGATATAATAATATGTATATGTCAAATATTTGAGTATTTTCTTCAAACTTTTGAGACTGTGTTTTCTATGTATAAAGGCCTAAAGAGTAAGGAGACATATTTATTAGGTTCAAGTGTTGAGATAGTGTTATAGATGGAATGGACCCACATGGGAGTAATAAATGGGATATTTTAAATATATTTTATGTTTTAAAATAATTGGTAAAATAATTAAGGTCATCCAAGTAGTCTCACATGTAACATGTGAGTATGAAGGCCTAATTATTTTATGTCTCACCAAGACCTAATGGTGGTTTAGGGCTAATGAGGTATTGGCTGACCAAAGGATTGTGTGGTTATTAAATTTAACATTTATGATGACATATTTGAAAGTTTTTTCAAATATTTAAATAATCTTGGATGAAAAAAAATGATTAAATGAAGAGAGTGGTATAAGTACAAGGTCTATTTGGACTAACTATGTTAGTTGTGTATGTGTGGATTCAAGCGAAGGAGAGAACCTTTAAAAGAGAAGGTATAGGTAATTGAGTAAAAATAGATAGTGAAAATTATTATTCATTATTTTTTTATTAATTTGATGTAGTTGGATACATAGGTCATTATATCTAGTGAGCCTAGAAGAGGTAGATTTAGATAGTGAGCACTTAAGAGTGTTTGACTGAAAGAGTGAAGGTAAATAGTGTAGATAAAGGTGATCATCATAATTTGAAGAGAATAAATAGGTGTTTAAGATGATATATTCAAGTTATATAAGTGGGTGCTTGGTTTCCTATGGGGTTGGTTCCTCCTTGAAAGGTAAAGCTTGTTAAAGGTCTAGTTGTTGTGGGTGCTCAGCTAGATAGGCACAGTAGCTCCTTATGGGATTGGTGTCTCACTAAACTAAGAGATGGATATTCCTTGATTAGTTTGTGTTGGTATAAATTGTTGATATTATTTTATAAAAATATATTCCATATTATGGGGTTTAGTGGGTTTTATCCCCTAAGAGGGTTTCCCACATATAAGATGTGTTCATATGATGTATGCTCTTATAGATGCTTTGGATGTATGTGATATCATGTTTATGTTTCTTGATCAAGTTGATGTATGTTTAATGTTTAAGAGTTGGGAATTGAATTGGACTATCTTGCATCATTGATTCACTCCCTATCAATGATTATACCTATGATAATTGGTATCTAAGTAGGACTTTTTATGCAATTTTAACCACTTGAAGGTGATCCAAGGTACAAAGATGGCTAAGTACTTGAGGAAATACAAATTTTAGTTTAGATCAATGGTAAAAAGTCTTGAATAATATATTATTCATATTGATACTAGGAAGAGTGATTCCAATTCCAAGGATGATGAATATGAGATGAGGCTTGAGGAGCTAAGTGAATAGTTCATGAAACATAGTGAAAATATAAGTCATCTTCAAACCAAGTTTGAGAGATTAAATGAAATAGTCAAAGAAAGATTACCATGCAGGATCTTGAGGATCAATTAAGGGTTACAAATACTAATCTAAGTTCAAAAAATAAAGAATGCAAACATCTCAAAACTTAGTTATAAGATACAAATGATAAGTTGAGTTAAAATAAAAGTGAGCATGATAAGTTGAAGTCCAATCTTATTTCTATAAAGATCATTGAGGAGTAAACATTTAGAATAAAGGATGGCATGGATGAAGAACCTAAGAGGGATAAATATACTATCCAAGTTCTCAAAATTTATTTAGAGACTACAAGTTAAAGTATGATATCTAAAGAGGATGTGAGGATTCAATTAAAGACCAAGATAGATTCATTGAAAGATGAGCATGAGTAATTTGTTGTCAAGGTAAACAACATTGAGAAAGAGAAAGAGAGGTCAGCTCAAAAAAAAAGGATGCAAGTACCAAGTGTAATATGAGAAGACCTATCAAACAGCCAAATACTATGAGGCATGAAAGATATTTTAATGGTAATTGTTATACTTGTCAAAGATTTGGTCATAAGGTAAGAAACTATAGAAAGAAGAGAAGATGTTCAACTAGAATTATGGATAATATAGTCTACTAGAGTTATCATGATATGGAATATATTTTTATATTATACCCAAGAATGCATGGGAAAATACTAACCCAAGTATGGAGACCTAAGATAGTCAAACTTGAGCATAATTAACCTAAGAGACAAGATGATATGTTTGTTGAGATTCATAATATTCATCAAATAAAAGGTATGGATGATGTCATTTGTTTCAATTGTCAACAAGTTGGTCATATTTTGAGATATTGTAAAATCAAGATATCAAGTCATAAGAAGGTGCATGGACATCCTAGAGTGATATGTAAAGGTCAATCCTTGGTATGAAAACTTAAATAAGTGAAAACCAAGTAAACTAATTTAGTTGAGTTGAAAGATCAAGATGGAATTCTTACCAAATCAAAAGAGGAATCAGATATGAATAAGGTTTAGGAATGCCAAGATAAGGTGTCATCTATCTAGATAGAAAAGGAGAATAAAAATTTAGTTCAATTCAAGCTCAAGGAAAAGATCAAAGTGATAATTGAGGATACTTCTAAGGTAAGTATGGATCCAAGAGAAGATCCTATTGTTTTTTAGTAAGTTTCATGAAAATAACATTAGCTATCAATCCCTAGTGATGAGGTTCTTTCTTTATATGAAAAGTATGTCATGAATATTTGTTGTCTCCATGAATTGTAAATTCATTCTTAAATGATAAGGAAGAATATTGTAGTGAATGATTATGTTGATTTTATTAAGCCTAAGAAGAAGAAGAAGAACTATCATTATTAGATGACCAAGGAGGAGAAGGAATATGAGGAGTTGTGGGTAAATCCTAGTTTGACATTCTTCTAGGACATTGTGGATGTGGGTGTCTCTCTATAGCTTCAAAGAGACACTTGTTAGCAAGAGGAAGCATGTTGGATGATAGTTGAATTTTTGGTTGATGTTTTAGGATAAGAAATATATTTTTAAAATGTTTTTGGCCAAGTGGGATCAATGAGTTTTATGAATATGATCCAAATTGTTGTGATGGAATATTTCAGGATATATTCAGGGACAATGATCCTAAAATCAATATTTTGGTACAATCTTTGAAGGATGGTCTATTTGGTCAAAATGGTGAAGAATGAAGCTATGTGTGTAAGATCTATAGGTAATAAATGAAGATCTATAGGTGTCTAATCAAGGGTGATGTCATGATCCAAGTAAATCATTTACTTAGGGGAAGTTAACTCAAATAGTTTGAAAGGATTGAAGAGATGTGCATGATATAAGGAGTAGCATATGTGAAGATGTTTTAGTCATGATAAAAGTGTGAATATATCTTATACATTTATGAATTTAAGAAGATTTATATGATGACTTGATCAAACCGAGTCATGTATTTTTATTAGGTATTAAATCTTCATGCATGAGAAAAGAGAGCTTGTGATTTCTATAGATAGATAGGTCTAAGGATTAGAGAAGCCCAATTTTAGATATGTGCATGTCAAAGGGGGAGAAATTGATTAAAATTCTTTAAAATATGTAAATATCATGGGAATCTTAAATATTATTTGAATACATACATGATGCTAAGGAATGATTGTTGGCATGTTAAAAAAGAGACCCTTTGTCATTAATGTCAAAGGGGGATAACTATCAAAATGAAAAATTTCAAATGAGTAAGAAGTAATTATTAGGGTGTTTTTCCATCAATGACAAAGGGGGAGATTATTTATCATGGTCTTTGATGTTTGGTTGTCATTGATGTCAAAGAGAGTATGAGATCATAGTGAATTAATAACAATTTGATTAGATTGATGGTTTGGAGAGTGTTTGACTTAATGAGGAAATTTATGGATGATATTTATGGTATGGAAATGTTTTGAAAATCCTAATTGGTGTTATGATTTATTAAAGTTCTTATGGAAGTTAATGGAATTCATCAAACCAATCATTTGAAAGTCTAATCTCAAGTACTCATCTTGATAGATAAGAATGAGTAAGCAGTTTCATGACATAATAATTCACACGTGTAAAGGTTTCAAGATCAAAAAAATATATGGATATATTATCCTATATTATTATATTATATGGTTCAAATTTTAGGTCATGAGGTTAATCATAGTAAAAGTTATTTAGGTGTAAAGTTGGCTTCTCAGATAGACTTTACTAAGTTCCCATACTTAGCCAAATTTGCATTATTGAAGAAATATGATGATAATTTAATTGGATCATAGATTTAACCATGATAAATTAATATTATTGTATAAGGATCCAATTGTGTGGTTCAAAGTCAAATAGTCAAGATTACACATGCTAGTGACACGTGTCATAATCATAGAGTTTGAGTAGTAGATCTTATATTGAGTGTGAAACCATCAAATAGAGATCAACAGTGAGTACATGATAATGAAAATTATAATAAAATAGAGTGTATTGAGTCAAATATTCAATATTTTATGTGGTGATTCCAAGTGGTGGAAGTTCATTGGTGACTGGATGTAAGGTGTGCAGAAGGCATGTAGAGCTACCAAGTGGCATAATCATGTGAGCTTGGATAAAAGATCAATAGTCTGAATTACAAGGTAAAGACTAGGATAATTATGAGGAGATAGATGGTGAATATTTGATATACCTAATATGTTAAATTATAATATGACAAAGTGTCTTATGTTTAACATTTGCATAGTGACCATTGGCATTTGAATTTAACAAAGGAAAAACTAGTGATCAGTATTTTGCTTATACCTTTTGATCTAGGAGGAATTTGAAGGTGATGTAAAAATAAAATTTGAAGAGTAATTAAAGATTAATACATAAAATTGAGTTAAAATATTTTATTATATGTAAATTCAAATATATTAATCTCAAAATTTAACTATGTGTTTGACCATGTTCAACAAGTAATCTGAGAAAGATAATTGAGTTGTTTTTAATAATGTCTTGATGTTTCAAGATGAAATAACTATTGGAGAGTGTTGAAAAATACATGAATAATATATATGTGGATTTTTGAGGTTCTAAAAATCCATATTTAGTGTGATTTTTTTTATAAGTTTACTACATTTGTTGAATGCACTGGCAGATTGAGTGAACATCTTACAGAGGTAAGTTGAAGGTATTTTGTGCAAAATTGAGGAAAAATAAATATGAATATGTAAATTAAATATAAAATATTAATGATAAGGTAATTTTATGTCATAGTATGCCCCTTATCATATTTATAGAATCAAAATATCTTGATTATATTTTGATTATGTGTGACTAGTTTGAGTGGTCATTTTGAGAGAGTTAAATTGAGTCCTTAGATCCTATGTTGAAGTGTCTAAATAACATATAAGTGTATAATAAATAATAAATTGTTTACCTATGTGATATAATCATATACATATTTGAAATAAATTATTAGTTTCTTCATAAGTTTTAGACTATGTTTTCTATGTATGAAGGCCTAAAGAGCAAGGAGACCTAATTGGTAGGTTTGAGTGTTGAGTTGGTGTTCCAGATAGCATATACCCATATGGTAGTAATAAAGGGGATATTGGAAATATATTTTATGTGTTATAATAATTTTTAAAATAATGAAGGTGGTTTAAGTAGTCTCACATGTAATAGGTGAGTATGAAGGCCTAATTATTTTAGGTCTCACCGAGACCTAATGGTGGTTTGGGGATAATGAAGTATTGGACAACATAAGGAGTGTGTGGTTATTACATGTAATGTTTATGATTATATATTTAAATTTTGTTTCAAATATGTAAAGCATCTTGGCCAACCAAGATGGGTTAAAGGAAGATAGTGGTATAAGTACAAGGTCTATTTGGACTAATTGTGCTAGTTGTGTATGTGTGGATTCAAGAAAAAGAGAGAAAATTTGAAAGAGAATGTATAGATAATTGAGGACCAATATAGTTTTAAAAGGATCGATCACATTTTTATAATTAATTTGATGAATGTGGATACATAGGTAATTGGACCTAATGATCTTAGAAGGGGTAGATTAAACAAGTGAGCTCTTGAGACAGTTTGGGTAAAAGAGTGAAGGTGAAGAGTAAAGATAAAGATTTTCATCATCAATTTAAGAGTGGAAACATCTATTTCAAATGATCTATTCAAGGTATATGAGTGGATGCTTTGTTTCTTAGGGGGTTGGTTCCTCATTGAAAGGTAAAGCTTACTAAAGTTTTAGTTGATGTGGGTACTTAACTAGATAAGGGCAATAGATCCTTATGTGATTAGTGTATCAATAAAATAAGCGATGGGTGTTCCTTGATTAGTTGGTACTTGTCTAAATTTTGGATATTATTTAATAGGACTATAGTCCATCTTACAGGGTTTAGTGGGTTTTATCCCCCAAGAGGGTTTCCCACATATATGATGTGTTCATATGATGTATGCTTTGGATGTATGTGATTTCACGTTTTTTTTGCTTGATAAAGTTGATATATGATGAATATTTAAGAGTTGGGAATTAAATTGGACTATCTTTCATCATAGATTCACCCCACCCCCTTAGTGATTTTACCTCTAATAATCTACACTATACATATGGATAAAATTCATACATGAGTAAATCATATAAGCTTTTGTTATAGATGATTTACCATTCATATTATTTATAATTATTGAGAATCATATATAGTATTTTACCAAATTTAAATCAAACTCAAAAAACTATTATGGTTCACAAACATGTTATTCCAATACATAAATTTAAAAATATTGAATGGAATGAATATATTGAAATAGAAGAAGGTGGTGAAAGTTTTGATTTTTTAGATGAAAAATACCCAAACTAATATTTTCTCCAATTTTACATATAGAAAATAAATATGATATGTGGGTATTTAAAATTGTGTGTGTGTGTGTGTGTGTGTGTGTGTGTGTGTGTGTGTGTGTGTGTGTGTGTGTGTGTGTGTGTGTGTGTGTGTGTGTGTGTGTGTGTGTGCATGCATGTGTGCATGTGTGTGTGTGTGCACATGCGTGTGCACACACCTACAACACTATTATGATTCTCAAGAATTATAAATAAAATTAATGTTAAATCATCTACAACACAAGATTATATGATTCACTCATGTATAAATTTTAACCATCTATATAATTTATATGTGATATCTTTCATATCATGCATCCATGGTATCTCAATTAGTATGTTATATCTCACATCATTAGGTATATCTATTGTTTAATGTTATGATGATTTAAAACTAAAATTATATAAACATTAAGATATTGTAATATTATTTAGTGTATGTATGTATGTATGCATGTGTGTGTGTGTGTGGGCACACACACACATATGCATACATACATAAACTAAATAATATTTCAATAGTTTGATGTTTATAACATTTTATTTTTAAATCAACATAACATTAAACAAGATATATACCTAATGATGTGAGATACAATATACTAATTGAGATGCCATGGATGTATGATATGAAATATATCACATATAAATTATATAGATGGTTAAAATTTATACATGAGTGAATCATATAAGCTTGTGTTGTAGATGATTTATCATTTTATTTATAATTCTAGCGCATCATAATAGTATTATAAAAAAATTAGATAAAACTCAAAAAATTGTTATGGTTCATAAACACGTTATTCCAATATATCAATTGAAATTTTTTGAATGGATTAAACATATTGAAAAATAATAAGGTGGTGAATTTTTTTATATTCTAGATTAAAAATAGACAAACTAAGATTTACTCCAATTATACCTAGATAATATAAAGATGATATATATGTATTTAGCATTGGATATATGTATGTACACACACACACACACACACACACACACACACACACACACACACACACACACACACACACACACACACACACACACACACACACACACACACGAGTAATGGATATTTAGGAGATCATAACCATGAGATTTTTATTACCATATAATATATATTTAGCCATTTGTGTGAACCAAAAAAAATGTACATTAAATGGAAAATATCATGCATATATTGGATTAAATATATATATCTCAATCAAGAAAGATGAAAGTTATGCAACTTGAGTTAATTGAATGTGCTACATCAAATGTGAGTGCCTATGTGGATACAATTTCTAATGATAAAAAAATTAAAAAAAATATAAAAAAGATATTGGATATAACGAGGATTGTAAACTTAAATATATATATTTTTATGAATAATGGATATAATTAATTGTGTGTGTGTGTGTGTGTGAGTGAGTGAGTAATGGATACTTAAGAGATTATAACCATGAGATATTTATTACCAAATAATATATCATTCACTATTTTTATAAATCATAATAATAATAATTTACATTAAATGTAAAATATCATGCATATATTGGATTAAATATATAAATACCAATAAGGAAAGATATAAGTTATGTATCTTGAATGAATTGAATTTATTGCATCATATGTGAGTGCCTATGTGGATACAATTTTCAATGATAAATCCAACCAAGAATATTTGGAAAATTATGTATATTTATTGAATTACCATAATAATAATAATATATTACATTTTAATATTAAAAATCATTAATATTTTGGTAAAAATGATCCCTTTCTTAGTGATGAATAAATTACATTAGATAGATTGGGTAATTTCCCACCACACCTTATGTAGAGAATATATTAACATTAATGAGTGAATATATGATTATTTTTTATTATATTAGGTAAAACCAAGTTTTAAAAGGACCTAGAACCACAAGAGTGAAGTATAATAGGATGAACAAGCCAAGCATAGGGATGAAGAGCCAAAAAATAAAAGACAACAGAACAAAGAAACAAAGGTCCCAAGACCAAAGTGTAACTAGAAACTTGAGAGATATAGAAACATAAAGCCAAGAGATTTAAAATCCCATAACTAAACAAGAGAAAAGAAGATGCTATTACATATAACTCAAAGGGTGAAATACCTTTATTGTGTCTACTCAAAGGGCATTTGAGGTCTATTAGAGAGGAAAGTCTTCCACTATCTATGTCCAAAAGAGATGTCCAATCTCCAAGTTTTAAAATCTAATCACCCACACTCAATGAGGTAAAAGTGACAATAATCTACCCAAAAATCATGGTTAATGTTAGAATTTGAATTCCTTTTTTTTTTGAGGTTATAAATTTAGATAGACATATTATGAAATCATGATCATTCCCAACATCAAAATTTTTGATGAAACTATAGCCCTGAGTCCATCAAGGCAGATTTGACAACAATCATCCCTAGAAAGGTAGATAAAAATATAATTTGAATTCTTTTGGTTAAAGCCTAATGGAGAGATTAAGTCTATCCAATAACCATACAACCAAACATTAATGAAGCCAATGGTCTAAAAGTAGCAACTAAGTAGACTCAAATTTTATAAGACCATGTCACTTGTCCACCATGGCTTCTAGCTTAAAGAATATGGGATCAAACCTGGGACCATATTAAGAGTGTAATACTAGAGTGAATCTTCAAGAATATAAAACAAGGTAGGGAGAACTCAACAATCTCCCATAATAGAATTAGGGTCCATCCAAGCCTAAAATATTAAATGAGTAAAAGTGAGTAGATAATAGTTAAGATGATACCAAATAAATCTAACTAGAGCAACTTGGATCTGTACATGACAGCTATTGAAATGAGCCACACATACCAAAACACTAAGAGCCAAGTGGAATAATGTCTGGGAATGAACTATGAAATTTTATCTGGCTACTAAATTTGAGATAGCCTTTTCCAAAAAATATAGGTTCAAAACCATTAAGTCTTCTTATTTAGAAACCATAGGACAAACTTTTGGGTAAACTTGAAGAGCATCAGATTCATTGTGAAAATTTTTCTTATTGAAATCCTTAACATTTTCCCTAGAGTGCTAGAATGGAGTTGAAGTCCAAATATAATTGAGATCATAAAAAAAAGGTGGGACTGATAGGGATAGGTGGAGGTTCATCCCACTAGCACATAGGGATAAATAGTTCAAAGGCCAAATCTCTCCTATATAAAATCTTATTCTAGGATGTTGTGATGATTGGGTCCTAAAAAATATCCTCATCGAATGCGGTGGGTGGTAAATAACTTCCAATGAGTAATGGTAAATGAATATATTATTGTTATTAATATTAGAATTAGTGACATAAATAACATTTTGAATTTGTGTTACTAATTAACTCCTAAAGAGGAAAAGGTATATACTAACTTATAAAAATAATATCAAGATATTTTTACATGGTCTTGTGGTAGTTTACTTTAAATTTCTACATCTATTATACTATGTAACCTAGTTGTTATTCTAAATGAAAATCTTGTAAATAAAACTATTAGAAAGATGTATCATAATTTTTATTTACTAGGTAAAGGGGAATTCCAAAAGTTTCTTGACATTGGTTCTATTATACATATTAAATACTCCAATTGGATTTCCAACATTGTTTAAGTTGTCAATCCAATTAGATTCATTACTATTTCCATTGATTTTAAAGATATAAACAAATAATTCCCCAATGATGACCTCCCATTTGAAAATATTGATATAATCATGGAATATATTATTGGGCATGATATGATTTAATTTATGAATGGGGTTTATATTTAAAATAAAATCAAGATAAATCATAATGACCTACATAAAACTATTTAGAACTCTTTATGGAACTTTTTACTATGTGTTCATGATTTTTAGATTAAAAAAAATCATGAGTTATCTATTAAATATTTACAACACATATATTTTTTGATGCATGAAATCCTTCAAAAAAATATTAATGACATCCTTGGAAAATATACAAAATGATAAAACCATGTGAATGACTTAGAGAAACAAATATGAATAGTTAATACAATACATTACAAGAACAAATCCTAAGAAATGTGTGTTTGGAGTTACATCAAGATTTTTTTGGGTTCCCTCATCTCTTAGAGAAGAATAAATTATATCTCAATTAGTTCAAATAAATATTATAAATTACTCCTAAGAGTTTTAATAAATTAAAAGGTTTATAAAAATATTTGATCTACTATGAGATTTTTTTCTTATCTAGTGCATAGAACCCAACCATGTTTAGTATTATTAAAAAATACATAGATTATGTGAGGGTTAACAAATTTTAAAAATGATTTGTATTTGATCACTGTATAATATATATATATATATATATAAACATGCATTAGTAAATTTCATTTTGAATTATGACGATGATAAAAAATAAATAAAAATTATTACATATTTTTAACTTTAACATATTATGAGAAAAGTTAAAACTCAAAAAAAAAAAATCATCCTTGGTATTTTGTTTATGGCACAAAAACATAAACACTACATGCTTGTTAATGAAACATATTTCATGGAAAATTGATATTTTTAAATAAATGATGTCTAACTATTTTATCTATATTTGTATTAATGTGATAGTTAATTCTAATTGGTTATAACCATTGGAAAATAATTTATATTTTAATGATATACCAATATATACAATTTGAATGTAAAATAACTAAAGCTTATCTAAAGCATGTACTTGAAAAAAATATAAAATAATAAAAATGCCGAGATACTTAGTATTTGAATACTATATGGAAGACAATAAATAAATTAAATTTGTAGGAAAGATGACAAATTGGACTTTAGGCCACTCAGATCATGTTCTAGATCTCTATGTGTACCAGACACTATTTCTAACCCTAGGTTGTAATATTTGGATGGTGTGTTTTAGATCGGATGGCTTTATATATGTGTAATTATCTATGTTTTGAAATAGTAATTGTACATTCTTCTATTTTATATTTTTATGCAATCCCAACGTTTATATATGTGTGTCTGAATAAAAAAACTATTTCTCTTTCACTTGTAACACTAAGTACACTTGTATGTACTATTTTTGTGCTTACAAAAGAGATAAAAAAAGGTGGGTTGAGATAATTTCAACCAACCCCCATTGATTGGTTTAACATTTTCTACATACCTGATACTCCAAGGAGGTGATAAAACTCTAAGTATTTGTCCCTAGTTAAGTTCTTGTGTGGAAGTTCTTATTCAATGTATGCATATTATGAATATTGGCACTTAATAATTGGAAAATGGAAAAATCGAATTGACTCTTGGAATCTTCAAAATATGTAAAAGCATATTTCTAGTGACTATTTATAAAATTAGTAAAAATAAGTTAGTCATCTTTCATGTTCAATAAATTTTATGTGTGTGCTTGATAAGTGATAGATTTATCTCAAGATAAAATAAGTATATACCTATTTATTTATTTATATGATACTATTTATATATTTTCTCAAGACACTAGCATGTTATACATCTGATATGACCCATAAGAATGATTTGAATTTAAAATATGACTATTTATTGATAAATGATTTTTTTTTAAAGATTAACACAATATCATTTATATGATATGTTCTAAATATATAGTTTATGTTTAGGAAACAAGGACACTAATCTAATGATCTAGATATGTTTAAGTAATATATATATATATATATATATATATATATATATATATATATGTATGTATATGTGTATATATATATATATATATATGTATATATATATATATATATATGTATATATATATATATATATATATGTATATGTATATGTGTGTGTGTGTGTGTGTGTGTGTGTGTGTGTGTGTGTGTGTGTGTGTGTGTGTGTGTGTGTGTGTATGTATATATATATATATATATATATATATATATATATATATATGTATATGTATATATATAGTTAGTTAGTTTCACATAAACTATGTGTTTCCTATATGTTAATGTTAACAACTTTTCAAGGATAACATCCATATCAACCATGTGGATGTGAGAAAATGGAAACTATGAATTGAATATGTCTACACAAGTCATGTAGGATAATGGTAATAAAAAAAATTAATTATCAAGTATCTCATGTTGGATTTTAGTATCTAAAAATCTCCCCTTTTATTTTAGTATTACAATGTAATGAAAATACTATGGTAAAAGGATAAAGAAATGCAACTAAGTGTGTAAACACAATTTTTTTGGATAAGGCTCCAAATGTGTAAGTTATTATAATAAAATCTATAATGAATATACATTATTCAATGTTCATAAAGTAAAAATCTAAAAATGTGTAAATTAGTAATTGAAACTTTAAGAGTAAGAAAATTATACACTTGTATTTGGGTGAATCATGTTACCTTGTATGTTTATAGAGATGATTATTATTTATTAAATAATTATATAACTATAATTAGTCATTGAATCATTTAGATAACTTGAATAAACCAAGGGTGATCAATCCCTAATTTGAAATTTAACTAAGGCAATGACCATGGATTAGAATACAAATTCCCCCAACCTTTATGTAACTAATATATCACTAATATTGTAACCTAAAGATAGAAGGTGAAATAAAAATAGAAGGGTAACATATTAATTTATATTTCATTTATTTTTTCAAAATATCAACCAAATTACTCATTAAAATATTGATCAACCACTAAAATAATGTATAGATTCATATGTATTCACTTTTTGATAATATTCAAATGTTTTTGGAAATAACTACATAAGTGAAAATGTGAATGGATCAATTCCATATCCAATAATATGAAGTTATCAGTGCCAACATAATTAAAATATGATAATTTACATACATAATTTTAAATTCTTGGTGTTAATTTGGTAAATTATGATCACAATTTGAACTGATCCATGCTAATATTGGTAAAATAAAATAATGGGCATGCATGAAATAACTTCATCCCCATAATATAAAATTATTGGTGCTAATTTTACATAGATTTTTATGTACATATATGTTATGTGTCTCTCACATTTTAAAATATTTAACTCATTTGTTATAAAAATAATGCACATATGTCCCCATAATTTATTTGTAATTGGTAAATGTCTATTATTTGAACCACTTTAAAATCTAAATCTTGTAAGTCTACCCAATAATATTAAATATTTTCTCTTTTAGGATTAAGTATATATGAAACATCCTACTAAAATTCCCCCTTTTAATTTAGGGATATATCTTTAAATACAAATATCTCAAAAAAAACCAAGTGTGACATGTTATGTAGAAAGATATATTCATGTAGAAGCATATATTAGGTTGATAATATGTCATCATAGTAAGTAATATAAAATAAAATTTAACATGTTAAAAATGGAATTTAAATACATATAATTGGTATAAAGTCATATAAAATAATGAAATATGTTTTAATAACCATCTCTGACAAACACTCTACATAGGAATATGCAAGAAAATTGAATGATATGGATCATGGTACCACATAAAAGGAGGGAGATGTGTGATATGGATTAAAAAAAATTAAACTTATTAATCCAAAAAGACAAACAAGTTAAACAATCATTGTCACAGAATAGAATAAAATGTCATGCATAAGACCAAAAGGCCACAAATAAGGGATAATAAATATCACACAAAGAAAGGTTAAGGGGTAATAAGTTATACATAACTAAGGTTAAGGATCCAAAAATGAGGAAATAAATATCACAAAAATTATAACGATCCAAAACCATGTTTAAATAAAAACTACATCTAGAAATTATAAGGAGCCATAAATAATGGTCAATAAATGCCACATAATTAGGTTTATGGAGCCATAAACAAGGACAAATAAATGTCACATAAACAATGATAAAAGGACCAAAAAATTGGGAAATAAATGAAAAATAAAACAATACTAAGGAGACAAAAACAAGGATAATGCTCCATATATAATAGTCAAATAATGAATAATCAACTCTAAAAAATAAACAACATTGAAGAAGCATAGAAAAAGAATACTAGTATACATCATCCAAAATTCCCATATTACAACATAGAAAATAACATGTCCTTATAAAATTGTATAAGACATGATAAATATAAATTCATGTGTAATTAATCAGGTTATCTCAACATGCCTATTGAAAAACATAACCTATGACAATAGATTTCCCCAACATTGGCATGAACCCTAGTTATAGGAAAATTCCAACATCTATGTATCTATATATAATTTTTATGATAAATATCATTGATGTACCACATGAAATGGATATGTTTATATAAAATAAAATGTAATCTACCAACATATGATAAGAACATTTTTAAATTTAGTAAATTACTAACCATGCCATGCATAGGTTTTTATTTCATATTTTTGGATTATTCACATTTTTTGGTATATTTGGTATTTTTTTAAATGTAAATTTTTATAATAGTGTGAAGAAATTTAAAAAGGATATCTCAATCCTCTTATTCTTTCATTTAATTCATATTTTCCTTGAATTTCCCACATTTATGTTAGTTATACAAATGAATAATATTCTTTTCCAATGCTTGACTATATATTTTTACTTGGGTCTCTCTTTGGAGGTAATCCTTCTTGGCCATCATCACTAGCATAAAGTGAAATTATAACTATATGGAATTTAAATGTGAAAAAGTGTTACTCTAGTGTACTTTATCCATGAAACTTGCATTTTTTATTACCATTTTTTCCCAATGTATGTTTTGACCATGTTTTGGGATGCATTACAAATGTGCATATCTCAAAATATCTAGGGCCATAGGTATCAATAAAAATGATATGTTTGATTGATCCTAGACAAGGTAACATGTGTTGTAATTGATTAATGTTATATCTTAGATCTTGTAAAAATGGTAAATTATATTTGCTTGGGTACTCAATCTCATCAATCTATATGTGATGCCTATATTCTCACTCAATATATAGTATGGTAGAAATTATCTCTTCTCATAAATTCATGTGAATTTTTTTATACATTTATGTATCTAATTTAATTTATAACTTTGTAATGTTTGTTTCTTTATTGGTTGCATAGTTTTTATACCACCCTCATTCCTGTATTTTTGAATTTTTAGTTATAGAGAAGTGAAATTGTCTATGTTATCCCTGATGATTGTATGGTAATCACTAAATAAGTTTATCTCTTTATGTGATAAACATATTATATTTCTTTGTCTATTAGTTGGTTGAGTAATCGAATTATTATCAAGTAACATTCACAAGATAATAACTAGTTTATCTTGAAAACTCATTACTTTTTATTGTAATAAAATGTACTATCATGAAAGCTTCCATATTATTTACTAAATTATGCACAAAACATTTCCATAATTAAAAATTTAATTATTTTTAATCTCTCATAAAACTTGAATTTAAAAATGTTTTATTTTGTGTGTTCATATATTATGACAATTATTGTGTATAATAAAAATTTAAATACTACTAGCATTTGGGTTAATATGATAATATGAAATTGGTTCCTTCCATTTATCTCTTGTAAATAGTGATTGAGTAGGAATATATGAATTACCCCTTGTTTTGGTATAATTATTATCCTCATATTGTCTTGGACACATAGATATAAACATATTATGAATTACTTATTCATATGGCTTAATATGATTTAAATTTTTCTTACACAATTGATCATTTATTATTTTTCAGATATCATATCATCATCAATTTCATTCCAATATGACTTTTAAATTAATATTTTAGAATTGACTACAAGAGGGAAATTTTATCTCTTCTTACTTTAAAATTACTTGTGGTGTTCTATTTATATCTTGTTTAATTTGTATAAGTTGTTTCTTTTCATCTTATTGAATCGACCAAAATAACCCATATGTATGCCTCTAATCTAATGGTATGGTTTGTGATGGTGTTATTATAGAATAATCCCTAGAAAGTGTTGATTCTAAATAGTATAATGTGTCATTTTTAAATCTCTAAAAGGATGATTAAGAAAGTATAAACATGACCATCATAAATAATTTTAATGCATCAATATACTGTAGACAATATTATTTTTATTATATGTATCCAAGGCTACCCAAAATTAAATTTTAATGTAGAGGATTAATCATAAAATTAAATTTAGTCCAGACTATCATGGGTCCTAGTTGAATATCTAATGAGATTGACAAAAGAATTTGGCATGGACTATTATCAAATTCACTTTTTATTTGAATTGATTTATAAATAGTATTCGTATTACTACCCAATTTTTATAAGAATGTAATAATAAAAATATCCATTCCTGAACCATGATCTATTAACACATGCTTAACTACTTTGATATAAACTTGAGCTTGAATAAATAATGGGAGAGTTTTCTCTACTACATGTCATAGAGGTAAGTCCTCCTTATTAATGTAAATGATTATATTTGTATCCTTTAATGTGTTAATTATAGGAGTTAAGGATATTAGTTCTATATTTCCAAGAAGAGTGGTCTCACATAATACCTCATATAAGGTGTCCATGTACATAGGTGATTTATTCAAAAAATTAAGGATATAAATATTATAATGGGTATTATTTTTTTGATTAATGATGTCATAGCATTTGAATTTAATAACTTGTCTCACTATAGGTGGAGGGGGTTGAGGAGGAAGATGTGGAGTATGTTTAGTTTATTGAACAATATGGGGCATTTTAACTCTTCTAGTGATAATATCATGGACTATGGAATCCAATATAATTTATGGGTGAATAATGGATGTGGGATGGAAATTGAGATAATTTAGAGCTCTAGGGGGAAGAGATTAAAAAGAGGTCATACATTCCATTTGACAGTTAGTAGTGATAGGAATAACATTGAACTAAATATTAAAGCTGCATGAACTAAGAAACGTTTGAAATTGTTCATTAATTATTTCAAGATTATTAACATACAAATATTTTATACATGGAATTACATGTTGATTAAAGATATTACAGATCAAAGGAAAGAAATTAATAATTACTACTATAGCTTGTGTCAAAAAAATGTGAATTCATTATTTTCATATGTAATTGATGTATCAGGGAAAATTAAAAATCTAAACTAAAAATAGGTTACATCCATAAATCTTAAATATTAGAATGGAATAATGAACCTAAAGGGAAACCTATGGTTTTGAAATACCCAAAAAAAAATTTAGGTTCACTAGATCATTTTATTTGTTTTTGGATTATTGTGAGAGGTAACCCTTATTATATTAGAATATTTTAAAATAATTAATATTATAATGATATAATAGTTGAAGTTGATCCAACACATGTATTTAAAAATTATAGAAAAAAATACAAAAGATGAAATAATTAGCATTTAAATACTCTATGGTAAAATTTTAATGTAGGAAGTTGGTATGAAAGATGACAAACTATATTGTAAACAACTTAGATCAAGTTATAGATCTATTTTCATGCATTGATTATATCATCAAAGTTATGTCAGAATACTCATATGGTATTCTAGATATTGGACAGTTGCATCTATGTATCATTTTTTATGTTTTAACACATGTAGGTGTATATTATTATCTTTTGACTTTATGTGTGATTGTAATGTTTGTTTATGTGAATGACTCACATAAATATTTATCTCTCACGTATAACACTAGGTCCACTTGTATGGACTATTTATTTTCCTATAAAAGTTATATAATTATGGGGTTAGTTGACCTTATCCAACCTTCATTGTCTATCTGAGCATTTCCTACATTCCCAATAGTTTGAGAAGGGTATCAAATTGCATGCAATTTTCTATTGTTAGGTTATTATGTGAAAGTGATTATTCACTTAATGTAACCAATGAATCTTGGAACTTAATACTTGGAAAATGGTAATCATGTATCAATTCTTGGAATGCTTCAAACTTGGTAAAGACCTTATTATATTGATTTATTGGAAAATTGAGAGAAATAGGATAGTCCTCTTGCATGTGCAGTATATTTTAGTTGTGTGGTTTGTAAGTGCTAGATATATGCCCTCTAGAGAAATGTCTATGCCTATTTTTGTATTTAAATTAGACTCTTTGGGTAATTTCTCATGCCACCAACATGTTATACTTATGCTATGACCCATAAAATTGATTTGAAATTAAAATATCATTATTTCATGGTGTGGTATGATATGATCATATTTAGATAGAATCATCCAATTGGTGTATTATGAATATGATGTTTCTCTTTAGGAGAAGGCAACATTTATCTCATGAGATGGATATGTTTGACTAAGATAAATATCTAGTATGACATAAATTATGGGATTATTTTAGGTATTTAATAGAAACTTAGGAATTTTAGTGTTCATAGTAATGTTGTGGATGTGAGAAAGTGGTAAACAAGAGCCAAATATGTGTGCATAAGTAATGTAAGTTAAAAGTTTTTTTTTCATTTTCAAGAATCTTGTGGTAGATTTTAGTATATAAAAATGCTCTATATTATTATATTACGAAAATATAACTAAAATAATTGATTAAAAGGATAAATAAATGTAATTAAGTGTGTACACTTACTTTATATTTAAGAGAAGGATAAAAATGTGTAATCCAATCCAATAAAACTATAATTAATATGTGGTAGTCAATATCCATAAAGTAAAAATTTAAAAATACACAAATTGGTAATTAAAAACTGAAGAGAAAAGAAATAGCACACCACTTGTGGGTGAATCATATTTCCCTATAAATTTTTTGATATGATGATTCTAATTCAAGTAATAGATATTCATGTGTCCTTATTAAATCACATGGATAGCTTGGAAAGTTAACTAAGGTAAGGGCCATGAATTGGGATAAAAATCCCCTTAACACTCATGAAACTAATCTAGAATTGGTATTTTTACCACAAGATATAAGGTTGGAGCCACATAATGGGTTTGAAAATTAATTCATAGGTTTGTGAGAGATTCATAAACTCAACCAAATTACCCATTTAAACCTAAGCCAAAATTTTTAGATGTACATATAAATTTATGGGTGTTAATTGATTGGTAATATTCAAATGTGTTTGTAAATAAATGCATAAGTGAAAATTTAAATGGACCAATTCCATGTCCCATAATTTGAATTAATCATTGCTTAAATTGGTAAAATCTAACAATGTGTATACATAATATTAACTATTTTGTTATAATATTGGTAAACTCCAATCACAATATGAGCTTCTAAGTACTAATATAACATAGATTTATATGCATCTATATGATATGTGTATCTCATATATAAAAATATGTATCTCATCATGTAAAATTGAATCACATATGCCTTGAATATACCTAAAAAATATGTCTATAATCAATAAACACCCATTATATGAATCTCGCAGACTATGAATCTTGTAAATGTACCTAAAAAATATCAAATTTAAAATAATTTAGGCTTATGTATCAATGAAAAATCCCATTAATATTCATCCATGTTGAGGTGAAGGACATATACTACAAGTCACTCATCTCAAAAGAAAATTTAATTGTAGCATGTTATGCATAAAGATTTAATTTTGTAAAATCATCTAAAAAGTGGATAATATTTCATAATAGTAAGTAATATAACATGAAATATTACATGTGAAATATGGTATGCAAGTGAATATAAATGGTGTTTCAAAACATATATAACAATGTACTAACTAGTAGTAAACATATTTGATAAACACTCTAAATATGATGATGTTGGAAAGTTTCATGATATGAATCATGGCACCATATACGAGGAGGGATATGCAAGATATAAATCATGAAATATAAAATATAGTAAATTAAAAAAATTTAATTATTAAAATAGTCAATATCATGCAATATCACATAATTTCATGCATAGTACTAAGGGGACAAAAAAAAGGGACAATAGATGTCACACAAGCCAAGGCTAAGGAGACACACACAATGGGAAATAAATATTACACAACTAATCATTAGGAGCCATGAAAATTTGAAATTAAGTTTACAAAACTAATTATAAGGAGACAAAAATAAGGTTTAATAAATTCTTAAATAAACAAATCTAATGAGCCACAAATAAGGGGAAGTGAATGCCACATAATGAAGGCTAAAGTACCACAAAAAATGGGAAATAGATGGTACACAACCAAGGCTAAGGAACCAAAAATAATGGGAAATAAATGTTTAAAACCAAAATTACAAGGAGCAAAAAACAAGGATGTGGGTCTACATATAATAGGAAAACAATAACTAAACTAGTATAATATTAAATAAGATTGAAAAACTGTAGGACAATAATCCTAGTCTACATCATCCAAATATGTCCATGTCACAACATAGAAAATAAAATATCTATGTAACACTATATATGATATGATAAAAATAAAGGAATGTGAATGAAAGCAAGGGAGATAAAAATGTTAAAGGTAAGTTCATATAAATATATAACCTATGAATAACATAACCTATAATAATAGATTCCCTTAGCACTAACATGACCCCTAAGAATAGGAAAAGTCCAACATCAATGTATACATGTATAATATGTATGCCTACATATCACTCATTTACCATGTGAAATACATGTGTGCATATACAAATATATTTAATCTACCATTATGATATAAAAATAGATGTGAATTTAGTAAATAAGTAACCATGCCATACACAAGTCTTGATTTTATATTTTTGGAATATTTGTATTTTTTTGGTATTGTTGGTATTTTTTTATTTATGATTGTATAAATGCATAATTTTATTTTAATAAATTATTGGATATAAATTTTACTTGGAAAAATCTTTGTATGTCATATTTATTTGTCATCATCATTAACTCAAGTGACATTTTAAATGTATGCCATTTATATGAGAAAGTGTTGTTATAGTGTACTTTATCCAATAAAGCTTGCATCTATTACAACCAATGTGGGCCTAATGTAAGTTTTGAATGAGTTTAATGATGCATTTACCATATGAATGTATTTAAACTATGGGTCCATGGGAAAATAAAAAAGTGATATGTCCTTATAATCCTGAAAAAGGTAACACATTTTGTAATTATTTAATGTTATATCCTAGTTCTTGTAAAAATAGTAAACTAACCATGATTGGGTACTTGACCTAAGAAATATTTATGTTATGAATATATTAATCCTCAATAAATTTTTTTCTTTCCACTATCTCTTTTTTAAAATTCTTGAAAATTTTGTTTATACCTTGATATATCTAAATTATTCCTGCACTTGGTAATTATTATTGTTATAGTGGTTGAATAGTTTTGAAAACACCCTCAATATTGTATTTTTTAGTTTTAGATAAATGAAATGATATATTTTATGTCTAATTAATATATAATAATCATGATTTAATTATCTCTCCTTATGTCATAATTGTTTCATAGATCTATGTCTAATAGTTAGTAGAGTGATCAAACAATTTTCAAGTAACATTTGTAAGATAATTCTTGGATTTTACCAAGTTATTTTTACTTGTATTATAGTATCATGTACTATCATAATATATTACACATTATTTACTAGATTATGGACAAATTTTTTCCATAATTTGAAATGTGTACTTACATTTAATCGTGTATCATACTTTACTTTACAAAGGTTTATCTCATTTGCATTTGTATTACATGAAATCATTGTGTATAATAATATTTCATCTACTAATATAATTTTTTTTAATCTAATTATATGAAATTTTTACCTTCCTTTTATCTCCTATAAATATTAATTGAATAGGAAACTATGAATTACCATTGTTCATGGTATATGAACTATTTAGATATTCCACTAGACCAATAGATGTAAACATGTTATAAGATAACTATTCAACTAAATAAACAAGATTGAAATTTATCTATGTAACATATAATATATAAATTTTATTATATTATAATCATCATCACTATCATACCAATATGTGACTTTATAATTAGGATATTTAGAGTTGACTATAAGAGGGAGATATGAAATTATCAATTTTTTATTTTAAATGATTGTGGTGTTTTATTTGTATATTCCATAAATTACATAATTTTTTACTTATAATTTACTTGACTTAACTCACCCATGTCATATATATGCATATGATCTAATGCTGAGTTGTGATGGTGGTACTATGGAAGAATCCCCAAAATATGGTTAATTTTGAAAAGTTATATTATGTCATTTGAAATTATCTTAAAGGATTATAATATATAGTAAAAATTATAAATGTGACACTTTATATATATATATTGAGGATATGTGTTGATAAACTTCATATCTGACTCTCTATCCAAACTGGTAACATGCACTTGGTGCTTTCACTAGCTAACATTGGTAACTAGTCCTCTGGCTCTCATTAGCCAACTCTTATTGTATATGTTTAGGATTAAAATTCAATGATTATATGAAATTATATTATAATTTCACACTTTTTATAATACGTTTAAATTACTCAAACCTAGTTCACCAATCATTTCCTCTTACCAAGTTCTCTTCATCCTTAAGAGGCTTGTAGCCCTTTCTCAAGGTTTTTCACTTGGTTCATTCAATATAATCACCATTTTTAGGAAATAATAACTTTAATATAAGTGTATTATACCATTTTATATGTGTTCCAAGTTACAATACTTATCTATTACCTCAACTAGCACTTCCCTTTGTAAAATACCCCTATTTTAGGCCTAATTAGGCCTTATTTCTTGCCTCAGTGGTCAAATTATGTATTAATGAGTATATACATAAATAATTAAATTTTATTAATTTTTTTAATTTTAAATTAAACCTAATTACCAATTATCATCACAAACTAATAGTTATAACTCTTTTTACAAACATAACCTTAATTCTAGAGCTTCCCAGACCTGCATAGGGCCAAGACCATATAAAATTCAAAATATTGAGATGTATAGTGTTTAAAATACAAAATAAATTATAATATTTATTTTTTATTCCCTAAAAACATTTTAAATAGGTATTATTCCTCATCTTGACCATTTTCATGCATGTAACCTTCAAATCTTAGTTGATTGTCCTTAGATGTTAATTGTTTAAGGGTTTCCATGACCTATTCACTTCTTTAAAAGTGTCTAAAGAACCAATACGGTTAATTGAGTGTATTATAAACTTATTTTACACACTAAAATCCATTCAATTCCTTGGACATCCCATTCCTCAATCATTTTTACTTCTTTATTAAACATTGCCTATGTTAAGTAGTGTATAACAAAATTATGGGGGGTCTTTGTCTGGTCACTTTGAATCAATGATAGTATTATTATTAAAAGTTCATACTCATTAAAATTATATCTCATTATATAATAATTTAAGTCACTATCACTACATACACACACACACATAACCAATTCTTCGTGTTTGAATTTAAAATAAAGTTTATTGAGTATGAGAACAGGGGTTTTAGGGTATCTACAAGATCAAGCAAGCTCTGAATCATTATTAATCATCTTCAGGTTTAGAGACTATTTATTTAATTTTAAATCCTTATTCCCAATATTAATCCTTTTTATTATAAAATACACATGGTATTACCAATAAGACACTCTTTTCCTTTGTTGAATGACTATGACATAAAGCGTTGTCTGACTGCATGATAGGGTTTTAGCTATCAACAAGAGTTTCAATATCTACAATAACAAACTTGAAAATATTTATCTTTATAATTTAGACACACCTCATTCATTATTTTGGATTATATATTCCCTCACTATAGTCTCTTAGGCTTGATGTAATTTAATTTCATAAAATAGGGTTGTTAAAAATAGAGATCTTCAATAAAATGGTTTGTATATGAACTTCAACATTGGTTTATACATCCAAACTTGGTAACTTTAAATGTTCTAAAAAAATTGTGGTATCGCCACCTTAGTCTTAGGAACAATGTTACTCATCAAGCATAACTTATACCTTCTACAACCCTTTTCCAATCTTTCTATCTCACTACAAGTGTGTGTTCATTATTATCAAGTTGTACCCTGCATACCAAAATAGTAACAAAAAAATTACATTTATGGAATTATCTCTAAGTTTACTTATTTTCAAAAAAAAATTAGGTTGATACAATATTTTTAAATAGTAACAAAAACCACTTTTCTTAAAACTAGTCACTATTAGGGTTTTGGAGGGTTTTAGAATTAAATCTTCCAATTGATGGTTTTTGAAGCACATACCTCCAAATCCAAACTTATTTCCATGAATGTCTATTATAATAACCTACTCAAAATACCTCAAAATGTTATGTTCCCATGCAAAATATATGAGAATATATTATGTGGAGGAAATTTTCCTGTAGGGTTTTGCTTACATTTTGGACTACCTACGCTCTTAGAGATTATTAATAAAGCACAAGCCCTTAAATAGCCTAAATTTTTCCTTAATTATAATTACATTATGGTACTCAAATCATGATAATAGATTTTTGGCCAAAATCATCATGGAATTTCTTCACCAGGATGAAAATATCATCATGGGACTTGTAACATGTCACCAAATGAATCTAAAAGTATCATTTTTCTTGATAGGTCGAAAAATTCTCTTTTAGGCTAAAATAAGCCTATTTTTCTAGCTTACAGAGGCTACTAACAAGATACTATAAATTTTATTATTTTAGGTGTTGGTATTTGGCATTGATAGGCCAAATTACCAACAATTATGTTGTAAATATTCTTTCCTAAATCATTATCTACCAACACATCTTTAACTAGTTTGTTATGAGCTTGAACTTGAATAAATAATAGGATAGTTTTATCTATTACATTTTATGAAGGTAAGACCTCATTATGAAATTAAATTAATTTATTTGTATCCTTTAATGTAATTCATCATATAATATGTCCTTGTACATTTTTGGTAAATTTGATAATTCAAGGATATAAATATTATCATGGGTATTGTTTAGTTTATTAGTGATTTCATACCCTTTATATTTATGAATTTGCATCATAGGAAGTCGATGGGGTTGAGGAGGAACATTTTGACAACCTCATATAAAAATATAAAATAACATTTAAGGTAAAATAATGCATTGTGACCACTCTTTTAACACACTTAGCTCATACATGATCTTAGGGCCTTTTGACCATTTAAATTCACCTTAAACATGATGACCCATTCTTATTATCAACTCAAATGACTTAATAATGTTTGTATTCTCTTTTTAAGTCATGTGAGAATCACACTTAAACCATCCTTATGTAGATACTAAATTAATATTTTATATGATAAACTAGTCTTGTACACTTGACAAATATCACTCATGGCTCAACCCTTTAGTTCAAGAACTTCCCATAACCAAAAGGCTCTCCTTCACAATCTCACTATGCCTAAATGTTTATATTATAATTTTAACCTGATATTATTATTCCTAAATCACCTATAACCCATAATATGCATAAAAATTGAAGTATATCCCAATTTTTAAGATGTATAGATTTAATAACTTTCTATATTCATAGACACTACCATCTAAACTAGGACACTAGAATTGACACGAGTGTCCTAGGTATAATGTTATTATCCAAGTGTTATAAATGCTCAAAATTTCAATTCTTTCTACATGTATGGATCAGCCTATTTTTATTATTTAACACTTCCATGAGATAATTTCAAAAGGTGTTATATAAATAAAATTCAAGGACCGTTCACTATCATCAAGTGCAAATCAAACACACATCTAATTTATACTGAGTAAAATTACCTCTCAAGCTTAAAAAACAATCTGATTATTCCTTATTTATAAATTAGTTATAGTATAAATCTTATTAAAATACTAAATCATTTAAAGAGAATCCCATGAGTATTATTTATCATATTACAATATATATCACTACATGCACTTGCATATAGCATATTGCATCATTATTCACACACAATACCACATACAGGGAAAAATAAATTGATTTAAGGCCCCATTAATAATATATGGATATGTAGGAATTAATCATTGGTAGATGGGTTTTGAGGTCATCTCAACTTTTATTAAGCCTACTAACCCTTGTTTTACAAGGTGATATGCCCTAATCAAATGACTTAGGGTTTGGATATACATATTAATATATAGAGAATGTGCTTATAGTACGACTTGATATTTTTCAAGGTGAGATTGAACCCTAAAAGGTGTATTTGTTAATTTTTAAAAATAACCTATATTCTTTACTAGATATATGCATCAAAATTAGGGTATAAGTGTCAATAATATTGTCTAGATCTTAATGGTAGTTTCTAGCTTGATAGTGAGCTAAATTCAATAATATTATGAATCATAGTAAAGTATCAGATGATCTCATTATGCACCTATATTTTCCTTATCCACCCATTCATTAATAAATAATGTAATTATTATTTCTTCTTTTTGTTTTTACATTAAAATTATTGTTTAGCATTGTACTTTTTATATTTAACATACTTTAATAATTCAACATTGCATCAAAATATTGTGAATTTGAATTATTTAAATGGATTTATTTTAAAATATATTAGTCATTTTTTTAATAGGTTATTAGCTCCTAACTCTTTATAAAAATAATCAAACATTTATTTAAACCAACCTCTATCACTTCTTGCGCAACCCTAGCATGTTATAGGGTTTTCAGCCTTCTAGGGTTTTAAATTTAATTATTATTTCATTATCATCTTGGATTATTTTATAAATTTCATATGTAATTTTTCTATAATTTTTATGAAATTTTTTCATGTTATCATATTAGTCTTTGGAATATTTAAAATGGATAAAAAGAACCTCTTCCTCCAACTAACCCTAAGGACGGTGAAAACTACTTTCCCTATAATTAAGTCCATGATATCACTACTTCAAGGGGTAATATATCCCATCATATAGTGATAAAATAAGGTAAATGATATACCTTTACTCAAACCCCTCCACCCTCCACATCTCCTATATATGGTGTGTGTATAAATTCAATCCAAATTAATTAAGATGTGTTATTTTGAATCTCTTAAATAAAAAAACATATCTATGGGAAGGATCATATAAGATTTGAAAAAAAATAGTATTTTAGTTTAAACACCACATCATATGAAACTCATATTACATATACCAAGAATAAAAAATGTGTTAGTGTTAATCATGCATTTGTACTATCTTTCAATGTTAAGCCTAAAAATGTTTCATATCGAAATAATATGATACAACATAATAAGCCAAAAACAAGTGAATTTAAAACTATACAAAAGTCTAATAAGATAATTTCAAGTGAGATTCAAAGGTAAATGATTAGAAATAATTTTATGAAAATACCACATCTACATCCTCTAAGGAGATAAAAATAATATAGTGCATGTCATAAAATGCATGGGCATCATATAAATTATTTTTTGGATTTGAATAACAAAAATATAAAGCACATTTTATGGTGGTGATCATATAATATACATATCAATCAAGAAACTCACTCAAATTATTATTGCATATTCTAAAGCTCAATTGAAAAAAGAGAGGAAATATGGATACCAAAAGAAAATTTAGAGCCAAAAAATTACAAATGAAAAAAAAATAGAGTAAGAAAATATTAAAAAGGCAAATTTAGAGAAATAAATGTTACAAATAGATAAAGAAGTCAAATAACAAATTACATCTTTTCCTAGTGTTCAAGCAAAGATGCATGACTATTATTTTTTCCATAATGAGATGAAACATTTTGATAATGATGAATATGCTCAAGAAAAAAATAAAGAAGGAAACTCCAATTTATGGTACATTTGTTTTTCCATATATAGGTGCTCCAAATGGTATATCACATGTTCAATAATAGCCTCATAATTTAGTCCTTTCCTATGATATTTATGGTTAAGCAGAATATGATTGAAATGGAATAGCTAATATGGATGATGAATATGGTAATATAATTGAGGTTCATAATACACATGATATAAATCCTTCATAGAGGCATCCTATTGATAAGTTCCTTGGATTCTAGTAGGAATTTTTCCTTGTCCTTGACTCCTTTTTTAATCATTCAAATATGGAAAAAAAAATCAAGATAATACAAAAATATTCGAATAGATTAAAAATATAAAAATAATTGGTATCCACATGTTTTATATATTTTTTCATATATTTTGTTTAATTTATTCTAGTATATATAGTATCATTTTCCTTTCTATATGCACATGTTTCATGGGTACTTGAGTGTGATACAAACATACACTAGATACATGATACGTGAGCATATAGATGTTGGACCCTTAATCCACCCACATGACACACTATATTGGGGGCATATATATATATATATATATATATATATATATATATATATATATATATATATATATATATATATATATATATATATATATATATATATATATATATATATATATACACATACATACATACATACATATATATATATATATATATACATACATATATATATATATATATACATATATATATATATATACATATATATATATATATATATATATATATCATGATTTATACTCATGTTTAAATATTAAAAAATGTGTTATATATTATATATTATAGTACATTTAATAACACATGTATGCAGGAAATAGTATGATATGCTTTTGTTGGTTACCTATTTTTCACTTATTCATATTTTGACATGGATTAATTGAGTGTAACTATTGTTTGCTACCTTTTTTTGATTGTGGAACATTTTAACATGTTCCTTATTTTTGTCCATAGTTATATTAAGTGTTTTTTCTTTGGTGTGCATACATTTGAACATGTCTTTCCTTTGAGTGTGAAGAATTTTAAAAATTTTACCTTGTTTACATTATCCTTAGACCTCTTTTACATGATGTTGATTATTTTTGTGTGTGTACTTGATTTTTTATTGATTTTTTGCTTGTTACTTTAGACATTTCCATGATCCATGTCATGCATCTTAGGTATTATTATGTTTGGATAATATAAGATTGATATATACATTTACTTATACATTATACCACTATATGATTCATTAATACATCATTTATATAGATATAAAAACCCATGACAAGTATTTGTTAATTTAAAAGCTATATAAAGATGAAAAATATGAATAAAAAATGGCACAACATGAAACATAACAATTAAAAAAAGTAATTTATCATAAAGGTAATGTTAAAAAAATAAAAATTGGAAAATCAAAATCAAGGTAAGGAAATAAAGATGCTTAAATCATGATTTATAACAAAGGAGGTCAAGACGTAAGAGACACTAGAAAATATAAAATTTCAAATGTTGATACCAATAGGGAAATTACAAGATTTTCATCACATCATAACCATTTCATTATCACTTCTCATATAGATGGGAAGAAATGCACAAATATTAAGGGTATGGACTAACAAGATATAAATATTTATTCTATGTACTTTACTAGATCTCATGGAAATAAATATCAACAACTAAATAAAATTAATGCAATCTTAAAAAGTGTGGAATCAATTTAGTTAAGAGTTTTATTTTATTCAAAAATAATGTTATATTACTTTTCATGTTATTTACAACCCAGATGCATAAAATGTTATGCTTGGACAATCATGGTTACACTAAATATGATCAATTATTGATAAAAACAAAGGTTACATATAATTTGATAATGAAATAAAGGATACATAATTTTAAAAAGAGGGAAAATATAAAAAGGCCACATAAATGAAACCATATATTGAGCAAATTTAATATGTAAAATCTTAGAAAAAGAACATGATACACTTTTTGGTTCTGCTATGCACACATACACAACATTCAATTTAGTAAATTTAATTTATTTACCATTCCTCACATATTTTTATACTCATATTGATCTCACTAGATATATTTTGCATTTTTAAACAATCTAAAAATAAAATAAAAAACATTCAAATAAATAAAAACTATAGAATTATTTATCATTTACATGTTTACTAGATTTTTCATTTGTGTTTTGATTTATGTTAGTAGATATCATATAATTTCCCTTTATATACACACATATTTCATAGGTTCTTGATTGTGACACATGCATACATTATATCCATGATACATGAGAATACATATGTTAAACCTTCAATCCACCCATATGACACACTACACTAAGGCCATTTATTTCATTGATCATGATTGATACAAGTTCCTTTTTTTATGATCACTTTAATTTATCATTTTGATATTATTTACTAATTCTTACACATTTCTATACTAATGTTTAAAAATTACACATTGTGCTAGATTTGATATTCTATAAGATATTTTTATAATACATGGATATAGGATCTAGTATGACGTGCTTATTCTAGTTATTTATAGTTCACTTATTCATATTATCACATGGATTACTTGATTGTAATTCATGTTTGATACCTTGTCTCAAATGTGTAATGTTTAAACACATTTTTAATTTTTTTCCCTAGTGCCCCTAATTTTTTTGGTATGCCTACATTTGAACATATATTATATTTTAAGTGTGTATAATTTTAACATACCCCTTTTGTGGTTTTATTAGAACCATTTTACATCACATTGAGTGGTTTTGTATGTGTGTTTGATTGTTTTTTATCCTATGATTATTACTCCAAGATGTTGTCATGATACATATCACGCATCTTAGGGATTTTTGTGATTGGATACTAAGAGCTTAATGGACACATATAATTAGACATAATACCAATATATGCTTATTTACTACATGATTGATGCATATGTTTCATGGTTATCTTATACTTCTTAGATAAAATGACTACTAGGTTATATTCCCCTCACCTTAAAAGCAACTTTAATTTTAAGAAGCCTTACTGGATAACATATTGGAAATATTTGGTGAATCTAGGGAAATTTGAATCATAACCATGGTGAATCCTCCATGGGTGATGGTGAATATATGATGATTCTAAAGGAGTGAAAAAATCATTTTCCTTATTTTTTCTTACAACCGTTCAGGTACACTAAAAGATAGACATCAAACAAAACCACTGAAAGGCTACACTAAACATGGATAAACTAAATAACTACACTAGATGGATCCACTAAATGGTTATGTTAAATGGATGTGTCATAAGACTACATCAAATCACTCCATATAATAGCTACACTAAATGATAAACACTATATGGTTGTGTTAAATGGTGAGCTAATTTTACTGTGTTGAATGGTGAAGTTAGGCCAAGCTCCCAAGTGATTAGTGCAGCCAATCTATCGTTTGATAGCTCAATCATCTCCCTAGTCCCATAAATACACCCTCTATCCTAATTTTAAACATTTTTCACATTATATTTCTCATCCCCCTTCAACCCCACCCATAATAATTTTCCATGGTAAGAAAATGTGTTTTAAATAACTTGTCAAGCTAAAACATTTTGAATATTATACATTATTTAGATGCATAAACGATACAATGATTTTATTTTAAAATGCAACTTTGATTCCCTATTGTAAATTTTCTTGGATATATTCTAGATAAATAGGAGGTTCATATTGTTTAAGGAGAGATTTTTTAATATGAAGATAAATCAAGTTTACAAGGAGTTTATAAGGGGAATTCAGATATCCTGTGCCATGAGTTAATAAAAATGATGTTACTTATTTTGCAAGTATTTCCATTATTTTAGACAAGATGATACGAAAAAGATTAAATCATGGACTAGCCAAGATTCCTCTGGTAACCAATGTCATGGATCCATTAGATATCACCATAATTCATCAAGAACTAGTCAAGATGCCTTATTTGATATCAGAGACCAATGGTGGTTGTACTATATATATATATATATATATATATATATATATATGGTGAATTGAAGGGTAATATAATATATTACTATAAAAAATTAATAATATGATCCCAAAAATAGTTTATATTCCTAAATTTCTCATGATTTAGACCCACCTACCAACCTCTAAAAATCACCAAACACAAAATTTGAATATTTATGAATTAAAGAATATTTGTTGTTAAAATTTACCTTGCTCAAAAGGGAGCATATTAGTGGAGGAATGTCATCGAGACATGAGTACACACACATATTATAGGAAAATTGGTATGAATTGATACAATTTACATGATTTGGATATAAAATTTGGACAAAATTATGTATTTGGCAATGATTTTATATATTTTAGACAAAAAATTCAGATTTGTGACATATATTATAGACAATCTATAGAGGAGAGGTTATATTTTGATAATTTTTTTATATTGAGACACTTTATAGGTGAATATGCTATGAAAATTCACCAAATCATTGATACATGTTTAGATATAGACACATCTATACACTAGCCTTACCAAGATGTATTGATTGATATTTATTTGTTTGTAGTAGTTAGATCCCTTGAGTAGCAAAGTTAAGACTTAGTTCCCTTAATTACCTTGACACTAATTCCATTTTATAGGTTGAGATGGGTACACTATATGCAAGATTGGCTCGATTATTTATACACTTGACTTGTGTGATTTAGATTCAGTGATATTGATGGTCTTAAAATAATTCACCATTGCACTAGATTTGAGGCATGATCACCATCCAAATATCCTCTTCACATCTCCAAGGTTTAGTTTTGAACCTATTTCTTTAATGATTTATAAAATACACATCATTTCCAAAGTAAAGTACTAGGGGGGACATAGTTACATTGAGACACATGTGTACTTCTTCCTTTCTCTCTTTTATTTAAAGTATTTCAATTATTCAATTTTTAAATTATATGAACTAACTACACTATAACATGATCTTAGTTTTAGTAATACATAAATAAAATATTCAAATAAGGATAATGTCTAAAGAAGGTGTGTTGTGCACACCAAGGTATTCATTACTAGATTAATTCAGTGGGGGAATGTGGATACTAAAATATGATTTTATATGATTAAATAGTTTATACACTTGATAAATATCGCTCATGGCTCAACCCTTCAGTTCAACACCTTCCCATTTCCAAAAGGATTATTTTTTCTATCTCAATGTGCCTAAATGCTTATCCTATAGTTTTAAATTGATATTATGATTACCCATATCACATGTAACCCATAGTCTACATAAAACCAGATATATATCCTAGTCTAGCAGTTATAGATATTAAACAACTTTATATCCTCTAAGTCACTACATTTCATACTAGGACACTAGTATCAATGTTGGTGTCTTAGGTCTGACTCTAGTGTCCAAGCCTTGAAAACAATCACATTTTCAAATGTTTCTACATATATGGGTCAACCTATTTATCTTAATTAACACTATTATAAGATAATTTAAATGGTATTGTATACATATAATTTAAATATAATGCATTATCATCAAGTACAAATCAATCACACATTTATCTTAAACCAATAAAAAATAACTCTCAAGCTTATAAAACTACCCTATTTAAAAATCATACATAGGAGAAGTCTTCTTACATATATGAAAATTTTAAAGAGTATCTCATGATATTTATTTTTCAAGTTAAAATATATATCATTAAATGCACTCCCACATAACATATTGCATAATTGTTCACACATAAGCATACATAAGGGGAGAACTACATTGTTTTGAAGCCATATTAATATTATATGGATATGTAGGTAGCACTTATTTATAGATGGGTATTTGAGGTCATATTGACTTTGATTGAGCCCAATAACCCCTTTTTTCAACATGAGATGACCTAATTAGATGACCTAGGGATTTGAGCTACATATTGGTATCCAAAACCTATATGTGCAATTGGAGTTGACAATATTCAATGTCATAATAGACTTTATTTACTTTTTATTGATAAGGATCACATGAATACTCTGCATAAAATTTATTATATTGAAGACATAATATAACACATATTGCATTATTTTAAATAACGTGAATTAAATATGTAAATAATGTTTTAATGGGTAAATACAACCACATTCAAGTCTACACAATAATAAAATGAACCCACACTTCTAAATCGTAAGCTTATGTAAGTCTATTTTTTAATATATAATACAATCTCATTTCCATGAATTAAAATTCAATTGTAATGTGTCTAAATAAATAAATAAAATTAATATATTATATACTTGTATGAAATTGTATAATTACACATTTATTGAAAGGGATTTTCAATTTTTTTGCCTTTTAATAGTTTGTATGGGTGAAATATTTCATTGAACCTTTGGTTATTTATTCCTTACAAGGTGTTGTATAGTGTAGTAACTAAAAATTCTTGTCATAAATTGATTTGATATTTGTATTTTAAAAATGTGTCTTATTATAGAGTTTTACCTTGTGTTGTTTTTGTGGAGGCAATAACCTACAGAGCTATGTCATGGGTTGTTGTGTTGGAGACATAAAGTTGTAGAGTTGCACTATGAACTATTTTAATTGAGACATAAATAGATGAAGAAATATTTATTCATTATTATAAATAGTTTATAAATAAAAATATATATAATTGAAAAAATATACATGATCTTATCTTTCTTCAACTTGTAATGTGTCATGTTCATTGATATGATTTTCCATTATTATTATTTCTTCACTTGCATGCAATTCCATTAGTGTTACACACTAAAATATTGCTAAGCTGTTAGGTTTGAAAAATAAATCATACACATTGAAATATTGTTAAGATGTTATATTTGGAAAATGAAGCATGATTATAAAATAAATTGAAAATGTTGTGCACTTCATACTGATATAAGTGGTTGTTCTTGTATTGGTTGATCTGAATTTGTCAAACAATTTTGAAATTAAACATTAAAAATTGTTTGTTCTTCATGTTAAGCATGAAATATAATGAGAGAGGGGGTGAATTAGTATATTATATATCTTTTACTTAATATAATATAATTTTCTTTAACCACTTAATCACACATTCAAGATATGCAATAAAATTGAAACAATAATATGTACCACACACACACACACACAAAGAGAGAGAGAGAGAGAGAGAGAGAGAGAGAGAGAGAGAGAGAGAGAGAGAGAGAGAGAGAGAGAGAGAGAGAGAGAGAGAGAGAGAGAGAATTTTTACATGGAAACCCAAAGTGGGAAAAACCATAGAGAATAATCTCAAGTATATGAATGAACACCAGTTCAAAATACAAATTTCACAAGCACCAACATGTAGGAGCACCAACCACTTTTTTGATCACTAAAATAACTATTTCTGAGCACCAACCCATAGGAGCACCAACCCCTCTTATGTATAAAACACAACTATCTCTCAATGTTGCTTACTTAATAAATGATAGAACTCTACAATATCTCCTACTTTTCTCTCTTTAAAAACATATAAAAACCATGTACTCTCTTTCATATTAAAAATGGGTTCTCAAAACTTTATTTATATATTTCCAAATGAGCTTTGACATTCAGCCTTTATGACCCTTCAATAATCACATAAAATGGCACCAAACTTGCATGACCCTTTTTATCCTTGCATTTGAAAAGTCATATGGTGACCCTTCATAATCAAATGTGTTCTTTCCTCTTTTGTCTTTATCTTGGTGACTTTTAATATTCCTCAAAGTGTCCCTTCATGGAAAAATGTGCCATACCATCTTTTGTCTTAACATGGTGACTCTTGGAATTCCTCAATATGACTCTTCATGAGAAAATGTATCCCATTACTCTTTTGTCTTTTACCCTATGACTCTTTGACTTCTCCATGGGCCCTCTTTTGAATTGTATGCAACCAAAATTATATTCATTAATATTAAATAAATATTAACAAACATTAGCCAAGATATGACTATTAACAACACCATCAAATGAAATGGGGCATTTATCACTAATAATGCTTGACCTTTGACATCAATGACAATTTTTCCAACAATCTCCCCCTTTGTCATTGATGGCAACCTCAAACTGAAACTACCATATCCCAAAACCTACACATATCACCATCTGAAAAACATACAGTAACTCTCCCTTACTGTACCTATTCCCTATACCTATTTCTACACCTATACATGTACCTGTACCTCTTCTTCTCCCCCTTTGACATCAATGGCAAAGGGCCTACATGGAGCTAACACATAACTCCCCCTTAATTGATGTTGAACCTCAATGGTAGGAAGTAAACTAAATTACTCCCAAATTCTCTCATAGATACTCAAATGTGTCTTTTGATAGTGCCTTTGTGAAAATATATGTAATCTACTCTATAGTACTGATATATTCCATCTTAACCTATTGATTTGCATCCTGCTCTTTCAATAAGTGATATCTAATGGGAATATGTTTTGTTCTTGAATGCATCAATGGATTATTTAAAATATTAATAACACTTGTATTTTTACAAAAAAATAGAAATAGGTTCATCATTTTTATCTTGATATCTTCCAATGTTTGCTTCATCCAAAGCACTTGAGTAAAACACAATACTACAACAATATATTTTAATTCAGATATAGAAATTGATATTGAATTATGCTTCTTGATTAGTCATGATACTAAGCTATCACCAAGGAATAAAACTCCTCTAGTTATACTCTTTTTATCATCCAAGAATCCTACCCAATTTGAATTTGTATAAGCAACCAAAGTGAAATCTCTACCTATGGAATACCACAATCCATAAACCAATGTCCTCTTGATATATCTGAATATTCTTTTCACCAGCTAAACATGACTATCTTTTATAGTTGACTGATATCTTGTAACCATACCTACTACATGCATGATGTCTATCCTTGATGCTATCAAATATAAAAGACTACCAATCATAGATCTATAAAAATATTTATATGCAACAAGTGAATATTCATCCTTACTCACCTTATTTCTTGTACACATTGGTGTGTTACCTAGTGCACAATCCTCAAAACCAAATATCTTCAACATTTCCTTGCCATATTCACTTTGACATATGAAAATTCCTTTATCTGACTAAAATATTTGCGATCTTAAGAAAAATGACAATTCTCCAAGCATAGACATCTCAAATTCTTTTTTTATATTATCAAAAAATTATTTTATCATCTTTTCAATGTTTCTTCCAAAAATGATATCATCAACATATACCACAATAATCAATTGATTCTCACCTTCTATTTTGATGTAGAGATTACTATCAATAAATCCTCTCTTGAAACCTTGATCTTGTAGGTACTTATCAAGTCTTGCATACCAAGCTCTAGGAGCTTTTTTCAATCCATATAGTTCTTTCTTTAATATTCATACATGACTACTAATATTTAAGATAATAAATCCCTTGGGCTACTAAATGTAGACCTCTTCTTCTAGGTTCCCATGTAGGAAGGTAGATTTGACATCCATCTAAAACAATTTGAAAATTTTAAACACTACATATGCAAGAAACACTCTAATAGCCTCTAGCCTTGCCACTTGTGTAAAAGTTTCTTCAAAATCTATTCCCTAAATTTGAGCATATCTTTTGAATACTAATCTTGCTTTATTCCTGGTCACTTCTCCATTTTCATTCAACTTATCTATATAAACCCATTTTATTCCTATCACATTGTGATATTTTGGTCTAGGAACTAATTCCCAAGTATCATTCTTTTATATATAATTTAATTCTTCATCCATTTCATTAAACTAATTATTATCATGTCTATCTTCTGAAAAAGTTCTAGGATGGATTTTGGATAACAAAGAGAAATTACCTTGCTCAAATTCACTTATCGTCATTCTTCTGGGATGAATTTCTTCATTTATGTCCCTGATGATGTCACTTTAATTATGATTTATTTGAACATATTTGGATGGAGTTTTGGTGTCTTTTTTATCCTTTTTCTCATCTTCATCTAATTTTTCAAAATCTTCCTCTTCAATGATTTTAGGAATATCTACTAGATCATTGATTCTTTGTGTTCCATCTTCTTCTATCCTGACACTCACACCTTCAACAATTTTCTTGTTTATTTTATTATAAGATTTATAATCTTTAATTTTTCAAGAATAACCAAGAAATATACCCTCATCTACTCTGAAATCAAACTTACTAATTTTTTTGTCCATTTTATTTATGAAGCATCTACTACCAAAAACTCTAAAATAATCAACTATTGTTGGTTTATCTTTCTATAGCTCATCAGGATTTTTTTCACTGTTGACTCTCAATAATGATCTATTATAAATATGTCCTATTATAAAAACTCATCTATTCAATATTTATCTGGTATCTTGGATTCATTTAGCATTATCCTCAACATCTCTTAAACTATTTTGTTTCTCTGTTTAACTACTCCATTTTGTTATGGAGTTCTGGCTACTGAGTAATGTCTCTTTATTCCATGGTCCTCAAAAAAATCAATAAATTGATCTAACATGAATTATCCTTATCTATATGATCTCTTAGACACTTAATCTTCAAACTAATTTCATTCTCAACTAATGTTTTGCATTCTTTGAAATGTCTAAAAGCTTCTAATTTTTTCTTTAAAAACATTACCCAAGTCATATGTGAAAAATCATCAATAAGCAACATGAAATATTTCTCACCTTGAGTAATTTGAGTTATCATAGGTCCACATAGATCAATTTGAACAAGATCTAACATCTGAGTGGTTGAGTACTCTTTTTTTTAACCACCTTTTGGCCTACATCCCATGTTGACAAGGTTCACAAAGCATGTCAAATGGCTTTGTAATATTTGGAAGATTTATGAATAATTTATTATTATTGATGTTGACAAGGATTTTCAAAATTTATGTCTCTAATTATCTTGTGCCATAGCCAAATTTCTTCGATTTGACTCAAATAACATCTCTAACCTTTGATGTCTGACAGTATATATAAATTATTACCTATTTTCTGAGCATCTACAACTAACACATCTAAATATTTTCTCCTAATTTCATAACCTTATACATAAAACATTAGTGTATGACCTTGATCACACATTTTAATTACACTCAAAATATTATTCTTAAGACCTTATACATACAAAACATTTTTAGTTTTAGCTCTACCATTATCCAAATTTAGTGTACCTTTTTTGGCAATTTTGGTAGTAGTATTATCTACAAATTTCATTATACCAGATTAATCTTATTCAAATTTATGAAATTTATTTTGTCTCTTGTAATATACCTCAAAAATCCACTATAAATGAATCATGTCTTTTCTTCATTTCTTGCATGCAAATATATCTACACAAATATAGATTTTTTAGGTTATTTCTTCTACCATGAGCCTGTCTGAAATTTCGTTTTGATGAATGGACCTTGAAACTCTAGTCCTTATTGACTAACTCAATCATGATTATATATTATGATTCTACGTGTTTGAATTTTTTTCACTTGTAACATATTATGCCCTCTTCATTAAATCCTGATAGAGGAGCAAAAGAGTTGTGGCTTCTACTTGACTCTGCATGACTTTCCTTCTCATTTTTTCTAAAATTATTATCCCTTTTTTGACATTCTATTTTCTTATGACCATATCCATTACAATAGAAATATTAACCATAAAAATAGGACCTATTTGTGTATCTTTGACCCGATTTCCTTTTGTAGCTTTGTTCTTTACATCCTTCTTTGTTTGACATGTCCTATGTATTCTTAACTTCTTCCCTTTTTATTTCCTCTTTTTTGAGAGATTCAACATAGCTCTTTCATTTTTCCTTGTCTATGAAAGTAGTGGCCTCCCCTTTCTCATTTTCAAATCTGATACCTATCTTATCTAACATTGATCTTTGACTTTCTAATATCTTATTCAACATATTAGTGTTATTCTCAAATTTTGAATCATTGGATACTCTATCATTGATTACTTTATTTGTTTTCTCAAGATATACTTTTAAATAAGAAATTTCAATAAAATACCTTTCACATTATTTACTTAATTTTTACAACTATGCCATTAGACATTTTTCATTCTTCTTGGCTTCTTCAAAGCGTGCTTTTAGATTTTCAATTGTTTCCTTTGACTCCTTTTCATTTTTCTTGATCTGGAGCTTTAATCTTCAATTCTTCTTCTCAAGAAATTTTAACTCTTCTAAGGCAGAAATGAGTTATCATTCTAGATTCACTTTGGCTTCATCCTATTCTTCTTCTTGATCATCTATGCTTTTTCTTGTGGAGGCATCTTAATGTATGGTCATGAATATAATCTCTTCTTTCGAATCACTGACTCCACTATCTTCGGATGAGCTAGGATCTTTAGAATACAAACTCTTCTTCTCAATTCCCTTCTTGAATTTTAATTTGAAATTCTTCTTGTATGTATATTTTCCTTCTTCATTGTCACCATTACCCTTATGTAGGCACTTAGTTGTAAAATGTTCAATATTTCCAAAATTAAAACATTTAAAAGATAAATTTCCTTGATATTTACCTGTGCCCTTTTTTGGTTTGTGAATGAATATATCTCTATTTTCATCTTAATCATCACTAGAATTATCACTTGATTCTTGAATCTTAGACTTTTCTTTCTTTAATGTCTTGAAAGTAGCTTCTCTCTTTTAGAGTTTCTCTTGTTTGGTCCACATCTCATATGCCATAAGAATACCATGTAGCTCATCCATATTTAGCTTGGTTAAATTATTAATCTCTTCAATTACCAAAACTTTTGCATCATTTCTCAATGGTAGAGATCTAAAAACCTTTGTTACCACAATTGATTCTTCTAACTTTTATCTAAGACCTTGAATTTGATTAGCTATTTGAACAACCCAAAAAAAATAACTAGCTATATTTTCTTCCTCTTCCATCTTCAACCTCTCAAACTATCTTTTGAAAGTCTAAAGCTTATCTTGATAAACCTTTCCATCACCTTTGTAAATATTCTCAAGTTTTACCCAAGTTTCAAGAGTAGATTTACATTGTATAACTTTAACAAATTTTGATTTACATAAATCATATAAAATAACATTTAAAGCTTTAACATTATTTTAACTTGCCTTTTTTTCCATCAGAGTAGTTACAAGTGTATGTGGCTCTTCATATTCCTCCACCACTTCTTGCCAAATGTTGAATCCAAGGGTCATCAACTAAGTATTCATCCTTATGCTCCAAAAGTCATAATTTGTCACATCAAACAAAGGTGACTTATTTGTAGAAAAACCTATATGTGATTGAGCCATGGTGCTTTCTCGATCTACATTTAACCTATAAATTTTTTTCCAAAAGAACCTGATCTGATGCTAATTATTAAGCATGAAATAGATTGAGAAGGGGGAGTGAATCAGTATATTATATATCTTTTACTTAGACTGATTTATTCTTCTTTAACCAGTTAATCACACATTCAAGATATGTAATAAAATTGAAACAATAATATGCCCCACATGAGAGAGAGAGAGAGAGAGAGAGAGAGAGAGAGAGAGAGAGAGAGAGAGAGAGAGAGAGAGAGAGAGAGAGAGAGAGAGAGAAATTTACATGGCAACCCAAAGTGGAAAAAACCATAGAGAATAATCTCAAGTATATGAATGAGTACCAACTCAAAATACAAATTTTGCAAGCACCAAATTGTAGGAGCACCAACCCCTTTATTGAGCACCAACACATCAAATCGTTGTGAGCACCAACCCACAAGAACAATAACCCCTTAAAAATATTTGTGAGCACCAACCCACAGTAGCACAAACCCTTCTTGTGTATAAATCACAACTATCTCTCAATATTTCTTACTCAACAAATGATAGAGCTCTACAATATCTCCTATTTTTATCTCTTTAAAAAAAAATATAAACCATGCACTCTCTTAAATATTAAAAATGGCTTTTCAAGCCTTTATAAATATTAACACACATTAGCCAAGATATGAATATTAAAAACACCATTAAATGCAATGGGGCCTTTATCACCAATAATGCTAGACCTTTGAAATCAATGACAATATTTCCAACACTTAAATTTATATAATTCAAGATAAATTTATTTTTAATTATGTACAATCATGCACTAATATAGCTCTTATATATACCCTTAACACTTCACATGTATCTAAATTGTTGAAATTAGAGATAAGTTTCTCCCGAAATACATTATCTAGTTCATTTTTGAATGACCTTCCTATTTCTTGTGAGCTAATCATTTGAAATGTTTGTAAATATGTATTGATGTAAAAACCTTCCTTTAATTTGCTTTGTTATGAATAGAGGATGAAATATTGAATCTAGAATTTAGGGTGATCTTGAGAAAAAATGATACCTGTAATATGAGTCCAATTAAATCCATCACCATATGGACCCCATAATATGACACCCTTTTTTTAATGTAATAGAAATCACCAACACATAGATTATTGAGAGAGTTATGAAGGCTATAAAAATTTTATATTTTTTGGATGATTAATACATTGAAGGCCCCAACAATAAATTTTTCAATAAATGACTAAAGAAATAGGTGAAGATGTTCTTAATTAAAAACTTCAATGAGATTCAAAAATATCAATTATTATCAAATCAACATTCATACCAATAATGAAAATATCACTAAAATCTTCTAAAATTGATAGCCAAAGACACGAGGGCCCATAATGGAAAATGAATATTTTTGTATCTATCAAAAGAAGGTGACCCTTATCACTATGTAGATATTTTTTCAATATGATCAATGAAACTTGAGGTAATGCTTCCCAGAATTTTTATTTTTTGAAATAAATTCATTCAAGATACATAAATCATCAAAACTTTTTGTATAAATTGTATAATGCTCCATTACCTCTTCAGGTGTGATTGTTTTGTTTGGCAGAAGTGTTAAATCATGGTTGTTGAAATAATCTATAATTTTTTATAACATGTTACAAAGCTCCACCTTTTTGTACCAAGTATCCATGTTGTTATACCTAGGGGTTTTCAAGAAGTAAATATACGTTTTTCCAATAAATCTTCTAGTTCTATTTTTGTTTGTCTAAAATCCCTTGAAATTTATAAGTACTATTGTACCAATGAAATTAAAATCTAGTTTATCTAAGCTAAGTAGAGAACCACTTTCAAAAAAATCAAATACCTTATCAAAATAATATTAAATATGATATTCCATGAAAATAAAGAATTTTCACTCCTCCAGTTGTGCTAAACAATTTATTTTTGTGAACAAGTGTCTATCCTATTCATTTATTTCTTCTATATTTTTTCCCTATTTCAATATTATTCCAACCTTTGAGTTGGATAAGGTCACATGCAGATCAAATTTTTTATACAAATGAAGCCTTATAAATTATTTAATTTGCTTCATTATATTGGTTACATATTGTGTGCATAATATATAATAGGGTACAAGTTTATTTCTCCATCATATCTTTTAGGACTTATTTTGATTCAATAATACATTGAGGGTTGTTTGGATCAAAAGGAATTAAAAAAACATCCTTCGTTAGAACATCATTATGTTTTAAAAATGAATTAATTATATAATTTTCCCCTCTTCCATTCAGATATCTTAGTTTGATATTAGCATCCCCTAATTCATAGATCTCTATAGGAATGTTTAAGGTGTAATTACTGGAGGAAACATACCATGTAGAGAATTCACTATGTGTCTGATCAGAAGTTTGTTTTAAAAAAAGTGTCCCAACATTTTGTTCAATATTATTTTTCTCCACTAGTGTGAGTACTTGTATATCCTCTTTCAAATATACATATAAATATGTTTCCCTTGTCTTATTTTCTTCAATTCTTTTCTTGTCAAGACTGTAAGGTATCTTTAATACTTGTTTGCATAGTGGAAAGTAGAATAAGTTATTTCCCCTTGTTAATGTTTTTATTTAAAAATATTTTGTATTCTAATGACCAAATTATCTATATATATATATATATCAACCCAAACATTTAAAGGTTCTCTTAGATATTTAAAATAAACCCAAATGTTTCATAAGAAGGATAAAATGTTTTTTTTTTGGCAATTCCATTTTATTGGGTGTAAATTTATTAAAATCAGTTGTAGCTCAATGAAGAATTCCATCTTCTCCATTCCATACTTCCAATTGGAATTTAAGGGTATCTTAAATTTCATACTTATCATAGACAAGGATTATTGCAATCGAAAAAGATTCTTTTCTTGATGTAGTGCTAAATAGTTATGTATCTGCATGCATGTTTGGTAGACTAAACAACTAAAAATACAAATTATCAATAGGAATTTTATTCCCATAGTAAAATGGAAGATGTTGATGTGGATTTCATATTAATTTTTGTAGTTTAAATGGTACTATATCCAAATTCTCTTAGATTGAGGCCTTCTTCTACATTTTAAGTGTGGAAATTCTTTTCTTGCCCAAAGACATTTTGCAATGCAATTGAAATGATTTAAATATTGATATTTTGTAAAATGCAAGTTTCATATTGCATCGGTTCATGAATTTTTTTTTTGATTAAGTAGTGATTGATTATATATCAACAAATGTTAAATATAAACTATAATAAAAAATACATATTAAATCTTCGCAATATATAAATTACCTCGCACTTAAACTAATAATGTATGACCAAACTAAATATAAATTATATGTGCACCAATCAGTATAATTTGATGGGAAAAAGAATCCACAAACATTTATTTCAAAGGATATATATGAGAGGGACATATGTTTCTAATATGTATGAAAATTCCCATCAATATGTATCTTCAAGGTATCTCTTATGAAATACCTTTCAATCATGCACAAGAGTGAATTTTTATTACAAGGCATCTCATATGATATACCCTCAAGTTAACCTTGATAGTATTATAAGTGTATTTTAAGGACCTTAAAGGAATATAATAGTAGATACCTTGAATGGTGGTTTCATACATTAAAAGGGATGTTGAACATATCTCCTAGTAAATCCCTTCAACATGCACTCAACTAGAACTTTACTTCACCTTGAAAGCACTACTAGGTGATAACTTGATAACTTGAAGGAAATTATAATACTTGGGAGAGCACACATTGATGATGATATGATGAACATAAGAGCATAAATTTTATGTCCTCATATTCACATGTAATTTCTACCTTAATTTAGTTTAACAATATTCCATGTTATGTTAATAGTTTCAGATATGAGTAATTACTTTGTTATATGAGTGAAATTGTAATTTACCTGAAGGTACTTGTAATATCTTCATGGAATATATTTGGATATAAATTAAATTTACCCATGAAGGTATTATAATTCCCTTTAAGGAATATCTTATTGGATACCTAGAGGTTGAACTTGCCTAGTGTTATTGAGGTTTATAATATCTTTAAGGTATCTCCTAGAAAATACCTTCAAGTACCCATGAAGAAATATCCTAGTGGATACCTTGAGGTTGAACTTTCCCAATGTTATTTAGGTGTATAAGGGATTAAATGATACATTTTAAACATGCACAAGAGTATATTTATCCTTCAAGGTACCTCTTAGGAGTAACCTTTGGCATAGATCTTTAAGTTTCTTATATCAAACATTCCTAGAGTGCTTAGCTATATTTTTTTGTGTATATAATAGCTAATCACAACAAACCTTGGTTCCAAAAATAATTATCCATGGAGATTCCATATTCAAAGGTAAATCTTGAGACTATAGAGACTTTATTTTCTACTCTACCCTTCCCCATATTTTTGAAACTTCTTGGAGTGAAACTTTCCAAAGGAGATAATTTCAAGTTACCCATTAAGATACCTTCATGTTAACCTTAAGGAGAAAATTTCAAGCCACCCATTAAGGTATTAAAATGCCCTTGAAGTAATATCCTAGTATATACCTAAAGGTTGAACTTGCTCACCATTATTATGGTGTATAAAGTATTTAATGAGTAAATAGGTGTTTCAATAAAAGAAGGCAGTTAAAATTATATTGATTGTCATGTCTAAGGTATTATGTAGATCTTATCGATGGGTTAAGGTGTCTTAATTATGATATTCAATGTGAAACCCATCAAAATTATTGACCTTATAAGATCATCAAGAGAGAGTTGAATAAGTAAAATTCATTATTACATCATTTTGTATTGAACAAGAATTATACTTAAGAGCATTGACATACCTTTAAAGAAATACAAGGCCCATGAAAGTAATCTCATAGTAGATACTTTGAAGGGAAAATTCATGAATTGATTATAAATTTAAAAGTATCTCCTAGGAGACACCTTCAACATGTAGACTAGTGGAATTTTCCTTAACCCTAAAGGCACTATTGGGTGATAATTTAAAGGACCTTTCCAGGACTTAGTTTTATTTGAAGGAATTGTATTCAAGATTTGGTTTTCAAAAAAAATTCTTGGGTATTATTATTAGATTTTGGTCTTTAGGATTTTTGTTTGGAAAATTTTTCCAACATATTTTGGTCTTCAAAATTTTGATTCAGGACTTTTAGTCTTCAAAATTTTTGTTCAGAGTTTTCACATCAAACATTTTATCTAAAAAAAATGTTTCGAATAACTTGTCTTTTATCAAATATTTTTCTCTTCAAGTTTTTTTGTATCTCCCTTTGTGTTCATAAGATTTGTTTAGATTTTTTAGGATCAGTCCTAAAAAAAAACTTGAATCCTAATTCCTGACTACCAAAAGCTTGTTATACTTATCCAATAAAGCAAAATATTTCTTGATACTTGCTAAGGATACCCACAAAATAAACTAATGATATTTAAACTATGTATTAAATATGAAACATGTGTATGTTGGGAATTTATAATGCATGAACTATAATTGAATACTAAAGATTATATACACAACTTACAACAATTGATGTCTTCATTACCCTCAAATGAATTCAAAATTGAATACTATCCTACATAAGAAAATCCCTAGCTACCTATGAGACTATTAAAACTAAAAAAGTGACTACAAGAAAGGAGAATATTTAATAGAGAATGAAAATAAAATAAAATAACTACACATTATTACAATGGCATCTTCATCTAAGACATTCAGGGGAACACTTCTACCACCACCATTTTCTATTAATGATTTGACTGAATTCATACACACAGTCTATGATGCCACCATTATTGATAATATGTATGGGAAATACTCTGAATTATGAGATGTTTTTGGTTATATGAACATATTTTCATTAGATGGAAATCTATCTCCCATAAAATTCTAGTTTATTGGAGACTTACTCTCACTTAAGAGATAAGCACTACATTTGGTTGTGGCTAAGCCCGAGGTGATGCCCTACATCAACCTCTTAAAAGATTTATTATTTGTAGTTAATATTATGTAGGATTATTTTTTTCACCATATGGATAACTATATATTTGTGGCATTCATTTTTAGATTTGAATTTCAGAGTTATTTATCATTACTAATTCTAAATGCATATTTTAACAAACATAGGCTAGTTTTGTGAAACTAGGAGACTTCAATGGATAAGGTGTTGGTCTCATGGCTTATACTTGGAGAAAACGTGACATATACAGGTAAGAATCCAAACCCTACCAAAAAATTTAGGATGTGAATGTGGATTGGGATGGCACTACTTAATAGGCTATATGACATGCCCAACATTTGTTTCCTCAATTTGGACTGGGTACCATTGTTACATATGATGATGACCAATGATGTAACAGTTAATTTGGATGAAATTATAAGCCTCAATTTGAGAAAATAGGTTCTATAAAAGAGTAATAATCCCACTATAATGGGATACTTATATATGATGTCTTATCTTTTGAATATTGTAATGGGCAGAGTGTATAAAATCCTTGCCAAGGTTTGGAGCCTAGCCACTAACTATGTCAAGAATTATATATGTGATTATTTACAATTTATATACATTTATGGATACACCAAGAATATTTTTAGGATTTTTGAGTATGTTTATCCTCAATTATGGAAAGTAATCCATGGGTTTCTAATGCCTAGAGTTGGTGAAAACATCTTGAAAACATTATCTAGAAGGGGTGACTATTTTTTGTATCTTGACTACACGATGATCATGATTACTAAACATAAGGTCCATCCCATATGTCTCCATAAATGTATACCTAATAAATTTATAGAGAAATAAATTTCTTTGTAGTTTTGGTGGATCATTCAGGAGGACTTGACCAAAAATAAGAAAATTACATTATATGGGCACCATCTGGTCATTAGCAAGATGTCCTACATAATGAGGAAGAACTTTGGAGAGGTGGGAAATAAAATAAAGAGTTATAAATTGGCCATATTTCTATTTAGGAAATAATATCCTCATGGAGACATATAAAGACACATTCAAGGCCTAGGTATCCCATACAAACATGTCCATTATGACTATGACCTTTTATTCATAGATGCAGATAATGATGATGACGTATTAGAAAAGGAAAAACTTGGAGGCTTAAAGGAGGATAATTTAAGGTTGATTAAATATGAAAATTTAATTATAATGAACTTTTTAGGATAGACACCTTTAGAGTTTTGTAACAACCAACATCTAGAGTAGACTAAGGAACAAGGATATCCTTCATAAGAACTTCCTTTTAAGTTAAGGGCTATTAAGAAGGAATGAGGCATAAGTGTGCCTAATACTATGGGATTTATAGGATATCCCATTAATATAGATTCATTTTATGATGAAGAACAAGAACAACAACACCCAGATATAAGTGTAATATAAATACCTATAGCTAACCCCCAAGTACAAAAATCTACATCATTAAGGGTAGACACATAAGAAGTGACTAATTCAGCTCAACAAGTCTCCTCATTACATAAAAATAACACTATTTACTATAAGAGGAAGATTAGGACTCCCCTCATAGGTAGTTTAACAATTTAGCAATAACAAATAATGCCTTAAATACCTCAATAAGTAGAATAGGAGGAAGCAAAAGAACTTAATGAAGAATAAAAATTAGAGAGAGCCAAGGATTTGAGCCTCACATCTGACAAAGGTAAATCTCCAACCATGGAGGATACAATAGGTAAGAAGGCTAAGCCTTTAAATGCTACTTCCATACTCTTTTATTTTATTCCTATTTTTTATTATGTAATAATTTCATCTATGTTGAAGACTCCCAGGGTGGAAATTATCACCTCCATCCCTAATGATCCATTAACCTTCTCCTCTCTCCTACATATCCCTCTAATCACTCCAAAAATTGAGGAATCCATCACTATTTCTCCATCTTCCACCACTATTGATCCATCTTCCACCATCATTCCATTTACTACCATCATGGCCACTACCAATATTCTTTCTAGAACTACCATAGTCAGATCCTTAAAAAGGAAAAGGGTAGCTAGGAAGATTTAAATAGCCATGGCCACTCCCCAAATCCATATCTCATCCACCCAGATCACTTTAACCATTTAATCCACCACTTCATCCCATTAAACAATTATCACAAGCTTAGGCAAGGGGAAAAAGGAAAAGCAAGTTATCATGGTCTACTGACTCCCCTAATATGGAGGTTTGGATTGGTCCAAGATAATTTGGCCTTCCCTTCCTAACACTATCATGAAGACAAAAAATAAGTAGCAACCACATAGGAGATAGACCCCAATGTGATGATAATTCTTCTATGGGTCATTAATTTAAGAGCTAAGGATTCTCAAATTTCTAGTTTTAAGATAATAAAGCCACCATCCATCAAGACCTTGTTTGAAAAGACATATGATAGAATTCATAGAGTTAGAAAGAAGAATTTGGAGGATGAATTTGGTAGGTAAATGATTCTCTAGGAAAGGCAAGAGGTTTATGCCTTATCCAAGAGTCAGAATAGACAGGTAGGCCAATCCCCCTATAATAAATATTTTAGGCTCTCAAAAAATCACATAAATATGCCATGGTGGAAATACATGAAGGCATATATCTATTGAGATTAAAAAAATAGAGGTAGAATTATAAAAAATAAAAGAACAACAAAAAATAATGCATATTCCAGTAGGTATTGAAGCTAAGGTGCAGGAGGCAACATTAAGATACTATAATTCTTTAAAGAAATTAGAGTTTATGTAATATAAATTATCTCCCCATATTGACATCACTAATAAAATATTTAATTATTTGAAATTATATGAAAATAAACTAAAGATGTTAATTATTTACTCAACAAATAAGGTAAATAGACATTTGGATCTAATGATACCATTAAAGTCATCCAATACACTGAACATGGTGGTGATTAGAATACATGAGGTTAGGGAATGGATAATAATTTCTAGGGAATTGGTCCCAAAATGCCAAGAGAATGAGGTCCTCATCTTGTAAATTTTAAATGACTTGTAATTATAAAAATTAAAGGATGTTATAGGAAAGTTGATGAATAAGATGAACTTTGATCAACTTATTCAAGAGGATTTAGATAATTTCAAGCAATGTTTATAAGGACTATCATTAGAATACATTGAATTTAAGTTGATATTTGCAAGGAAAAATGTTATTGAAGTTGAAATCTTCAAAATAAACTTCTAGATGATGAAAGTAGATCATGTAAAGTTCCTAGGGTAGGTTATCAAGGTACATAGACCCTCTTTTTTAAACATGGATATAATTTGATATAATCATTATGTATCACATAAATTTTGGCTTGAGATAGAATAAAATAAGGATAATGAGGTTTCCAATTCTATTTCTAAATTGATAGATAAAATTATAACTCTAACTAAAGTCAATACATCCATGCAAATGTTGACACAGTCATAAAGGGCCAAGTTTTTTACATGTACATTATATAGTAGTGTATATTTCATATTTATAGTTTTTTTATGGTTAAAATATATTGTAATAGTTTCCTATTCATTTTTTAAACATGCACACATTGCATGGTTTTTTAAAGGCTAAATTGAACTATTAATAACTGTAAGATAACTTTATATAGTTTTTTACCATAGTTAGAATTAAATCTATAACTATGTCATGTAATGTGTTTTGCATTTACTTAGAGGATGAAGAGACACCATCCAAAAGTATATTTAAATGCATGTAACCCATATTTTTAAAGGGTTAACATATTTTCCATATACAATAGCAGAAGCAATTTTGGTTGTTAACTCATGTGTTTGTGTATTTTATATCCAATTTTACATAATTAGGTTCATCTCTTGTGGCTGTATGATTTAATAAATCTTAGTGTGAAAAATATGTGGAGTTATTTATTTTTATAATTAAAATGATAGTCTTATATGTGTAATAAATATTAAAGAATTAGTAAATTACATTGATTATTGGCAATTAAGTTTATTGATTTATATTCTTAAGTGTGTAGAGGTGTTTTCATTTGATATAGTTTTTTGTGTATGTGAAATAACTATCTTAGATACCTCACTAAGCTCAATACATAATCCTTTGATTATGAGTGTGTGACAACTGATCTAAAAGGTGCATCCTTTGACTAAGGCCTAAGAGATTCCTATATCAAATATTATCCTAGACTTCTTGACCATGTCTAAATTTGTGTGTGTGTGTGTGTGTGTGTGTGTGTGTGTGTGTGTGTGTGTGTGTGTGTGTGTGTGTGTGTGTGTGTGTGTGTGTGTGTGTGTGTGTGTGTGTGTGTGTGTGTGTGTGTGTGTGTGTGTGTGTGTGTGTGTGTGTGTGTGTGTGTAATAGCTACTAGCAACATGCATAGGTTTTGAAAGCACTTATCCTCTTAGAAACCATATAGAGAGGTGATTATTGAAGTCATAAAACCTTTATTTTTATCTCTCCCTTCCCTCCATTTTGAGTTTATTTTAAATATTTGCCCACTCTAGATTGATAAAAATATATCCATTATCTCATCTAGATTTTACATCTTTTTAGAGACCACCACTCCATCCATAATCCCTAATAACACCCTGAATTCCCCCTTGATATTCCATCACATGGTTGTTAAGATTACATACCCATAAATTATGCCTTCTAGTGGATTTTACCTCTATTAAGATCCTAAAATATTAGAGGCTACCTTTTTATGAGCTGGTGTGTATAAAAATTGCATCAACACTCCTAACAAGATTATATTTCCTCTTTAAGGTATCTCATAGGAGATACCTTTAAAATAGGCGCAAGAGTTGAAGGAGAAACCTTTGCCCCATATATTTGAGTTTCCTATATCAAATTTTCCCAAACTAATTGACTATGTTTATTTGTGTGTGTGCAATAGCTATTCATAATAAACATTGGCTCTCAAAACAGTTGTCCATAGAGGATCCATCTTAAAAGGTAAATATTGAGACCAATGAGGCTTTATTTTCTACTCTACCCTTCCACCTATTTTAGACACTTCCCAAAGAGAAACATTCAAAAGGAGATAATTTCAAGTCACCCATTAAGATACCTTCATGTTACCCTTAAGGAGATAATTTCAAGTCACCCATCAAGGTATTACAAGGACCTTGAATGAATCTCTTAATAGACACCTTGAGGTTGAACTTACCCAATATTATTGTGGTGTATAAAGGATTCAATGAGTAAATAGGTGTTTCAATTAAATAAGGTAGTTAACAATACATTGATTATTTTGTATAAGGTAGTCTATAGATCTTATCGAGGGGTTATGGTGTGTTATTTCCAAGATTTAATGTGAAACCCATAAAATTTTTAGACCTCATAAGATCATCAACATAGAGTTGAATAAGGTAAATCCTTCATTGTATCATTTATATTGAAAAATAATTACACTCAAGAATGTTGCCATACCCTCATAGAACTACAAGGCCCTTGAAAATAATCTCCTAGAAGATAATTCAAAATGAATTATCATACATTTAAGGGAATGTTGAAAGTATCTCCTAAGAGATACCTTCAACATGTACAGAAGTGGAAGTTTCTTTGATCTTAAAGGCACTACTGGGTGATAAATTAAAGGACCTTGTAACACTTTATAAGTATCTCCTAATAAATACATTTCAAACATGCACAAGAGTGGGTTTAGCCTTTAAGGTATCTTCTAATAGATAACTTCACATTATCCATTAAGGTTTTATGGTTGATAAAGGGAAATCACTAATCATAGATGACACAATAGGTAAGAAGGCTTATCCTTCAAACCCTACTTCCCTAGTTTGTTCACATGTTCTTATTTTTAGTTTAGGCCCAATTATTACTATTTTGAGAACTCCCAAGGTTGCAGATGTCACCCCCACCCCCAATGTTTCAATTTTGTCTTCTTCCATATTATAAATACTCTCCTCACTCCTAAGATAGAGGAGGATTCTTTGACCACCATTATTTCATTCTCACCCAGAGTGCCATTTACATCAGTTATTCCCACTACTACTTATATTCCCTTTGAGACTACTATAATTTGAACCATGAATAAGAAAAGGGCCACTAAGAAAATTGAAATAATACTAACCACTTTACAACTTCATATTTATTTCACACAAACTAGTTTGCTAATACCTTCCATAACTTTCTCCAAAGATACTATTGTTACATCTTTAGGAAAGGGAAAAAGGGTAAGAAAGTCATTATAATCCATCCAATCCCACAATATGGAGGTGTGGATTGGTCCAAGATCAGTTGGCCCTGCCTTCCTGACATAGTTCTCAAATGGGAAAAAGAGAGACAATCATTAGAAAATAATGAGGTAGAGGCTACAACTAAGGATGCACAACAAATAGATCTTACCCAGTTAATGATTCCTCCAAGGGAAATTGAACCAAGAATGAAGACTTCTAAAATGACCAATTTCAAAATTACAGAGCTCCCATCAATAACAACCCAATTTGATAAACCTTTAGGGAGAATTCAAAGGGTTAGAAAGATAACGATGGAGGATGAAGATAGAAGGGGGATTATTAGATAGGAGGTCTATACCTTATCTAAAAGTTAAAATAGATAGTTGGGGTAGTCCCCCTAAATTGAATATTTTAGGTCCCTATCATGAAGCCCAAAAAGATAGTATGGTATCATTACATGTGGGGGTGGAGATGGTAAGGAAATAAATATTAAAATAACTAGAATAAATCAAGGAACAATAGTAGACCATTCATATTCCATCAATAATTAAGGTTGAAGTGAAATAAGACACTTAAAAATGTTATAACTCTCTAGAGGCACTTGAAGTAATGAAGGCTGATTTATCCCCACATATAAATCAAATTCACCAATTGTTTAATTATTTAAAAGGAGATGAAAATAAATTGAAGTTATTTATCTTGTACAAAACTAATAAAACATACATCCATCTAGACCTAATGACACCATTGGAGGAACTTAATACCCTTAATTTGGTGTCCATTAGAACATAGGAATCTAGATAATGGGTGACAACATCTTGGGCATTGATGGCCAAATATCAAGAGCATGAGGAGCTTATTTTTCAAAATTTGGAAAATTTTAAATTATCCAAGGCAAGGGATGCTCTAGGTAAGCTAATAAGTATAATTAATTTTGATCATCTCATTCAAGAAGCATCCAAGAACTTTAATCAGAGTTTACATGGGTTAACACTAGAAGATATTAAATAAAAATTGAGTATTACAATAATGAAGGTAACCAAAGTTGAGAATTACAAGATCAAATTCCAAAATACAAAGGCATAACATGAAAAAATATTAGATTAAGTTATCATCATACATAAACACTCACTATTAAACTTAGACATTATAAGGCAACAACATGATGTGAGTCATAATTTCTTTCTTGAGATAAAGGTAAAGGACAAAAATACTAAGGTTATTACCTCTAGTTAAACACCAAGGTCTATATTGATGACTTATACTAAGGTTAACATATCCATGAAGAGATCCACTTAGCCTTAAGGGTTAGTTTTGTGAATTTAAATTCCATATAGTGGTGTTAATTATTTACTTGTAATTATCTTATGATTCAAACTTAATATAAAATTTTCCTATTTATTTTTTAAACATGCACATGTTACATGATACTATAAAGTCTAATTATTGATGAGTATAAGTTAGCTTTATGTATAAATTACATACAAAATTGACACTATAGTTGGAACTAAGGTTCCAACTATGCCACGTAATAAATTTTTTGCATGTACTTGGAAGAGAATGCCACCCCTCCCAAAGTCTATTTAAACATATGTAACACACATTTTTAAAGGGTTGGAAAATTTAAATAAATAATTAGAATAATTTTTTATTATCAATGAATGTGTTTACATAGTTTCTATCCAAGTTTTGTGTAATTAGGATCAATATTTTTTGTTGTATGATTCAATAATTCTTAATATGCAATAGCTACAAGGAATTATTTCTTGTTATGATTGATATGATAGTTTTAGTTGTGTAATAGATATTGAGTGATTAGCATATTATATTGATTATTATCAAGTAGGTTAACTATTTCATTGTTCTAAGTGTGTAGAGGTGTTTTCATTGATATAATTTTATGTGTATGTATAACAACTATCTCAGATACCTCCTTGGTCTGAATCGTAATATCTTGAGTAAGGTAATGCAATAGGTTATCTAAAAGGAGAAACATTTTAATAAGGCCTTTGAGTTTTCTATATCAAAATTATCCTACAATACTTGAAATGTATGTATATGTGTGTGCAACAATTTTTATCAATAGACATTGGTTTTGAAAGCACTTGACCACTTAGAATCCATCCCAAGTGGTGATTCTTGAAGCCATATAATCCTTCTTTTCTATCCTAACTTTCCATATTTTTTGAGTTTATTTATAAGACCTACCTAATCTAGATTAGCTACCATCTAGCCACTAACTTGTCTAGATTTTAACTTTAGTTTATATACCATTCATCCATTCATAACCCTAGTTAATAACTTATATGCCCTACTTAGTATTGCATCACATAGTTATTAAAAATGCATACCTACAACTTGTGCCTTGGATATACCTTCAAAATTCACACAAATGGAATTTTACTTAATAGACATACTAGGTGATAACTTAAAAAAACTTTTAATATTTTAAAGTTATCTCCTAGGAGATACCTTTCAAACATGCATAAGAGTGGATTTCTCCTTCAATGTATATCCTAGGAGATACCTTTAAGTTATCGATGAAGGTATTAAAAGGACCTTGAAGGAATATCATAGTAGATACTATTGTCAGTTGGATTTTCATGCTTTGAGGAGATGGTAAATATTTTCTCATCCAAGTGGCACAATGGAAACACCTCTATGCTTGTGGGTAACCTAAGGATAAGGTGAATCTCTAGATAGGGCTAGCTCCCTTAATGTACCACTTTGGAATGCAACTAAAACTAAACTTAGGGGGTGAAAAGAGAGAGAGATAAATAAAAATAAACTATCCTAAGGGAGGTGATACACCAAATTAGATGATTAATTCCTACCAACAACATATTACACATGAAATCAAATGACAAATTGAACATACACTCCTTCAATCTACATCTTCTCACATCAATGCTACATTATGAGGTTATGGATGAATGTGTAAAGATATAAAGAATATATAAGATGATTATGAGTGAAATAATGAATATAATAACACACTCAATCCTTGAAATCTACTAAAAAAATTCACATGCTTGAAAATAATAATTTTTCTAACTACAAATAGGATGCAAGAATGGGACAACATGTTAAGGAATCCATAGTCTTCACTAAGAAAAATCTAAAATTCAATTAAAACACAATAATAAAAGTAGTTAATAGGTAAAACTAAATATTAATATTGATTAAATGGTATGTAAACGAATAGGGATTCACCATACTTAGTAGGATCATAAATTACAATACCAAAAAGGCTAGTTCTTATAGAACCTGAGAGAGAGAGAAGAAGATAGAAGTCCAAGGGTCATAAGGAAACCTATAAATATGAGATAATAACTTAATAATGTATTATAATAATATATGTGATGAATAATACAAGTTTAGGAAGCCAAAGTGTCAATCCAAGTAATAAACCTCATGAAAAGTAGAATGAAACTCCTCATTCTATCTCAAAAAATTGACTTCATGACTTAAACCTATTTGAACATCCAAAAAGTGATTAGGTATATTTATCATGATTGAAATTATTTTTATTTATTTCTTACATGACTCCATATGCATTAGTTTCATGCTTGGTCTTTTGTAATCATTTAAAAGGGAGTTATCATCCTCTGTAGTCTAGAAAACTCTTCTTCCATGCACCCTACACACTTGGCCTCTAATTTGGATTTATTTTTCCATGTAAATAAATGTGATGGAGTGTATTAAAAATTTAAATACTATACATGTCATTATAATCATCAGGGATACCATAAAATGACATCCACTTAGAGTTTTCACACTTCTCACTAGCTTATCTAATATGCTAGTTTTTACTGGCTGAGATGAGAGATCCTATTGAGGAACTTAGGATTTTTTATGAATAATTAAATTAAAATTGGTAATTATCACAAGTATCAATGTTTCTCTCAAAGTTTTTTTTATGTCTTTAGACTCCTTTTATAACCTACACAACAAAAAAATGGTCAAAAATACCTTATTTTTCACCCCATTTGTATAAGTCCATAAAACCAAAAAGCATGGGAAGTATCTTGAATTAGTACTATAAAAGTTAAAATATGTTTAATGTTCAAAATATTACATTAAAATTCATCTCTAGCTTCATTTCTCTAGATTGGTCCTTAATCAATGTTTATAATGGTTTTTTTTTATAGTTTTGACTCTTAAGGTTGTTTCATAAAGGTCTGACATCCAGTTCTAAAAATAATTCCAAAAATTAATATTTAAGTACCTATACTAACATCCTTTAAATTATTTAGTTCCCATTCAAATAATCAATAAAGATGTGAGTATTCAAACTTATATCAAGCTCCTTCCTCCATTCTAACAAGATTCAATGACCTTAAAGCCCAAAATTGACCTTTTCATGACTTATATTGTATTCCAATGGCTCAAACACATCTAATATTCTCAAATAAACATTATAAAATGGTTTGGAAATCATATCCAAAGCTATAAATTTGAATGACCTTGCATTTGGCCTTGGCCTAAACCTTGTTCAATAGGCCTACCTATAACGTATGGCTCAAAATTACCTTCCTGATATTTTTTATACATCTGAGGAGATTAAAAATATATATTATGGTCTTTTAAACAATTTTAAATAATTTAGGAATCATATTTAATTACAATAGTGTGAGGGACCCTTTATTTAGGCACTAGGCTAAAAACTACCTAGTGTGCTTGAGTATAGCTCCTAATGGTTTAGACCTTCCTATTGAAAATAATAATTATTTGCATATTATAACATGTTTTTATAATTTTATTACATATTAATAAAAATATTTTAAATGGTTAAACCTCATTTTATTCATCACTTTTCCTATAATCCTCAAAATTGCCAAGTTGACCTTATAAGGGAGTGCCCTCTATCTGAGACAAAATAAAGGGAAATCCCCTATTTTTACAAACAAATTTGAATATTTTATGATGTTATAAAATTATTAAAAGTTATTTTAAAAACATATCTCATGAAAATATTATTTGACCTCCCAAACTTCAGAAATCCAAGACTGGCCTCCCAAGCAAGGACTATGTGCAAGAAATTCACCTTAGACTGTATATTCCATGTTTAGAGATCCCCCGTTATGTTATATATCCATTAAGAGATTATTTATAGTATAATATTATTTTATTTAAGTAATAATATTCCTAAATAATCCTTTTAACTCTCCACATATACTCCTCATTCCCTTGCCTAGCGTAGACTGAACATAACCTTGACTATGTTTTCCCTATAACAGTGGTTCCTATAGATGATAATGAACATTTGGAGCCAATTGTATAGTGTTTTAGAGTATTTTAAAATTTATTATGACCATTAAATTAATATTAATACCCATAAAATCTATTCTCTTACCTACACTTCTTTGTTCTAACTTACCGAGTTTCCTATCTGGTTGTATTTCTTTTCTAACAATGGCTCCTACCTATGGTGTTGATATAGTATGCTTTATGATTTAAAAATAGTTAAGAATCCATATTAAATTATTAAATGTTCATATATGAACAACTTGGATTCATTCATTTCAAATTTTTGTCAATCCTACACCAAGGATCTTGATCCTCTTACTTTTTGCCCTTTTTTGTTTATAGTCAACACATTCAACTATGGTTTAGAGAAAAAAGTGTTAGAGAGTACACATTTACTATAAAAATTATGATATCATTCCATTATAAAAATTTTATAATATTTTTTGTTTGTTTGTATTTATTTTTATATATGTTTAGCTACATTTAAATCAAGGATAATCACCCTTTAGCTCACTGTCTTCCTTAATTAACACATTCAACTGTGTTGGAAAAAAAAGAAATCCTATAGGTGGAGATTAGCTTTGATTGATATTTTTTATGATGTTCAAAATAATTCCATGATGTTTTATTCCAATATAGTGTCTTATCATACTTTTTATTTAACTTATCCACTCTAATCACCATCTAGACATCAAGTTTTGCTCATTGTCTACATAGTTACAGCTATAGGTGTGTGTTAAAGCTACTTGTACAGACTATAGATGTGAATGATGAACAAAACCGCTTATAATAATTTATTTATGATAATTATAAATTAAATGATAATTTAAAAAATTTGGAACAAATCAAAAATTAAAGTGTAATCTAGCTTATAAATTTGCAAATAAATTTTTCTCAATCCCAAAATTCTATAGATGACACTGACTAGAAAAAGTCATAAATTGGAAATTATGAAGATCTTAACTACTATCTTCCATTAATTATATACCATACATATTTTTAAATTTAATTTTAATAATATAGGGATATAATATTTACACAATATTATTAATCAAATATCACCACAACATTATTGTAAATTTTCTACAAAACTCCCAAGTTCTATGTTTGGTCAACTTGGGGAAAGGGCCTGAAATAGTCATTTCATTTTAGGAAGGTTTTCCCACTTCAAGTTGATAATTTATAACCTAAAATAAGGTATTATGTGATTTTATCACCATCTTAAAACCATTCATAGTGTTTATCACTTATCAATTTTAATACCAATATCTCCCTTTCTTTATGATATGACTTGTAGGTATATATTGCACATTCAAGCAATAGACTAAGTACGTATAATGTGTATGATTTGAGTTCATGGTATACATAAATACTTTATCAATAATTTAAATGGGTTTAATCATCATGAATATATTTAAACCTACTTTCAACACATCTACTCAATGTGGTATTTCATTTTAAACACCTATAGATACAAATTTCAATGACAAACTATGTGAATGTGTTATATGTGACCATTATAGTGTCCTATTACATTCCATGGAAGGTATAAATTGATACATAATTATTATAAAAGTTACACCAAACCTTGAAACCATTCTTACACCTCTATAGACATCCATAAAGTTTCCACACACATGATTGTAAGTGAAGAGTATATAAAGGGATGATTGGGTGTAGGTCAATATTGGATGCTTACTCAAGGTATGGTGTTTTAGGAAGAAATATGGAATTTATGTGGCTTAAATGGTATTTAAACATGGAAAATATTGAATTTAATTCACATAAAACTCTTTTCTAAGAATATAACCTTTTGTAAGTACTGAAAATGACTATTATTCCATTTGGGACATCATCCTACAAATTGAACTAAAAGAGTCTATGAGATATTTTACAAACATGAAATTAATCATTTAAATCATGAGAATATAAATTAAAAATAATATATAACCAATACCAATATATATATATTTTAATAAATTGCTCAAACCAAGGTAAATCCTATAGGTTGTATAGATAAGCATGCAGAAAAATACAGTCAGTTTCATGAGAATGGTTCATGAAGCACAATCCACCATTATTAAAACTTATTATATTTAATTAATTTATCTAATTATAATAAAACATCCCCATGGAATTTGAGTTTAAAAATCTTGAGCTATATATACTAATCATAAACCTAAAGGTCACTTCTCCTTGACAAGAGGACTGACAAAGAAGTAGAATGGCTTTGGGCTAAAAATGGGAGTTCCAGAGAAAACCAAACATGGAACTGAGATTTAGGAATCTTAATAGGCATACCATGATCCTTTCCCATGTGTCACACTTCCTAATGAGATGTACAAGTGCCATTTTCCTCATCTTTCTGAAGAAAACTACATTTTCTACTAATCAACCACCAACTTTTTAGTTATATCAGTTGCTTAAGACCTTTAATAACTCATGGGATGTAACATCAATTTTTTTTAACCTTCACACTTCCCAATAAATATATAAAACTCATTAAATACCCCTTTTTAACCTCAAAATGACCCAAAAATGTTAAATGGACTAAAATAACTAATGACCAAGGTTATTACAGTATTAAGTGACATTAAATAACCTATAAAACACCATGTGACATATGTATTGGACCCCTAAAATATCTAAAAGTCAAGTTTCTACCTAAGGGTGCCATAATTTGACATAAAATTCAAATTTGGTCAATAAATTGGTGACTCATAGGGGTAGTATGCTTGTTATACTAACTATACTAGTAGCCTTATCAATCTATTGGGCTTAGGGAGCCATTTAAAGTTTGATATCAACAAGGAAACCTTTGAATATTAAATTTGATCAAGATAATACCACTAATTACCTCAATCACACAAATTAAAGGACACACAAAATAAGGTAATAAAACTAACAAGACAAACACACACACACACACACACACACACACACACACACACACACACACACACACACACATGTGCTCAAATCACTTAGGGGAACAAAAAAACTATTATGCACAAATAGAAACTAAGAATACCTCCTTTATAGGATCAAAATTAAAATTTCATGAATCCACACACACACACACACACACACACACACACATGTGCTCAAATCACTTACGAGAATAAAAAAACTATTATGCACAAATAGAAACTAAGAATACCTCCTTTCTAGGATCAAAATTAAAAATTCATGAATCATATTCATATTGAAATGGATCATAGTGATAAGTATTCTTCTCCTTGAAATAGATGCTTTGTGAATCAAACCTATTCTTTAGTATTTCACTTGATTTGATCTCAAGTAGATCATCCTTCAATAGGTCTAAAATATATATACATACATACATATATATATATATATACATACATACATATATATATATATATATATATATATATATATATATATATATATATATATATATATATATATATATATATATATATATATCACATACTTCATAGTGTTTCCCACTCTTCATTTCATTTTCAATTTGTATGTCCTTAGTAGGCATGGCTTCAAGAGGATTGAATTTTTGTTCCTTAGAAGATTGAGGCCAATATGAGCTTATTCCACCCTTTAAGAGATGATGTGTTTCTCCCAAATAGTTGACAGGATGATATCCCATCTTTATGAATTCAAAAAAATCATCATGAAATGTATATGCTTCTTGAAAGGACATTTTTGAAAGGTTATTTTTTCTTTGCATACTTAATTGAGTGCCAAAGTTACCTTCTCCATCTTTGACTAGATGATGGCCTCATTAAAGAGGAGAATATCATTATCTATTCATTTCAAACAAATCATCCAAATACTTATTAGGATCTTATTCTTTATCATCCATGATGTCTTACAAAGTGATGGAAGAATCAATGATCATTTCTTCCTCTTTATCAAAAGGAGAACATTCTTCCTCATCAACCCAATCAGAAATTTTAACACAAGAGATCACATACTTTTCATCATTTAGGACATATTTAGGGTTATATAGTTTCATATAAACCTATATAATAGGAATTTTGTTCTTAACAGCTTCAATATCTTCCATCTCCTTCTTTGTGATTCTAAGACTAGTCATTTTGAAGTCATGTGACTTACTCCAATGAAGCTACCAAGGAGATAAGCTCTATTTAAGAAAAAATATGAGTTTTTATCAGAAAAATACTTATCATTATGTTCCCATACCATAGGTACATCAAGGAAAAGGGTGATTGGGTGAGGACAAGATGAACTAGTTGGTGGAGGTGGCACATAGAACTCAAAATCAGATTGAGAGTGAAAAGTAAGGGACTCTTTTGGAAGCTCTTGAGGAAGGGGAGGAAGAATTTGGGGTTAAACCACTTGATTTTATTCCTTCCACTTGAAAAAAACTTCATTTACATCTGATTTAACTTGCGGTATCTCTTGAGGAAGGGTATATGGGGTGTGTTTAGGCATAAGTTCTTATTTTAGTTTTAAACCTTCCATCTCACCTTGAATTAGAAATTTCATCTTTGCCTCTAACTCTTAAATTTGTTTGGATAGATTAACTTGTAAAAGTATTTATTTAAGTTCATATGATTCTTCATGAGGACAATTAATGCATGAGGGATGATATGGAACACATGAAATTTCTTGGGGAACAGTGAGAGGAACTTGAAAAGGATTAACTTCATTCATAACTTCACACTCTTTATCAACTAAACTTACATATCCTCTTTCATCCCCCATGATTCCAATATATTAATCTAGCTTAAAATTTTAATATTATAAGTATTTTATTGAGTAAGGGTGAGAGGGGTTTATATAGGATCAATCTCCTTCTCAACTTCACACTCTTTGTTAAGACTTTTCTCTTCTTTATTTCCCTGTAACTCCATTATCTTATTCCAACTTAGGACATTGGGATTATGAGTCTCCTTTTGAGGTAGTGAAGATTAAATAAGAGAGGGAAATGAGGGATTGAATTCCACTTACATTTTTTCTAACATGGACTACTTCATATGCATATTAGCCAACTCAATATGCCTATCAAGATTATGTTCAAAAATAAGGTATCTCCTTTCAACTCTCTCCTTCAACTGATTGGGAAAAGGATGACTCTAATATTTTTTATTAGTCTCATGAGTAGGGATCAAATATGGTTTATATGGAACTTATGGAAGTGGATATAAAGGCTAATAGGTTTGGTGAGGTTTCCTTTCATGAACTCTTACCTTGTCTTCTAAGGAAGGAACTAGGCCACTCACATCAAGAATCTCATTTGTGAGCCTTTGCCAATTATCTCTCTCAATAGGTACCCACTCTATTTTGACAAAATATAATTCTTTTCTCACCTTATGAATTAAATTATTGGGAACCTCAATACAATATCCTCTTTATGTGTCAAGATCCAACATGTACTTCTCATAGCCCAAAAGTGTTTTTTTGAAGGTAGAAATGGATTGACTTGGTAAGTGACTAGGTTGACTAGAAAGAGCAAGATATTGATAAGGGTAGTTATAGAACTAATAAAAATCATGAAAATTATATTTATAGGGCTGATATAACTCATGCCAATGCTGGTAAGAAACACACCAAGGCTGATTAAGCACTTGTTCATATTGATAAGGAAGGACACAAGCTTGAAAAGTCTCACCAACTTGTGTAAAACAATACTCAACACCAAAAGTAGCCATGAAACTTAATTTAAAGCATGAAAACAAAGGAAAATGTTACCAAAAATATTCAAAGTATAACTTTGGATTCTTGACTAGTTCATATATCTTCAGAGTTGTTATTGATGGTTTGATAAATGCCTCCAAAGGATGATTGTTGAGAGACAACACCAAAAATCTCTCAACTTCTTAGACCAAGAGTCCCATAAATAATTCCAAAAAATATTGTCACTTGGATTTACACCCTTTTATTAGATGTTAAATATCTCCTCATACAAGTGTCATAATGGATACACATCTAAGATTGTTGGTAGTCTAAGGATGAGGTGAATCTCTTAATAGGGCTAGCTCCTTTGATGTACCACTTTAGATTTCAACTAAAAATAAATATTTGGGGTGAAAATGGAGAGAGATAACTGAAAATAAACTATCCTAATAGAGTTGATACACCAAATTAGATGATGAATTCCTATCAATAACATTTTAGACATGAAATCAAAGGACAAACTGAACATACACTCCTTCAATCTATATATTCTCACATCAATGTTACATTATGAGGTTATGTATGAATTTGAGAAGATAAGAGGAATATAAAAAAGTCATATGAGGAAAATAATTAATATACTAACTCATTAAATCCTTGAAATTTAGTAAAACACTTCACATACCTTTCAAAAAGAAGCTTTCCAACTATAAATAGGATGCAAGAATGAGACAACATGCTAAGGAATCCATAGTATTCACAAAAAAAGATCTAAAATTATAGTAAAAAAAACTAAAAATAGTCATTAATAGGTAAAAATAATAGTAATTATTATTGATTAAATTGTATCCAAATGAGTAGGGCTTCACCATACTCATGAGGATCATAAATTATAATATCAAAAAGGCTAGTTCTTATAGAACTTGAGAGAGAGAGAAGAAGATATAAGTACAATGGTAATAATGACACTTGTTAAAATTAGAGAATTAGTTATTCACACATGAAAATATTATATGGGATGAACCATGAAAGGTTAGGAAGCCCAAATGTCAATCCAAGTCATAAACCTCATGAAAAGTGGCATAAAACTCCTCATTCTATCCTAGAAATCTGCCTTCATGATTTGGACGTATTTGAGTTTCCAAAAACTTATTAGGGATAGGTATTATTATTGTAATTAAGGTTATGTATTTCATACATTCATCTCCATGAATTGGTTTCATGCATGGTCTTTTAAAATCAGCTATAAAGGAGCTATCATCATCTGTAGTCTAGAAAACTCTTCCTCCATGTACCTTGCACACTTGGCCTAAAATTTGACTTAATTTTCAAATTAAAATATATGGTATGTATTATATGATAAGTTTCAAGACCCTCCATGTTCTTCAAAAATCAAGGACACCTTAAAATCTATTTCACTTAGATTTTTCACACTTCTCACTAGCTTGTTTAATATGCTACTTTTGACTCAATGCGATGAGAGATCCTATTTAGGAATTTATTAGTTTTTATGAGGAATTAAATGAACATGTATATTTATAAAAATTCTTATTTATCCAAAAAAAAAATTCATCCTTAGACTCCTCATAAAACCTATAAAACATAAAAAATGGTTAAAACTACCTTGTTTCTAACCCATTTATACATGTCTGTACAACTAAAAAGAATGGGGAGTATATTTAAGGAGTAATATATATGTTAAAATAGGTTTAAATTTCAAAATATTCCAATATAATTCATCTTTAGCTTCATTTCTCTAGACTGGTCCTTAATCAAGTTTGCAAGGGTTTTTTTACATTTTTGACTCTTACAGTTGTTTTATAAAGGTCTAACATCCAATTCTCAAAATAATTCCATGTATTAGTATTTGCATACCTCTTATAGAATCTTTTAACTTTTTTTTCCCATGAAAATCATCAAGAAATATGTGAGTATTCAAACTTCTCCTATCAAGCTCCTTCCTCGATTCCAACAAGCTTGAATGACCTTAAAGCCCAAAATTGACCATGTCATGACTTTTTATGTATACCAATGGATCCAAAACATCTAATATTATTCCATAAACATTATAAAATTAATTTTAAATCATATCCAAAGCTATAAATGTGAATGACCCCCCATTTGAGCTTGGCATAAACCTTGTTCCATGGGCCCGCCTCCAACCTAAGGCTCAAAATGACCTTCCTAATGTTTTATCTACATCCCAAGATATATAAAATATATATTAGTTTCAATAAAACATGTTTATACAAGTTTTAAATCATATTTAGGAGAAAAAGTGTGAGTGACCCTTTATTTGGGTATTATGCCAAAAATTGCCTAGTGTGCTTGACTATAGCTCCTAAGGGTTTAGACCTTCTTATTGAAAATAATCATTATTTTCATAGTTTAACATATTTTTATAAGTTTATTACAGCTTCCAAAACCTATTTTAAAGTTTAAAACCTAATTTTATTCATCACTTTGCCTCCAATCCTCAAAACTTCTAATTTGACCTTATAAGGGAGTGCCCTCTATATAACACAAAATAGAAGGCACTCCCCTATTTTCCTAGACCAATGTGAATATTTTATAAAGTTTTAAAATTCATAAAGGTTATTTTTATAAATTTTTAACTTCTTAAATATTATTTTCCCTCCCAAACCTTAAAAAATCTAGGAATAACCTGTTAGGCAAGGACTATGTACAAGAAATGCACCTTGGACTATATATTCCATGTTTATAGATCCACATTTATATCATATATAAATTAAGATATTATTTATAGGTTAATATGATTTTATTTAAATAATCCTAGTCCTCAATCATTCTTTCAACTCTACACATATACTCCTTATACCCTTGCATAGATTAGACTAATCATAACATGTACTATGTTTTCCCTCTAACAATGGCTCCTATAGATGTTAATTAAAGTTTAAAGCCAATGGTATAGTGTTTTAGAGTATTTTAAAATTTATTATTAACATTAAAATTCATATTAATAACCATTAAATTAATTCTCTTACCAATACTACTTTGTTCTAACTTACTGAGTTTCTTGTCTAACTGTATTTCTTTTCCAATAGTGACTCATGTTTTGTGGTGCTAATGTATACTTTAGGATTTAAAACCATTTAAAAATCCCTATTAAATTATTTTGTGGTTATATATTAACAAATTTGATTCATTTATTTAAAATTTAGGTCAATACTACAACAAAGATCTCGATTATCTTACTCTTTGCCCCTGTTTTTGATAGTCAACATAGTCAACTTTGTTTTGGAGAAAAAGGGTTAAAGAGTACACATTTACTCTAGGAGTTGTGATATCCTTCTCTTCAAAACATTTTATAATAAATTATTTTGTTTTGATTCATTTTTATCTATTTTTATCTACATACACATTAAGGACTATCACCCTTTAGCTCATTGCCTTCCTTAATCAACACAATCAACTCTATTGAAAAGAAAATGAAACCCTATAGGTGGAGACTAGCTTTGATCGATCTTATTTATGATGTTCAAAAGCATTAAATTACACATTAGTCCCATATAGTGTCTTATCATACTTTTTATTTACCTTATCTAATCCAAGCACCATCTAGACATCAACTTTTGCTCACTATTTGCTTAGTTACAACTATCAGTGTGTGTTAAAGCTGCTTGTATAGATTTTAGATGTGAATGAAGAACAAAACCAATTATCATCCCTTAATTATAATACTTATAAATTAAATCCTAATTTAAAACATTTTTAATAAATCAAAAATTAAAGTGTGATATAACTTATCAATTTGCAAATAAAAGTTGTGTAAACCCAAAATTATGTAGATGACACTGACTGGAAATAGTCATAAATTGGCAATTTTGAAGAGCTTACCTACTATCTTCCCTTACTGATCTACCCTCCATATTTTTAAAGTTAATTTTCATATGATATGTATACAATATTTACATAATAGGATGCATCAAATCTTACCATAACATTGTAAAGTTTCTATAAAACTCCCAGGTTCTTTGTTTGGTCAACTTGGGGATAAAAGGCTTGAAACAATCATTTCCTTTTTGGAAGGCTTTACCACTTCAAGTTCAATATTTTACACCTAAACTGAGGTATAATATTATTTTATCACCATCTTAAGACCCTAAATATGTTTCATCACTTATCAATTTGAGTTTTAGTATCTCCCTTTATGTTATGACAAGTAGGTATAGATTTCACATATAGGCAATAGACTGAGTATGTATAATTTATATACTTTAAGTTAATGGAATACTTAGATAATTTATAAATCCTCCAAATATGTTTAATCATCATGAATATATTTAAACCTTATTTTAACACATATACTCAACATGGTATTGCATTTTAAACACCTATAGATACATATTTTAATGATAGACTATGTGAAGGTGTTATATGTCACTATTATAGTACCCGTTTACAATCCTTGGAATATATAACTTACTCTACCTGATTATTTAAAAATTTAATTAAATATTTTAAACATTTATTAAACCTCTATAAACATTCATAAATTTTCCACACATGTGACTGCTAGTAAAGAGTAGATAAAGGGATGACTGGGTGTATGTCAGTAATGGATGTTTACTCAAGGTATGGTGTTACAAGATAAAAAATTTAATTTATTTGGATTAAATGTTATTTAAAATTTTAAAAAATCAAATTTAATTCACATGAAAATCTTTGTAGAGAATACAACCTTCTACAAGTACTGAAAATGACTGTTGTTCCATCTGGGACATCATCCTACAAATTAAACTAAAATAACCCATGAGATATTTTCAAAACATGAAAATAATCATGGAAATAATGATATTATTAATTAAAAATCATACATAACAAATATAAATATATATATTTTATGAAATTTCTCAAACCAAGGCAAATCTTATAGAGTGTACAGTTAAGCAGGCAGAAAAATATAGTCAACTTCATGAGAATGGTTCATGAAGCACATGCCACCATTCTTAAAAATTATTATATGGAAATTAAGGTCTGTAAGTTTAATAAAACCTACCTATGTTTTTTGAGCTTAAACCTCATAAGCTATCCATACTAATCATAAACCTGAAGGTCACTTGTACTTGCCAAGATGATTGAAAAAGGAGTAGAATAGTTTTGGGCCAAAAATGGCACTTATAGAGCAAAAAAAATCTATAAATGAGATCTTGGAAGATAAATATACATACCATTATCCTTTCCCATGTGGCACACTTCCTAATGAGTCATATAAGTTCCATTTTCTTCTCTTTTCACATGAAAACTACCTTTTCTTCTAATGAACCTAAAATTTTTAAGTAATGTTAGTTAATTAAGACCTATAAGGACACATGGGACGTGACATAACATTTTGAAACCTTTATACTTCCCAATAAATCTGTATTACTCTTTAAATGCCCCTTTTTGACCTCAAAAGGACCCAATAATGATAAAGGGACTAAAATAACTAATGACCAAGGATAGTAAAACATTAATTAACATTATTTAACCTATAAAACACCTTTTTACATATGTATTAGACCCCTAAAATGCCTAAAACTCAATTTTTTACCTAGGGGTGCTCCAATTTGACCTAAAGTCAAATTTGGTCAAGAGACACCTTGAGGTGCAACTTGCCCAACATTATTGAGCTGTATAAGGGATTCAATGAGTAAATAGGTTTTTCAATCAAATAAGATATTTATCATTACATTTAATATTTTTTATAAATTCTCTTAAGAGATACATTCAATGTCCCCCTTGAATGTATGAAAATTCCCTTCAAGATATATACTACAAGATTACTTTAAGGGCCTTGTAACACCTTCATGGGTAATTTGAATGAATTATAAGGCCCTTGATAGAATATCCTAGGAGATAATTTGAAGGGTGTTTTCATACATTGAAGGGAACATTAAAAGTATCTTGTAATATATACCTTCAACATAAACAAGTGGAATTTTCCTTTACGTGGAAGGAACTACTAAGTGATATTTTGAAGACCCTTATAATACTTTCAAGGTATCTCCTAGGATATACCTTTCAAACATGCATGAGTGTGGATTTACCCTTTAAGGTATCTCCTAGGAGGTACCTTTTAAACATTCACAAGATTGGATTTCTCCTTCAAGGAACAAGTGGAATTTTAATTTACATAGAAAGCACTACTCAGTGATATTTTGAAGGCCATTGTATTACCTTCAAATTATATCCTAGGAGATACCTTTCAAACATGTACAAGAATGGATTTCCCCTTCAAGGTATCTCCTAGGAGATACCTTTCAAATAGTCATAAGAGTGGATTTCTCCTTCAAGGAATAAATGGAATTTTCCTTTACATGGAAAGTACTACTAGTTGATATTTTGAAGGCCCTTGTAATACCTTCAAGGTATGTCCTAGGAGATACCTTTCAAACATGCACAAGAGTGGATGTCCCCTTCAAGGTATCTTATAGGAGATACCTTTAAAATAGGCACAATAGTGGATTTTACCTTCAAGGAATAAATGAAATTTTCCTTTACATGGAAGGCACTACTGGGTGATATTTTGAAGGTCCTTATACTACCTTCAAGGTATCTCCTAGGGGATACCTTTTAGCAATGTATAAGCAAGGATTTCACCTTCAATTTATCTCCTAGGAGATACCTTCCAAACATGCACAATAGTGGATTTCTCCTTCAAGATATCTCCTATGAGATAAATTCAAGTTACCCATGAAGGTATTACTTTTGCATATTTTTATTTGTAAGGAACCTACTCCAACTTAGCCTTAATTTACATGTGGTGGTGTTGCATGTAGTGGTCACTCAGCCAAAAAAATTTGAGCTTTATCACACATCTTTTAACCTTTGAAAATACTCACAACCTAGTGACCTAATGAAATTCTACCACTTGACATTATATCATGGATTTCTAAGGATCCTATTATTTTATAAATACTTGTGACCTTGCAACCCTATAACATCATTCCACTTGGCACCCATTCATGGCATTTAAAGTACAAGGAAGAGTTATAAATTTTACAACATAACAACCCAATGGAAATATTCAATTTGTCATTTAGTCATTGATTTTTAGTGCGTAAATGAGTTATAACCCAACTAGAGCATGCCATGTGGTGATTAGTCATAAACTTCCAAGGCCATAATTATTTTTTAAAGTTCCAAAATAAAATTATCTAATTGATTCATGCCACTTGGTAATCATTCATGCCCTTTTTGCCCCTACATATAGGGTGTAATATTCAATATTTCAATACTATGATTACAAAATAAAATGACACCTAGAAACTAGTTAATTAAATATTGGATAGATGAATACTATGAGGAAACCACTTGGTAGTTGGAATCAATGGGTTGAGGACATATGGACCCCTTTCTTGCAAGTTCTTGGCCTATGATGGGAAGACACATGGACAAAATAAAAATGGTGATTTTCTAGTTCATAAAAGTGGATTTTTGAAGCCATTAAAAAAGCCTTGAAGAGATAACTTATATTTAAGTAAAATCAAGTAAAACATACTTTCCATTTATGGTTTGTATTTTGCAGTTCAAAATTCTATAAAATATAGAGTTCAAAGCTTGCAATCTCAAGGATTTGCATTCACTTTCAATTATTATTTCTTGAAGAAATTTGAAGTAGTATATGTTATCTACTAAAGGACTTATGTGTATTCATCCAACATTAAGATAATATACATTTTAATCATTCAAAATTTGAAATCCATGGCCAAAGTAAAAATGTCTAGAACTACCAAGCTAAAAATGGTCCTATTTCTCTATTCATATGGGATAAACACAATCTTGCAAGACACCAATTTTAATAACATTGCATTGGATATGGATGACATATACTAAAATTACTTATTATACCATGTGGAGAGGATTCCTCCCTATACATCATCCTTCCAAGGGCTAACTCTAGCTCAGCTATTGCCTCCATCAACAGATCCCCCAAGTGGTTCTTCAAATAAGACAGATTAAGAAAATGTAATTATCTACAAATATATTAAAAAAACCATATATAAATTTATTTATTTATTTATATATAATGTGATAAATACACACACACACACACACACACACACAAAGTCTAAATTAGATTACAATTTTAATCTGATGTCTAAAGGTTTATCTTCTAAGACTAGTGGCATAGCTCTGAAGACTAGTGACTTACCTCCAAAGACTAGAAGCTATGCTATGAAGACTAATAACTATGTTCCTAAAATGAAAAATCATGAATGAGAAGAATTCACCTTCATCATTGAGAATAAAGAGAATGCCATTAGATCACCAATTCCATAATCTATAATTTGATGTGATGATGTTTTTAAAATTTCCCCTCTAATATATTTGATGTGATGGTATTTTCAAAATATCTCCTCTAATAGATTTTATGTGACGATGTTTCTAAATGGTCTTTTCAAACAAGATTGATGTGACTATGTTTTAAATTTAGGGTATTTCAAAAAGATTTGGTATTATATATAATTTATTACAATTATTACTCCTAGTACTACCAATAATGACCTTTATGACACAACATTAGTAGTTGACTAGATAAAGCACTTTCCCATTATATCTTGCATGCTCTGAAGAGATATCCATAACTATCATAATCATTCTTATCATAATCACATCATATAACCTAATTTTATTTTCATTATTGAATTTTCACTACCATCAATTACCATGTTATATCTATAACATCTTTCTTCCCTTATTCATTTTGTAAATTTGAGATTTGTGTTTTTATAGTATAGTCAAATTTGCAATAAAACAATACTTGCTCTAAAGATGTCTGGGAGAAATAAAAAGAGTAAACCAGAATCCTCTGATGCATTGTTGTAAGATGAAGTATCCAAAGACATCTTTTAAGTATCATGTTGGTTGAATTTATTTAAAATGTTTCACAAAATCCATGAATAAATTATGCAAGAATTATATGAAAACTTTGATTAAGATCATGCTATTATCAAAGGGAAGATCATTCCAATAAATCCCTTTGTAATCAATGCTCTATTTGGGATTCCTAAGGATGGAGTAGTTTCCATTAAAAGGATTAATTTTTTTTAACTTGATTTATATGCTTGTTGAAGTAAATGATCCACACTCTAGACTCACCAAATCCTCCCAAATAGCAGCCAATGGAATTATAATAGAAATTCTTCCTCAACCTTGGAAAAATATTGTTTTCTAGATAATGAAATATATCACTTGTGATGGTCAATTTTTAGTAGTGGGTGGAGATGCTATGAGACTCCTTATTCACTTGAGTAAAGGAGGTATTTGAGAAGAATATAAGATCAATCTTTCCTCTTTCTTTCACAATTCTCTAATTAATGTTTCTTATAAGATAAGATGAGGTACTAGGTCTACCCACCATTATGGGTTGGTTACACTCATTTATTACCATTATTTTCTCAATAAACCAAGGGGTGAAAAGGTTTGTTCCTATTTCCTCCAAAAATTTTCTCTAATTATTAACATAAAGACATAATCATGCCCTACCCCTCCTTCCACTAAAATTTGGATTGAAGAACCCATAATTCAAATTATAGAACAACTATCTTTGTTGGATTTAGTTCTAAAGATATTATGCTAGAGATCAAAGAGACAAATGGGAATTTATTTATACCACCCTCATCCTCCTCTAACTAGACTTTGATGTAGTCACCAGCTTATCTTTAAGGAAGAAGAAGAATAAGATTTGCAAGCTTTAGAAGAATTTGAATTTGTAGAGGGAACCCTAGTAAAATAAGTTGTATCTTAAGAAGTAGAGAATCATGTGCCCTCTATTACTAATAAGGTAAGGCACCATTTATTGAATAATATCCATCTTCTCCACATTATGTCAATGAAGAAAAAAGTTTTAGCATGCCATGGCTTTATCATTCTATGATGAAATAATTAGATTGTAACAAACAAAGTTAGATGTTCTCCACTTAGCTTTGAAAGGTAAGGACTTGATGAGTTCTATTTGAAACAAAGGTGGGAAGAATATGTTACTAGATTTAGTGAACAATAAATAATTCTTCAAGGGATACAAGACAAAAAAACTAGGTTCCATAATGTAATATTTTCATAGACCTAAGAATTGAGTAATTTGCAAAATTCTCTTGCTATCAAAGACACTCAAATTAATGATTTGAAAAATGCTAATGTTGATAAGCATAATCTGATTAATAATCTAAGAGAATTTATTTTTAATATATATTCAACACTTTCGCAACATACAAATAGAATAATAGAGCTCACCACTCAAAATTCTAAGTTACAAGCCTCTATTTAGACCATGGAATTAAAAAATATGAGAAATTTTAGTTCAAATAGAGGCTCCAACAAGAGTTGTTCCATCATTTTATATTCCATTACATGAAATAATATTTATTTGGAATAACACAAATAATAAAATTGAAAAATTTAAGAATGAAAATATCAAACTTAAGAAGGAATCTCAAATGCAATTTGTAAAATCTGAACTAAAATTATAGAAAGCACAGGCTTCTATCTAGCACATTTTTTATAGTTTTGAGAAACTATTAGCATGCAGGTAGCCTTCATTAGTTTATGTTCTTGTCTTACATGAGTATTTTTAAAAAGGGAAGATTTGGTTAATTCTCCTAAGTTTTTCGCATATCATTGATGATGAACATGTATTTATGAAAAAATTTCTAAAGATCACTGAAGAAGAGTAGGATGCCATTTGTGAAATTCTATAACATTAATTTATTTCTAGGATAACAATCTATTTTTTTGGTAAAATTATTTGTTGGAGAAACATAATTACATGTCTTTTAATCTACTCTAAGGAACCAAATGGCATGACAATAGACCAATAATAGATTTTTGGAATTACAAAGTACCACTAGGTTATACAAGAGACTATAATTTATAGAAGAAAAGAAACTTATTTATGATTTTCAACCACTATATCATATGTATATGAAGAACAACTATCATTATATATTTATATTTAATATTTATGCTTTTAGAGATTTTCTAAACCATCATTGTACCAATGTTATCAATGTAAGTCTTACCAAGTGCGAGACATTACCTATTGAGTTGAAGTGTAGTGAAGTCCTCAGTCCCACCAGTATTAGATGGAGTCTAAGAAGAGAAAAATCAAATTTCGAAATAATCACTTGGATCTTAGAGGAAAGAGGTTCAGATGTCTAGATTGGGATGAGGTTTAAACCTCCTATCATTATGTGTCCTCTATCTTCATGGCGGTGTTTGATTTCTCAAGTAGAAGTTGAATTTAAAGATTGGGTGCATTTAATTGTCATATATCTTATATTATTTCCAAGGGGACACCATGACTGGGGACATCATTTTTAATTTTATGATCTAATTCAAAGGTTTGACTCAAGAAATTTTTATTAAGGATTAGTTATCCCACTTCTTTACAAGAGGACTTTTAAAAGGTAAAATATGGGGGAGAAATGATGAGCATTACATATAGATCATCATATTTATATAAATTATCCATAAAGTGTTGCCTTAGGTTATATATTGTATCACATTTAATAGTTAAAGTATGATCTATGTATGATATGAATACAATTTGTTCTTTGTTTGTATGTAATTTATTACTAATTACTTGCTTTATTATTTTGTCTAACTTAGATGAATAATGTATTTTTGAGTACAACAACATATCACATGGATGGGGTAAATTTGATTACATCAACACATCCCAATGATGGGGTAATTTTGAGAAGGAAACACATAGTTTTAACAACTCTTTTGACTACAATTTTGAGAATATGGCAAGTGATCTATGAATATTTAACACTCTAAAGACACCAAAGATGCTTTAGAATTAATCTTAAGATACTCTATGTGTGCTTCAAAGACATACATAGGATGCTCTGAAGAAGTCTAGGAATTCTCTGAACACCTTTATAGGGTGCTCCAAATACCTATATAGGATTCTCCAAAGATACCTAGATGTGCTCTGAAGACTAATTGGATCCCACTTCTCAAAATAGTAGTTCTACATATATCTATAAATATACTTTCTATATTTATTTTTCTTATTTTATACATTACCATTCATTGTAATGGCTTAAAATAGTCTGAATATATTTGTGTCTTTATTTTGTAAACTAAATAAGCATCTTCAATTTAGATTAGTTATTTTTTGTCTATAGTTAGTTGAGTTGGTTCCAATTCCTTCATAGAATTATGGGATTTCACTCCTATATTGTCTATATTTTGAATAAATAGATTTGGATGTTAAGATAACCAAGATTTTATATCCTATGAATAGATGCCAAGATGACTTTAAATACACATCTCCTCATTCCAGGGAGTTACTAAGTTTCTAGTTTAAAGTTATGGATGTTTAAGTTCTAGATGTTGAAGTTCTAGATGTTTAATTTTTGGATGTTGATAGTGTGAATAGCTAAAAAAATAGATTTACTTTCCTACAAACTAGACTTCAAGGTCTAGTTACTATTTTTAGGATTTAGAAAGTAGAACAAAAGTAAAACCCATCAAATAGTGAATTATATAACTCCAATACCAAATTATCTCATTGAAAATAGCCATCATACACTACCCTAATTTAAAATATCATCAATTTATTGATTAGTTAAAGGAGAGGTATAACAATAACATATCACTAGGTGTATCAATTAGGCTCTTAGAGAAATACTCTAAACTATTAATTTCCAAATAAAAGGGATAAAAAGAGGAGAAAGGGATGATTAAAAAAAATGGTGATACACTAATATTTGACACTCCTCATTGCTCTGAGACACACACATCTGATAGCCAAGAACTCATACACTCATGCAAACTCCATAACTAGCTCATTGCATAAGTGTTTCTTAAAAAGGCTAGAGAAAATAAGATAAAGGAAGAAGGGATGATCATATACATACCCTATCTTCACCTGATGACTTATATAACACATCCTAAGATGTTAAAACATAAAACTATCTTACATAAAGGTTAGAAGGACAAGACAAACACCAATAAAAAGATATCCTTCAGAAAGTATTCATGCACAAACTCAACTAGTCACAAGATGAAAGCATATAAAAATGTAAATGAAATATAATATTATTTTTAAGAAATGTTTTATTACAAAATGGGTAGGGCTAAGCCATACCATAAGAGAAATTAGTCTCTTACAATGAGAACAAATATATATATATATATATATATATATATATATATATATATATATATATATATATATATATAAGAAAATGGAAGACATAAGAGGGGAAAATGGATGATGACTTGAGTGATGTCATCATACATGGATAAAGTATTCATTATTATAGAAGAATTATTAAATAGTTTGGGTTACCTCCTCTTTGCACTTAACCTCTCCCACTTGCCAAATTTATCACATCTTCAACTTGGTCTTCTAGAAGCATTTAGACACATTGTGAAGGCTTGTCAAATCAACACATTAATATAGATATGATATTAACCAATTTTGATCACACATTTATCTAATTTTAAATTGATATAATTATAAATAGGGATAATTATAACACAATAAACAATATCAAAATAGAGTTTTGGATCAAAATATATGGCTAAAAGAACAACACGTAGTCACATACAGTTGCATCATCACCTTTAGAACATGGAAAAATGGAAAATAATAGAGTAATATATAATAAAAACCCATCATATCTTATATTTATATAAATATATTGAAAATATAATAAAGAGGGTATTTTTAGTTTTTTGAAAAGATCAAAATAACCCCTACGACATTTCGTCTGAGTGTTTTCTAGTGAAGAGTTAGTTAAGTGATAAATATTCACAGAAGGGTCACTTCACACCATCATAACTTTTCACTAGAATCACATGAAACTATGAAACAACATGAATTAAATTTTCATACCATTATTGTACATTAATTCAATTTATACTCCATTTGGTCCTATGCAAATGGGATTTAAAAGTGCTCACTAGGAAAACTTAGCAACTAGGGGATGTGGAAAATGACTAAGTAAAAATCAGTGCAAAAGCTAATTTGCATAGCTTCACATTCCACACATTATATATAATATATGCATATTATATTTCCCATTTCACTCTAATGGCATTTATCTATCACCATGTATCTTATATTTATATAAATATATTGAAAATATAATAAAGAGGGTATTTTTAGTTTTTTGAAAAGATCAAAATAACCCCTACGACATTTCGTCTGAGTGTTTTCTAGTGAAGAGTTAGTTAAGTGATAAATATTCACAGAAGGGTCACTTCACACCATCATAACTTTTCACTAGAATCACATGAAACTATGAAACAACATGAATTAAATTTTCATACCATTATTGTACATTAATTCAATTTATACTCCATTTGGTCCTATGCAAATGGGATTTAAAAGTGCTCACTAGGAAAACTTAGCAACTGGGGGATGTGGAAAATGACTAAGTAAAAATCAGTGCAAAAGCTAATTTGCATAGCTTCAAATTCCACACATTATATATAATATATGCATATTATATTTCCCATTTCACTCTAATGGCATTTATCTATCACCATGATAAATTTTAATAAGATTTAACCCCCTTTATTATTGATAAAATGAGTTTAAAAATTGAGCACTAGCCAATTCTGAAAATTGAAAACATAGAAAATTGACCAAGTAAAAATTAACTTAGAAGCTAATTTTCATATCTATGCATTTCACACTTGAGAGAAAATTTATACAAATTGTTTTGCCCTCACATTATTTTCACATTTGGCTAACATCATGTGAAATTTCAAGGTGATTGGACTTGATTTGATCCTACACAATAGTCTTTTAAAAATGTTGTGAAGGCTTATTTGGCACCTAAAGAAACATAAAAATTTGTGCACTGGATAGTTTTCATGACTATGATATTTAAATCCAATGTCATCAATACAAGTATTACTAGGTGGGAGACATTACCTATTGAATTAAAGTACATGGAAGTCCTCAACCCCACCAATATTAGATGAAGTCTAACAAGATCCAAAGCAATTTGTCAGATAATAACTCAAACATTAGAGGAAAGAGGTTCAGATGTCTAGATAGGGATGATGTTTATGCATCTTATCATTCTATGCCATGTAGCTCCATGTTAGTGTTGAATTTATCAAGCTAAAGTTTAAATTCAAGCCTAGTTGCACACAAGTATCAGAGTTATTGGATTCTTGCCAAGGGACCACCATGACTGGGGCCATCATTTTGAAGTTTATGATCTGAGTTAGAGGTTTGACTCATAGAATTTGGATTAAGGATCAAACATCTCACTTCTTTACAAGAGGAATTGAAAAAGGTAAAGTGTGGGGATAAATTATGATCATTTCATATAGCTCATCATAATTATATAAATTATCCATAAAGTATTGCCTTTTATTATAAAGTGTTAGTGTTGTATATCACTAAAATCACTAAACATTTATCCATATTCATGAAGTTTGAGGCATTAATATTCCTAACCCAAGGTTTTAAAAATGGCAATACTCATGGGACATAATCATCCCAATATCCAAAACTTTAAATGATAATGGCATTTTCTTACTTACAAGTGTATTCATTACTTTATCTTTAAATTTCAAATATTTCATTGATATAATTTACTTCAGATTTCATATCACATATAGACATTAATCACTACATATTTCAATTTAGGTTTGCGTGGATAAATATGGAGAATAAGAACCTTATCCCAAACCAAAATTAAGGTTTCACTAAGGTACGAAAATTATTTATGCTTTTACTATAACATTATTAACATTAAAATAAAATGGGGGCATTTGTAAACACACAAATCTGGTATTCAACACTTGAAAATGTTAGTCTTGACCTATCTTTACCATACATGACTTGTGTGTAAATATATGACTCTTTCCCACACTATTTCTTAGTCATTCACATATCTATGGAATTTCCCTTCCAAAATTTATATTAGTAACCTACATGAACTCCCTAGTTACACATAATATATTATTTATCCTAATAAGACAATCTTTTGATCATAAAAGTATTGTTCCTATTAATTAGACTCATGTTATAGTTAGATAAATCCAATTAATAGATTCATCCACATGTACCAGATTAGTTAAATTTAAATATTTCCTATGGGATAGGTCATACATTTCACATGTTGGTGCTAGAAAAAGTTACCCAAATAATCAACTATTTATACACACTATGCCTAAGCCTATTTATATCTAGAAAAAATCTATCTAGAACCTACTAAGATGACATATACCATCTTCTCATTGAGAGGAACAATCATAAAACTTATAAATCAGAAACCAATCAAAGGAATATGCCTTAGAAAACTCTAAATCGCCTAAATAAAAGTCAAGTTTGAATATTATCAAGTGTTTAAAGCCATGTTACATGTTGAATCCATACTAGTGGGTCACTATTGCACACATACACCTAATTGGGAGAACTATATGAAATTTGAGCCCTATTTAGAGTATTGGAACATAGGAAATGTTCAACTAATTAGTGGGAACTATTTGGTTTTATCACAACCCATCTTTTCCGAACTCATTTTTAGGTAAACCTAGAGTCATAATTGGAGCTAGGGTTTCAAGGTGAAGTAGACATAATTCTACACTGGATCACAATAATAAGATTTTGATATTGAAAATAAAATGGTTTACAAATAGGTGAAAAATTCCATGTTAGAACAATCTAACATATATCATAGGGACATGTATAGTAGACATCAGATGCCTTTCATTACTGTAGGCATGCAATTGCTAAAAAAAATTTCTAGGTAGATTTAGATAGTTAATATCTAGATCTAAATGACTCTAGATATAATTTTAATTCTTCCTACCACCTATACATAATATCAAACTATATATAATAGTAAAAAACTAATTAATCTAGTATTTTTTGTCATTTATATAAATAATCAAATGCAATTGATGATATGATTTTAAATTCAAATGTGTGTAATTTAGATGTTTACATAAAATGTAATGTGTGCAATATATAATCAAAACATAATATCATCAATTGCATTTTACCTAATAATATCTAAACATGAGGGAAACACTCACCACCACAAATGATAATGTTAGGTGTTTTTCAATCATTTATTCATTAAAGTTAATGATGTGGAATGGGGTAAAATTTTACCACCCAGAAAATGATGTTCCAACTCGAGATAAAATGGAAACAATTTAACTCAAATAATAATAACCTAGAATATGCCAAAAAATGACTTTTCAACTTAGTCTAAAATGGAAATAATTTATAGTATCCCAAATAGAGGAAACAGAGAATGATGTAAGGAGATAGAGACAGGGTGAAACCATTGAAACCTTCTTTCATACCATCACTTATTTATTATTATTATTTACTTATAGTTAATAAAAAAATGTCTACTTTCCCCTCACATTCACCATTTGGGTCCCTATTGAATACAAATAAGCGATAAATAATCCTAATATCTACCATTTCATTATCTCAACCATTTTATAACAAAAAAAATAGGTCTATTCAAATCTTAGTGATTTCATAACTTATAATGGTAAACAATGAATAAAAGGGTCATGCCAAGCAAAAGAAATCACACATTTTAGATACAGTAAAGTAATACATTAAATAGATTAAATCCCTGATAAGAAAGCCATGTAGAAATGATAGTAAAAATGGGCTCAATGCTTCCACCACTAACACCATAATTATCCTAATAGTCAATAAAATAATGTTTTTTTACCTTCTAAAGGGAGAGATAAAAACTAAGAGAAAATAAAGGAAAGAGAAAAAGAAAAACTTAACCCTAATTTTAAAGCATGCAGGAATTTTTAATTTTATAAAAGTTTATTTAAAAATTTATAACACAAAATTATTTAAAAAAAATATTTATATATTTAAAAATGTTAAATATTTAAACAACATACATCATTTAATAAAAATATTTAAATATTTAAACATAAAAAAAAAATAATAATAATATATTTTATTAACATAAAAAGATTTACAAAATTCTATTGTTTATTATAGTTATTCTTATTAAAAAAAATTATTTATATATGTTCATTAAATTACATGACTAAATTGTCAACTAAGTATTTGACTCCTCAATATTTATCCTCCATATAATACCTTTTAGATAGTTTAATTTACCAAATCAAATACCTGTGAGAGTGAGTCACCTTTCTTGAATTTACAAACTAATATTTGGAGACGAATTTGAAACCAAAATGGTAATTGAAATAAGTGACTCAAAATCATAATTAGTAACTCAAATAAATATACTTGGGAAAGGATTTTATGGGGTTATCTAAATTATGGTTATGTTAGGGCATAATCAGTGTCACCATACCAATCTATAAACATTAAATTTTCATTCATAAAAATAAGGTGTGATATCTCAATGCAGAGTTGGGGTTAAACATTTCAGCCAACAACACAAGTACTTAAACTTTGAATCCCAATATTGGGGTTAAAAATACATGGCCAAATCACATCCATGTAAAATCAATTAAATTTAAACAAGAAACTATAATCCAAGGAACTAACTCCTCTTGAAAAAAATATTTCAATACAAGAATCACAAAAAAATCATTTATCAGAATTATATAAATTATATTAATGATGAAACACATGATTTAATTGTCTCTTGGGAAGCATTTCAAGGGAATTTTGACCATTAAATGTTACATCCCAAGAAGATCACCATTTTCAGCTACCTCATAACACTTACTATATATAACATTTATAAATGTAGACTTTCCATTTATAGATTGTATCTAAATGTAAATTTGTATGATTTAGGTAATTTCAATTAAATAAAATAGTAATAGACTTATTTGGGAATCTTTTCAATGGAATTTTCATGATTAACTATTACATCCTAAGATGATCAATTCTATTTTCAGCTACCGACTCATTTGAAAATCATTTCTAAAGCATTATGATGACTAATTGGTCCATTATATGATAACCAAGATCATTTCCAACTATCACAAGAACACTTTTTATTTATATAATATGCTTATAAATAGATTTCCATATATTATTATATATTATACTTGAATCTTAGTGTCCCCAAAATTATACCTTCAAATTTTGGGGATACCCTAGTGAAAATTTTGTATTTTATCTTATGTAAGTTGGTTATACTTGTTGAACTAGTCTTCTAAAAAAACCATAGTTTTTAGTTGTTATTGTGTTTGATTGCTTAATTTCCCTAATTACTCATAGTTGCTCTAGACGGTTGAAAACATGTTTTGCCAAAAATTATTGCTAAAATGTATTTACTCATCCCCTCTAATAGATCAAATAAGTTGAAGTACTTTGGCTTAATCATAATGTAGATCAAATTTTCCATAATAATTTACTTATTTGAAAATATGTAAACTCATTCCATTAACCTATATTACTCCCCACAATTCAAATTGGGGTTACTAGGTCACTTAACTACATTACCAAAAGTAAGCTAAGTAGTCCTACAAACCCATCAAGCATAGAATAGACATAATTAAGGTTTTGGTATTAATTTATTGATTAAAATTTATAAACAAAAGGAATTTAGGTTCACAAGCCTGATCTACTCATCAACCTAGACCTACTCAGGTTTGTGAGAATGTTCTTATAAAGTTAAAAACAAGCAAAATTAATATGAAGAACTTGATAAAAAAATGCCCAAATGCTTACATGGTTTTTCCATGCTTGTCATTAATGCACTAGATTTATATATATATTTCAAAATTCTGCCTCATTTCCATTTGGAAGCCAAGGTATTTGATAAAGTAATTACACCTATAAATATCGAGCCATATGATTTTGATCTTCTAGAACATCTTCAATAAATTTCTCTTCGACCCATTTGCATTTGTGGTAGGGGAATCTCACCCATGTGATTTTTTTTAATTTCAACTTGATGTTTTTTAGGCATTCTCTCTTTATAATTTTCATCACACTACCATAGGTTCCTCTATTATTATATTTCTTTTATTTCTATTTTTTATCTTTGGGAATATTTTTCTTGTGCCTCCTTCTCATGATCACTTGTAATGTGAATAACTTTCCAAAAATCCTTGAGAAACTAAGATTGCTACCTAAATCCCTAGCATCTTGAATCCCTTACTTATTTAGGTTTACCAGACCTAACAAATTCCTTAGGTTCTCAATGCCAAGTAACTACCTTTAAGAAGCCTGATTCTTAAAATTCTTGTCCTTTGGGTTTCCTAAATCTACTTTTATGTTTTCCTAAATTTACTATCTACCACAACTTTCTTTGTGTTTTTTAGATACAACTACTTTCCTTTACATACCTAAAGTCTTAATCATGTGAAACCCACAAGACACTACCAAATATCTACCTAGAATCCTTCTCTATTCTTATTTAGGTTCTTAAATTCAAGTAGTTTAGAGATGAAAACCCAAATTCATTAGTAAATTAGAACCTAAAAATTATATGTTCTTGATACTTGTGAATCACTTGAGCTTTTAAATGCTTAAAACATGAACACTTGCTAGACCAACCCAATTTTGTGAAATCCTATTGATTTAATATGGATTACTTGATGATTTTTAAGAATTTTGCTATTCAAAACATGAAGTTTGCTTAAGGATACTATAAGAATAATAAGTTGACTCTTTTTTAAAACCAGTTGAAGTAGATAATTAAAAAAAAAAATACACCAAATTATTCCAAGTGAGTTAGAGCTAATGTTTGGATCAAAAGGATCATGAAGATTAGAAAAGGAAATAGCTGAGGTAGAATTTTAAGAAACATTGATTAAATAAGTCTTAGAGCTGGCACTTGAGGAGATCTCAGAGCGAAATAAGAAAGGAAAAGAAAAAACTAAGAAATTAAAGTCATAGAAGCCCAAGATGAAGTATGAATGCAAATGATATCTAAATTAATCATCCATAAACTCCAAGATAACAGAGATAAACAACACATATGTCAATAATTGAATTATTATAAAGATCAAAGGCCATAGTTAAGAACCTACTCATGCATGCTATGACTAGTAGTGGAATTATTCAAGATACATCTTTACCAAGCTCAACTCAACTCCCTGAGTTAATGTAGACATGTGCTAAATGTTATGACTCCCTTAGTAGAGTTGTGAGAGATGCTACTGGGAATGTAGTTATTATATTGGATGTTCAATATCTCATCTACTATCTAAATATGCCTACATCTTCAAAATAAATTAAGATGTCAATGGAGAAAACCAATAATCAGTGGGAAACTAATACAATAGAATGTATTAAAATAATGAATAAATATTACTTGAAGAAAGTGAAGCAGCCCTCAAGGTTCTCTAAGCACATAGTAAGATCATATTTTTTTCAAGAATTTGATGACATCATTTAGTTGTTATGAAAAATTAATGGAGAGAATAGCACCAAATGTTTCATACTTTGGATTTATACTTATATTAGAACCATTGATGTGACCCAAAGCTCTTCTCATATTGAGTGGGCAAGAATGATAAGTGACAATATAGATCAATAGTTGAGGAATGTATTTCACACTTTTGATTTTAAAATGAGATAATACCATGTATATATAGTTTCTTCACGTGGAGTTTTCTCAAGGATGAGGACAAAATTCACACTGTCATCTATGCCAATATATGAATATTATCATCAACTGCTTCTTTCACAATACTACAAGAATTACATTGTAGTAAATGATGGGTTATTTTATGAGCTTATTTTAATTTAAATAAATCCCTTAAACATAAAAGAGTATTAAATGAAGCATGGGATGTAGTTATAAAATACAATTATAAATTCATTCATTTCCTTGACTTTACTTGACTACATGACTTGCAGTCAAAAGATCATCATACAACCATTAACTTTCTCATTATCATTGGTCACTATCATTGCCCAAATATTTACAAGGCTAGAAATATAAAAAAAGAGATGTGACATCATTACACCCAAACACATTTTGAGTTCAAAATTAATGTTGATTGTAGAGGGGTGACACAAAATATAGTTTCCCTAGGATACATGAATGTTCTAACACTTGAATATTTTTGGATTGATTATAGAGATGAATTCGATGTAGGGAGAAGAGATAATAGTAGATTGACTATAGATAAAATTCATGATTTATATCTGGACACCATTCATGAGGATATGGAAGATGATGGGGTAGTCACAAGTGATTCTTTTCATATAGTAGGAGGGGATAATGCCCCAATTCCAACCATAATTTTTGGAAATGGTCATGATAAAACAATTTTTTATAGGACTTTAAATGATCTTGAAATGGCTTCCACTCGGATCCTTAACATAGGCTAATACATGAAGGAGTTGATAAGTAAAACCACACATGTGGGTCATAAAATAAAAGAAATAGAACAAGGAGAAAATATCCAAGTGTATACAAAAATATAAATTTCAAAAAGAATATTGATGATACATATTCAATAGTAAAAGATAAGGAGCCTATTCAACTAGTTATTTCTACTCTACCATTGGTCACTCCTATAGGTATTTCTATCTCTACCATTCAAACCAATTTTCCCATTTTAACTTCCACTATACCCACCTTGGATCCATCGGTACTACTACCTCTGGCTAAGACTCATCACTATAACTCCTAGGAAATATATTCCAAAAGATATTCCTCTTCCTCCATCTCCTCCATCTACTTCCACACCTCCTCCTTCTTTAATAGAGCAAGTCACTACTGAGGAAGAACCTAAAATAGTGGCTACTAAAGAAAAGATATTATCTTAGGAAGAGAAATAGGAAAGCTAAAATAAGTAGTTGAGCTTGAGAAAGAAGTTGGAGAGGAAAAGACAGAGAAAGGAAAAGAAGTTGAATCTAGAAAGGAAGTAGTTGAGGTAGTAAAATAAGGAGAAAGTGAGAAAGAATTAGAGCTTGAGGCAGTAACAAGAAAAGTTATATATAAATCCAAAGAGGAAGAATTATTTATTAAATAAGTGGTAAAGATAATAAAACTAGTAGAAAAAGAAGTTGAGATGGAGATTTAGAAAGAGGTTGAAACCCAAAAAGTTCCTTCTCAAGAACTAATGATTATAAATAGTTAGTAGCAGATGGTAGTTCATACATATACTTCCACTTTTATATATTTCTCATCTTGGTTAGCTATGCAAACAAATATAGAGGAAAAATAAGTGATAAATTTTGAGGAGATAGACTTACCACTGCTAAAAAGTCTAGATAAGAGAGGTAAAAATCCAAAGCCAGCCAAAGTAACTTCAAAGTTGTCGATTGAATGTTTTGGGCATAAGTTTGTTGAGATAGAAGTTCCAACTCAAGGGATGAATAAAAGAGAAGTAACTAAAGCTAACTTAACCATTTCAAATATTCCTCTTAGAAAAGTTACCACTAAGAGTTTAAAGGAAGATACTTAGACTTTAATCAACACTCTTTTCAAGAAGATGGATGAATAAAAAGTTGCTAAAGCTAAATTGAATCAACAAAACACATAATTATGTGAAATAATAACTAAGGTTTCCAAATGTATTTGACATAAAGCTATTATTTTAGGATAAAAAATTGAGGAGTGGGTAATTATGGAAGTATAAGAAAATGGAGACAAAGCAAAGGTAGTTGAAGATTAGATTTAAAAGATGCATAAAAAGGCTCAAAAGATATTTCCCAGTACTTCAGATGCCCATGATGATATTTTGAGTAAATTAATATAAGTTGAGATAGTAATGAAAGATATTGAGCTTAAAAATGGTATTAATGAGTCACAACAAGAAATTCTACAGATAATAGGCAATTTGAGTGAGAATATTTTGATTGAAGAGAATATTGACCCTGATAGATCTATGAAGAAGATAAATCAAGAAGATTATCTCATATCTTTTAAAATGAATATTATACAAGTAATGAGTGAGGAAATTAATACATTTTTAGAGGAAGCATGTAATGCAAAGATAAATCTAGAATATTCCTTGTATGGGCTTATTGGTATTTGGTTTAATAATGTTCTAAGGACATTTGAGAAGTTATATGAATAATTCAAATAATTGATGCATATAGCTATAACTCCTTTCACATCCAGATTCATCAAGGAGTTAATCAAATATCAACAAGAAATAAAGAGACTTGATACCAAGATTGAAAATTTAAAATCTCATTTTAAAAGATTAGAAAAATAAATGCTAAAATTTGAGATGGAAAAGCAAGCACTTGTTAATCTTGATGATGTAGCCATACAACTGATGATGCCTCTGCACATCAAATATAGGGAGAAATTTAGACAAAATTTTCATGAATTATATTAGACATTTTTTCCAAGTTCAAAATGGATAATTCTTTCTTTTCTTCTTTCTCAAATTTCTTCTTTTATTTTCAAATGCACTTTGAATAATCTTGTTACAAGTAATTACTTTATAAAGAGATGTTATTGAAAAATTTATTTGCAATTTAAAATTACTTTGTAAAATTGAGAGACATAATTAATTTGGCCAAAATTACATTACGTAAAGTTATTTTGTAAAATTAGATTACTATAGACATTTCTAAGAAATATACAAAGAGTAGGTGTTTGATCTAAATGAGAAGTCTTAGTATCACCACTTCTTGTCAACTATTGCATGCCACAAAGGAGAAATTCAAGGAAGATACCACTAAAACACCTTTAATTTTTTTTGAAGCACATGGGAATTGGATAAGTTAACTCCTATTTGTCTTTGACATTGGTTTTGGTATAAATACAAATGTAGGCCTGCATACCTGGGGATGGATAATTTTATAAGTAAGCAATTGTAACTATTGTACATAAAGTTTAAGAAATCTAAAACTGTGTGTTTAATAAAATTGGATTATTTTTTAGGAATGTTACTAAAAGTGAATACTAAGGATGATTGTTTTTTGGATAACTTTGTGTCTATGGGAATCATTTTATGCATTCCATGAAGATAAAATTGTAAAATTTGTGTTATCTATTTATCTAATTTAAATTCATTGCTTTCTTGATCAATTGATGAGAAAATTATCACAATTATGTGTTTATCTATTTTCACAAACATATTAAAATCTATAAACTATTTATTATGAGGTGCATTTCTTATATTTCTCTTATTTCTCAAGTATTCTAGTCTTTTTTGTATCCTCAAATCTATCTAAAAAACTCTACTCACATTCCCAATACTTACTATAAAATCCCTTTGTTATGGCTCATGAATGAAGTGATTAAAGTATTACCCCCTATTATAATAACTATAACAACTTTGTAAACAACTTTATGTCATAAGTACTTAAAATAGATAGACATAGAAACATGGAAGATTCATCGTTAAATGAAGGGGATTTAATCCCATGACTACCTATATAGTTTTAAATACATGAAAAATATCTATCCAACAAATATTTTTATAGATGTCTTTAGATATATATTCATAGTTGAGACAAAATCTTGTAAATCAAGGTAAAGAAACCAAGGTGGGAATTTTTCACAATCCTCATTACAAATGATTAAAGCATTAGAGGAAAAAATAATATAATTGATAAGAACACCTAAAATGCATCAAAATTATGTGATTGATTCATAATATGTCTTGAATAACCCTCTTGCATTATAGGTATCATTTCATCCCTTGTCACCACACTTTATGGCACTAAAATTTCTTGCTTATGATAAATAACTGGATGACCCTGAGCATAATCAGGAAATGAAAATCCTTGCATTAAATAAGGTAAAGTTTGGGGACACCAAATTAGTATAATATATTACATGAAAATTTAAGATAAATCCATTTAAAAAGTTAATTTGAATGAACCAAAATGTGATACAAATACAATAGTAAACATGGCAGTGCCACAATAAGCTATATTACAAAATGTATCATGCAAAAAAATTTACTAGATTCACAAAGCCTCTGATGCTTATTATTATTAAGTTTTTTTAGTGTCAAATTTTATCTCTCCCTACCCATATAAACAATTCCTAATCATACTTGGTCAATCCCTAACTTTTATGAGTCCCAATAAATTACAATTGATGGGTCTCCTGTCGTGGATTTTGGATCACATCCAGGGGATCATCAAAAATATAAAACGTTCAATAATATGCTACAAGACATAAAATGAAACTTATATAAGTTAAAATATGTAAATATAAGTAAAATTATCATCATATAACTTTTAAATTTATGGTAATGATTTATAAATAATAGGATCTTCTATAATAAGTGAAGTTTCATCCATATTTTTTAAAGATGTAACATAAGTAAATTGACTAATAGGGATTTGTCCCCTTAATTTTTATCCCCATAGAATACCTTTGAGATAATTTAATTCACCAATTCAAATAATTTTGAGGGTTAGTTGCCTTTCTTGAATTTATAAACTAATATTTGTAGATGAATTCAGCCCCAAAATGGTAATTAAAATAAGTGACACAAAATCATATATAGTAACTCAAAGGCCTCTTTGGAAAGGATTTTGTGTGATTATATAAATTATGGTTATGTGAGGGTATAAGTATTCTACACCATACAATCTATAAACATTAACTTTTCATTCATGACAATAAGGTGTGATATCTCAATACAAAGTCTGTGTTAAACACTTTAGGCAATAAATAAGCACTTCAACTTCAAAGCCCAATAATGGGGTTGAAAATACATGGTCAAATAACATCCATGTAAAATCAATTAAATTTAAATAGGAAATTAATATAATAAACTTAATTATTCCTCTTGAAAAAATTATTTCAATACAAGAATCACAAAAGCTTCATTTATCAAGATTATAGAAATTATAGATGAAATAAAAGATTTAATTATATATATTATAAATATTTTCAATGGAATTTTGATAGATAATTTATACATCCCAAGATGATCAATTCCATTTTTAGCTACCCTAAAACACTTTATATATATATATATATATATATATATATATATATATATATATATATATATATATATATATATATACTTTCTATTTATAGATTGTATCTAAATGTATATTTGTATAATTTAGGGAATTTCATTATAATAAAATAGAAATAGACTCATTGCAAAAAATTACAATTGATGGATCTCCTATCATGGGTTTCGGATCACATCCAGGGGATCATTAGAGTTAGAAAATGTTAAAATTATAAAAGTAAAAAATATGGAAATAGAAGTAAAATTATCATTATGAAATTTTGGAAATGATGATAATGATTTAAAAATAATAGGCTCTTGCATAATAAGTGGAGTTTCATCCACATTTTTTGAAGATGTAACATTATTAATAATATCTTAAGGAGAAACAAGTGGTGGTATAATAGTAGACATGCACATTGGAATAGATGGTGTGTTTCAAACATATATCTCCACTTTAAATTTTTATCATATTTCTAAACCCAAAATTATTCATGATCACTTCTAATTTTTTTAGTACCATTGTAAAAAAAAGTGATTTATCTATTGCAATCACTAAGATAAAACCTTAACACCCACAACTAAGATCCTTATCTAGTGAATACAGATGCCCCTAATTGAAACCATGGGAGTTTAAATTTTGATGTAGATATTATGCTAAGATACTATCTCTTCCCATCAATAATACATGCCATTGTAAACTAAAACATTTTATGGTGATTCAGATCTTGATAGGTTTGCACCCATAATTACTTTAAATGAACTTATTTTGACATTGTCATGGGTTCAAAGTAACTATTAGGTTTAATTATTGATTTACACTCTTTCACTTCATATAACCCCTCTTACCAACATACACACATAAATTATATTAGTTATTAAATAAATATTGACATATAATATATATCATAATATTTGTATATATTAAACTGATTAATTATATATTAATATTATATATTTTTTAGAATATAATTTAATAGTAATAAATATTATTATATCATATACCATATATGTTAATATAGGTTATAAATCAATATTATATATTATATATTTTAGTATAATATATTTTAATACATCTATATATATTCTTAATAGTACATAAATAATATTATATTTTTAACAAAATAAAATAAATTTTTATTCTTTTAATGTATTGTGTAATTTCATGTAACACTTAAATGGGATGAGTTTCTATTTCATTTAAAATTCATCTATTGGATGGAGTCAAAAATGCACTCATAGGTATGGATTTAAAATTTGTGGAGATTCACAATGTGCAAAACATATGAGGTAGATTACTTCAAAGACCAAATCTATCAAAAATTAATGTTTGGTATGAAATGGATATTAAATTAAAATTTTCAATCATGTATCATGAAGGTTAAATCATGTATCATGAATCATTAAATTTGGTGTTATACACAACACTTGACACATGACAGTGGGAAGTAAAGATGATGGACAATCAATTAATTTCAAGTAATGAAAATGATTAATTTTATATCCCTTCAAACTCATTTATAAAAAGTCTATGAACTACTAAATTTAATACAAATTATACAAATGAATCTCTATTCGAATTTAAAAAATGACAATTCAAAAATACATGCCAAATCACATCCATATAAAATCAATTAAATTTAAACAAGAAACTATAAGCCAATCAATACAAGAATCACAAAAACTTCATTTATCAAGATTATATAAATTATGTTAGTGATGAAACATAAGATTTAATTATCTCTTGGGAAGATTTTTAAGGGCATTTTGATTTTTAACTTGTACATCATATGATGATCAATGCCATTTTCAGCTACCTTAGAACTCTTACTATATATAGTAGTTATATATAATAATAGACTTTCCATTTATAGATTATATAAAAATTTACATTTATATATTTTAGGGAATTTCATTCCAATAAAATAGTAATAGACTCATTTGGGTAGCTTTTCAAGGGTAGTTTGATGATTAACTAGTATATCCCAAGATGATCAATTCCATTTTCAACTATGGACTCATTTGGAAAGCATTTTTAAGGCATTCTAATGACTAATTGGTCAATTATATGATGACCAAGATCATTTCCATCTATCACAAGAGCACTTTCTATTTATATAGTATGTCTATAAATATATTTCCATATATTATTATATAGGATTTCCTTTTATAGATGTCTTTAGATATAGATGTGTATTTGAGACAAAATCTTCTAAATCAAGGTAAAGGAACCAAGGTGGGGATTTTTCACAATACTCATTACAAATGATTAAAGAATTGGAGGAAAAAAATTATCTTATTGAGAGTAACACCTAAAAAGCATCCAAATTATGTGCTTGATTCACAATATTTCTTTCATAACCCTCTTACATTAGAGGTATCATTTCATCCCTTGCCACCACACTTTATGGCACTGAAATTTCCTACTTATAAGGAAAAACTAGGTGATTCTAAGCATGAATATCAAATGAAACTCCCTACATTAAACAAGCTAAAGTTTGGGGCTAATACATTGGCCTCATCTAATACATGAAAATTCAATATCAAGCCATGTAAAAAATTTAATATGAATGAACCAGAATATGATACCAATCAAATAGTGGATATAGTGGTGCCACAATGTGCTATATTAAAAAATTCATCACATAAAAAAATTACCAGATTCATAAAGCCTCTGATTCTTCTTATTATAAAGTTGGCTAAGTGTCAACTCATATGTATTCCTATACATGTAAGTAACCCCTGAGCATATTTTCTCATCCCCTAACTTATATGATTCTAAAAAAAATACACTTGATGGGTCTCCTACCATGGGTTTTGGATCACATCCAAGGGATCATCAGAATTAGAATTTTTTGATAATCTTCTATGAAATGTACAATGAAAATTATATAAGTTCACATATGGAAATAGAAGTAAAATTATCATTATGGAACTTTCGAACCGATGGTAATGATTTATAAATAATAGGATCTTATATAATAAGTGTATTTTCATCCACATTATTTGAATATGTAACATAAGAAAATTGTCTAATAGGTATTTGAATCCTTAATTTTTATCCCTTTTTAAATACCTTTGAGATAATTTAATTCACTAATTCAAATATTTGTGAGGATGAGTCACCTTTATTGAATTTACAAACTAATACTTGGAGATGAATTCAACCCTAAAATGGTAATTAAAATATGTGACACAAATTATACCTAGTAACTCAAAGACCTTTTGGGAAAGGATTTTATGTGCTTCTCTAAATTATGGTTATGTGAGGGCTTAAATAGTATATACCATACTAATCTATAAGCATTAACTTTTTTAGTCATGACAACCAGTTGTGATCTCTCAATGCAGAGTCAGGGTTAAACATTTGAACTTTGAAGCCCAATAATAGGGTAAAAAATATGTGGCCAAATAAAATCCATGTAAAATAGATTAAATTTAAATAGGAAAGTAAGCCAAGAAAATCTACTCCTCTTTAAAAAATATTTCAATACAAGAATCACAAAAACTTCATTCATCAAGATTATAGAAATTATAGATGAAACACAAGATTTAATTATATCTCTTGGGAATATTTTCAAGGGAATTTTAATAATTAACTAGTACATCCTAAGATGATTAATTCCATTTTCAGCTACCTCATAACACTTACTATACATAGTATTTCTATATATTATTATAGACTATACACTTATAGAATTTATCTAAATGTAGATTTGTATAATTTAAGATTCCAATAAAATAACAATAGACTTGTCATAATATATTACACTTGATGGGTCTCCTACCATGGTTTTTGGATCACATCTAGGGGATCATCAAAATTAGAAAATGTTCAATAATCTACTACAAGACCATAATACAATAGAAATCATAGAAGTTATAATATGGAAATAGAAGTAAAATTATCATCATGGAGATTTGGAATCAATGGTAATGATTTGTAAATAATAGGCTCTTTCATAATAAGTGGAGTTCCATCTACATTTCTTGAAGATGTAACATTATTAATAATACATTTAGGAGAAACAAATGGTGGTGGTATAATATTAGACATACACATTGGAATAGATGAAATCTTTGAAATATATATGTCCACTTCAAATTTTTATCATATTTATAAACCTAAAATTCCCCTTGATCACTTCTAAATTTTTTAGCACCATTGTAACAAAAGAAATTCTCTATTCCAATCACCAAGACAAAACATGATCACCCATAAATGATTTCCTTATCTAGTGAATAAAGATGCACCCTATCAAAACTAAATAATTTAAAGTTTTGATATAGAGATTATGGTAAGAGGCTATCTCTTCATATGAAGAATGTAAGAAATCATATACTAAAGCATTGTATGATGATTAAAATATTGATAGGTTTGCACCCATAATTACTTTAGATGAACTTTTTTGACATTGTCATGGTTTTTGAGTAGCTAGTAGATTTATTTATTGATTTACACTCTTTCATTTCACATAACCCCTCTTACACACACACACACACATAAGGATGTTGAGATAATTACCTCTAAAATTAAGGATGTTGTAGATATTGATAGTTTACATGTACTTAAGGCACTTACTGATGCTCTCATGCAACATACGAGCCAATTTTCCCATACTGATGCTTATGAGAGTGGACATGGATATGCTCCAACTAACATTTCTACTCTACCACACTAATGTAGATCATATGGTGCTCTATACACTAGAACTTAAACTAGATGAGGAGAAGGATTTAATATAAATCAATTATGGTGGTGTTTATAATTGGATAACTGATATGGTTTTGAACCCTATTGAAATAAATATGATGACTAACTATCATTGCACATTTTCATGGCTTGAAACATGATTACCATAGAAATGATATTTTGGGGTTTTATTTGATGGATTTATTACTAAGACTATATTTTGGGGCCATTTTTGGAGGGTTATTCACTCATACAACATTTTTTAGATGTCAATGAAATCTGCATTAACACAACACCCAATATCATAAGCTCAACTTCTACAATTTTTAGTATTTCACAATGACATATATTTGGGGATTAATCAGTATCGTAAGCCTTGTGTTGACCATAATTTTAAAAAATATCACTTCCTAGCATAATTACCTTTGTTTCTCATTTTACATAGTCTAAATTTTGATTTTTTCCATAGATTAATTTAAATCAATGCTAATGATAACACAGTGAGGTCCTTTCCTGATTTTTTAATATTTAAATAATTTATATTAAAAATATTAACAATAAAAAATTTAAATTCAGATATGGTTAGATTTAGGAAATATATATGTATATAGTAAAACCATTTCTTATGCATAAAATTTTATAATCTCATTTCTCCTCATGTTTTCATTGCGGACATGTTTCTAAATTTATTGATTTCTCATTTCTAATTTTTTGAAACATACATTTGGTTTAAAAATCTTGTTTGCAGCTTTGAAAATATCTTTTAAATTTGACATGTAATTTTTTTGGACCTGTTAAAATATAAATTGTGTTTAAAAGATAATAATAATTTTACATAATAATAAATGACAATAATATACATGTAATTTTTTAGGTTGTGATAGGAGACAATACCATCTTTTTCCTAGCCAGATTGTGAACTATTTTATAGCTCATATATTACTGTAGGTACTTTGTTGATGTTCATATATGCAAAGGTAATTTTTAATGTTAAAGTTGTAATTTATGTATATGCATGTAATTTTATATATATATATATATATATATATATATATATATATATATATATATATATATATATTATCAACTATTTATGATATTTTATTTGTTTCATTATTGACCTCATTTGATATTTATCCATTTATACAGGTAGGAGTAGACATAGGCATTACTAATGTGGTTTCATTTATGCAACAATTTTCTAAGGTGAGATTCAAAATTGTAAATTATGTTTAAGTGTAAATATGGATTTGTTTTAATAAATTTATCAACATAAGAACCCTCATGTTCACATTTTGTACTCCTTTAAGAATTATATACATACATATATACATACAAACATTTGAACTTTTTATTATTATTTTGTGCATATTATTATTGGAATTTCATTAATTTATTAAAAATATAAACATATATATAATAATAGGCTCCAATTATTTGATCATAAGAAACCAATCACATCCTTCATTATTTATATGTCACTAATCATATAGAATATGGTTGTCCTTTAGATGAGTATGGATAATTTTTATGGGTCACATATGTCCACCATATCTTCTTGTGGTAGTATTGAGTAGCTAAAATAAGATTTTAAATGCCCAAATAATGGCTTCATTTCATAATTTTAAATAACTAGTGATGTTTTACTTCATATACTTATAGGTGCTTTAATTTCTTGTATTGACATTTACGAAGAGGCATGGAAATTAGATGGATGATGCATGCATTGACATTATGATTATTAATTATATTATGTGATGTATTAGTTCATTATTTAATAATAATAAATATGCATATGGATGAGGTTTATTAAAAAAATGAATTAGTCAATTCTACACAATCATCTGATAGTTGTTGTTATTTTGAGTCTTAGTCAAATAAAATAATTCTTAATTACAATCCATTGTTAAAGATCTATGATTTTAGTAATTCTTAGATGAAACCTAGATAAATACCACTATAAATGGTTTGTATTTATTTAATTCAATATCAAGGGCACATGAAGTAGTCAAAATTATATTAAGTATGAAATGTGTTTTTAAACATTTGATTATAGTTCAAGTGGAATATATAAATACTCTCAACATGCATGCCAAGTTATTAAAATTGTATTAGAGGTGAAATTTTTATACAAAAATTGGCATGGTTAATTTTGGTAAATGGCAGAGGGATTATTTTTATTACTTTGCTTGGAGGATAGAACCTTTTCTGGATTCAGAGAGAATTAGACTTGTATAAAATAGTCAAAATATTTTGAATGGAATCATGATAGTGTTTAATTATTTTTATTAGTATGGATTTACTTCTTCTATTTATCATCAATTCAATAAGAATAAGGATGTTCCTCTTTCATTTCCATTAATCACATAAAATATTGAGTGTACATTGAGTGGGAATATATATTCATCCCCTTTGATGTCAACTTCAATGTATGCTATGTACCAAGGTGGGTATTTTTTACAATCCTCACTAAAATTGATTAAATCATTAGAGGAAAAAAATATCTAATTGAGAAGAACACTTAAAAGGCATCCAAATATGGCCCTCTTAGTTCACAATGTCCTGCATAACCCTCTTACATTATAGGTATCATTTCAACCCTTACCACCACACTTTGTGGCACTAAAATTTCTTACTTATGATAAAATTGAAGGGTGATCCTGAGCATGACCAAGAAATAAAATTCCTCGAATTAAATAAGATAAAGTATGGGGAAACTACATTGGTTTCATCTAATATAAAATTTAATATCAATCCATCTTACAAAATTAATCTGAATGAACCATGCAAATAAACATGGCAGTAACACATCAAGTTGTATTACAAAATGCACCATGCAAATAGATTACTAGATTCACAATATTCCCACCATATCCTATTATGGTAGTAGTGAGAAGCTAAAATAATATTTTTAATGCCTAACTAATGTCTTCCTATCATAATTTTAAATAACTAGTGATGTTGTACTTCATATACTTATAGGTGTATTAATTTATTGTATTTGAATTTATAGAGAGGCATGGAAATTAGACGGGTTACCATGAAGTGATACTATGATTATTAATTATATTATGTGAGGTATTAGTTTATTATATTATAATAATAAATATGCATATGAATGAGGTTTACTAAAAAAATTAATTAGTTAATGCTACACAACCATCTGTAAATTATTGTTATTTTGAGCCTTAGTTAAACAAAACAACTCATATTTACAACCCATAGTTATATATCTACACTTTAGTAATTCCTGAATAAAACCTAAATAAATACCACCATCTAAATGGTATGTGGTTATTTAATTTAATATTAAGGGAACATGAAGTAGTAAAAATTATATAATTATGAAATTTGTTTCTAAAGATTTGATTATAGCTCAAGTGGAATATATAAACAACTCTTAACATGCATGCCAAGTCATGGTTAATTTTGGTAAATGGAAGAGGGATTATTTTTATTTGTATGGTTGGAGGATATAACCTTATCAAGATTCAGAGAGATTTAGACTTGTAGAAAGTAGTCAAAATATTTGAAATGGAACTATGATAATGTTTAAATCTTTTTATCAGTATGGTTTTAATTCTATTTATCACCACTTAAATATGAATAAATAATTTTTTTAAATAACATTGCATTGAAGAATATTTCATTTTATGAGGAGGCAAAAACTAACCACTTTGGAAAAACATTTAAACATAAATTATTTATTAAAAATATTTAAAGATTTAAACATGATAAATAAAAATAAATAATAAACATAGTTTTTAAATATAAAAATAATTACATATTTTTGTCATTTATTATAATTATTCTTATAAGTAAGTTTATTTATATTTTTTAATTTACATGATTAAATTGTCTAATAGGGATTTGACTCAATTTTTATCCCACTTAAATACCTTTGATATAAAATTCATCAATTCAAATACTTGTGATATCAAGTCTCCTTTCTTGAATTTACACTTGTGACTCTATTAGTTAATTTAAACAATTATAACACAATAGACATATGACATGATTAGATATAAAATATAATATATAATAATATGAAGGGCATTCATCTTTCACATCAATTAAACACATCAAACATTGATCATCCAAATATGGCCCACTTGATTCATAATATGTCTTGCATAACACTCTTGCATTAGATGTATCATTTCAACTCTTACCACCACACTTTATGGCACTAAAATTTGTTACTTATGATAAATAGGAAGGGTGACCCTAAGCATGACCGATAAATGAAACTCCTTACATGAAACAAGATATTAAAGTATGGACCCACTATATTGGCCTCATCAAATACAAAATTTAAGATCAAACCATCTTAAAAAGGTAGACTAAATGAACCAAAATGTGATACTAATCAAAACAATGAACATGGTGGTGCCACATCAAGATGTATTACATAATACACCACACACAAAATTACTAGATTCACAAAGCCTCTAGTGCTTCTTATTAAGAAGTTATCTAAGTGTCAACTCATATCTCTCCCTAAACTAAGGTATAGAGGTTGATATAAGTAAACCTTTTCCATAGGGATATTAATATGATGAGAATGCATACTTGGATTTCTCGTAGGGCCATATGCACTATATTGATAGATGTTTTTACTTGTGATATAATATTTAGGAATTATACAAGTCCCAATAAATTAAAATTGATGGGTCTCTTACCATGGGTTTTGGATCACATCTAGGGGATCATAAGAATTAGAAAGTGTTTAATAATCCACTTCAAGTCTATATTACAATGAAAATTATAGAAGTTAAAATATGGAAATAGAAGTAAAATTATCATCATGGAACTTTAGAACCAATGGTAATGATTTATAAATATGTTCTTACATAATATTAAGTAGGTTTTCATCCACATTTTTTGATGTAACATTAATAGTAACTTTAGAAGAAACAAGACTATGGCGGTATACTTGAGAGTGTATCATCAGTAGGCATATTAGGCATACATGGAATAGATGGTGTCTTTGGAACATATATGTCCACTTCAATTTTCTATCCAGTTTGTAAACCTAAAATTTTTCTTGGTCACTTTTAATTTTCTTAGTGCCATTGTAAAAAAATCAATTTCTCCATTGTAATCACCAAGACAAAATGTTATCAAACACAGTTGAGATCCTTATCTAGTGAATATAGATGCACCTTGATCAAAACCAAGGGCTATCTCTTTACATGAAGGATGCAATCCATCATAGACTAAATAATTACATGGTGATTCAAATATCAATTGGTTTTTAGCCACAATTATCTTAAAATATTAACTTATTTTAACATTGTCAAGAGTTTGGAATTACTACGTTTAACTATCAATTATAATTTTACACTCTTTCACTTTACATAACCCCTCTTACTAATACATATATACATACATTATATGTCATGCTATGTGTGGGTATGTATGTGTGTATCTATATATATCATGATATTTGAGTAATAGTATATTTAAATTATATATTTTATATAATATAAATTTAAGTAAACTATACTAAAATATATAATATATAAATATAAATTGATTTATCAGCTATATTAACATATATATTATATTATAATAATAATAATATTGTAAAATTATATTACATTATATAATATATATTTAGTATATATTTTAAATAAATATTAAATATTTTAATACAATATATATAAATATCATTTTAATATATTAAATATATTACTTCTTTTCAATTTGACTTGTGCATTTGCATTCATAAATAGGTGGGAGTCCCCAACAAATTTGAAATTCAAATTTACTTTGAAAAATGGGTTTCGTATAATTTAAACACATTTTTAAGAGGAACAAAAACTACCGAACATGTCTGACTAGATATATTCCTACTCCTACATATTCCTAGTTTTTTTCAAACATACACTGTAAATCATTGATAGATCATAACAAAATAGGTTCTAGAGTGTCTAAATAATTGACCATATTTGTTACTATAAATCCTACATATCTTCATTTTCAAGTATTAATCTTAATATAATTTAATATTTTTTTTTATTCTATCTAAATTTTATGATATATTTGTGTTGACTTGGCCATTTTATTCATTGTTTAGTACTTTATTTTATGAAATCGGTAAGATTTTGATAGTCTACTTAGATTATTGTAATATTTTTGGCCCTACAAGAGCATGCCCAGCTATCTGTTAGTGATCCTTTTGCTAAAGGAGCATGCACATGACTATTTTTTGGGAAAACAAGTTTTTCAAATTATATCACTAAAATTTTATAAAATAATATAATAAATATATTTCCAAATACTCTCCCTATATATAATTCATTCAATTTTTAATAAAAATAGTACAATTTTTAAGAATGTGTGTCAAGCTTAGGGACGCGCTAGGTTGGTCTAGGTAGCATGAGCCCTATTTTAAAGCTTGGTATATAAAAAAAAGAGGTCAAAGGAGACAAGTGGGTATATAATACAAAAATGGGTAGACTCCACCAGTTGTAATTCAATATGGGTAGACTTCTTGTTTAGTTTAATTTCTATGAAAAATAGTTGCACAATAATTAATTTACACCTTTTTTTATCATATTCATCATCTAGTGAAAACTAACCAAATGCATAGATTTAGATAATAAATAATGTAGTTCAAATGTCCTTCCTTCTAAATGAATGAACATGAATAGTTACTCAAAATTCATCTCAATTATAGATAAATTTATGAGCCATTACAATCCAAAATTTTTTTTAGCCCCATCCATGATAATAGAAAACATAAGACAATAGAATAGGTAGTCTCTCATAGCTTTATACTATGGAATTTACTAGAATAATTGACAATACCCCCACCTATAATAAGGATTTGAAATTCTAGAGGTGGGTAAATGAAATAATTCGATTGAGTATCCAACTTACTATTGATGAATTTGTGTGTACTCTTAGACTAAATAAATATAGTCAACTTCTATTTCTTGAGGAAATTGACCACCTTAAAATTTGGAAGAGTGCTAATACCTAAAAGTTCATGATAGGAAATAATAGGTTGAGAATATTCTAATTCATCCTCAGGTACTTCTAGACTATTGATGTGTGTCTCTTTCAAGGATGTAATTGAAAAACAAAATAATATTTCTCATATTGTAGTGTAGGTCCTGGAAAACCTTGGGGCTTCACTCGATTTTGTTGGAGAGATTATGTGGTTACCAACTTCTAGTCTACAAGCATACCATGATATAAGGACAATAGGAATACATTAGTGACACAATTTAATTGAATTTTTTATGATGTAAATTGCTTTATATTTTCCAATATAAGATCAAACTCTTATAAAAACAAAAAATTTAAAAAGGAGGGAGAAAGGTAGGGAAAAAAAAAAGTTCCCTTGTAATAACAAAGACAAAAAAATGTTCTTTTATTTCTATTAGCAAACTAGATACCGCCTAGTTGAATTTAGATTGCTCAGATCTGATTAATTTATGGACTAACATTGAAATGATCTAAGGATGTGGGATGCATGTATCTATACCAAAATTCTATTTGTGAGGTTATCTCCTCTAAATATGTGAATTTAGGATTAATTACTAAACCTATTAGATGTTGTGATGAAAAGAGTAAGGCAAAAATTGAAATTATTCTTCAAACATAACAAGACCCTAAGAACTTTGAAAATATGCAAGACCTTATTGCTTCAATGTCTTGACTGCCAACATATTTTTTGAGTCCCTTCAGGAGTTGTAGGTGAAGATTTAATGGAATTGAATATTCAAATAATTTTAACTTCTTGAGGTCTCCTCCAAAGTCCATAACTTAATTCATTCCTTTAAGACTATTATCTTCTTCACATGTTCACCATTATTTCATTATGAAAACAAACCTCCTATATAAACAACTATGCATGATGTGATGTCCTTTGTATGGACTATGATGAGGTTTAAATATGCTTTGGGATTTTTCAAAATACACAAAGTACCCATGATTTGATCTTTGTATGATTATCTCTTAACAATCTCATTACCCTAATTGAAAGTTTATATTCTTTAAGTCTCCATTAAGCATGGTTCACTGATTTGACTATAGCAGTACTCGTGAAGCTAGTTGTAGATGCACATTTGTGTTTATTTATACCTATTTTAACCTTAAATGTATCCTTATTGAGCTCTATATTGAGTTTATTCATCTCAATAGTTCATGCATTTGATGGTTCAAACAACCTCCACAAGCCTAGAAAAGGTCTACGACTATTAGACCCCTAACTGTAGCATATTTTGACTTGAAACAAAGCCTATAAGTGTCTCAAGGAAACATGATTGATTTATTAAAATATAATTTATTTGGATTATAACATGGATGAAGGAACAAGATGTATTGAAAACCCTTTTACAGCATATCAACCTTCACCTATGCATTTAGATCATTATTTCAACCTTGGGTTGACTGTATCCTTCTTCAACTATAGGTGGACGTGTATGTCCTTTGTACAGACTATGACTATTGTTGGGCTTAAAGAAGTCATCACTCATATATATGATCATTTTCATCCCATATTTTTCATCTTAATGAGAGACATTGATCCTAGACCTTCAAAAGACATCTTATAGCATATCCTTCCCTTTTGTAATTTCATGAAAAGTGTTGATTGTTGGTGTATTGTTGTAAGTTGCCTTATTGGCTATAGGTGGTGATTTCAAGGTGGGAATAACCTATTTTACTAAACATGATGCCCCTCACTTGTTCTTGACTCTTTTTTGTGATGAATGGTGAGATGGAGATGAGTGGAAGGGGTTATGATGGGGTGGGAAGATGAAAACCATAAATGGAAGGTGCAAGGAGCATGATCACATTGAGAAATCATAGTGTATGACAATGATCATGGAGAAGAAACAATATGGAGAGAAAAGAGAATGAAATGGAAATATAATAATCACCTTGAAGCATATTATTCAAGAATCATCTTATCGCCTACCTGATATATTAATTTGGGGGTCATTGGAGGAGGATAAGATGCTAAATTTGAAACATAAGAATTTGCTAAGTAACTTAACAAATGCTAAACAACCTTAAGATATAAGAAAAAAGGACTTTGAAATTATTGAGAGCACACTGATGGGATTTTTATATGAATATTTGTAAAATTTCTTGATAAAATTGCATTAGGGACATATGAATATGATGGAGATCCCTGCTAAGAAGAAAACAAGAAATTTTGAAACCCTTTGTCTCAGCTAGACCGTATAATTCTTCCTCTTTTGCTAGTAGACTATATAATTACTTTATTTTGACTTCTTGAGCACTATTTTTTCTTCACATATGTGTGACATAGGTGATTCCTAACATGGAAGGTGAATCATGTCTTTAAGAAGCCTTGAAAACTTGAATTTTCTTGACATGATGCTCTGATGAGGAGAAAATTTAGAAAATTGACTACCTTCCTAGATGCAATATTATTGATGTATGCCTTGACTTAAAATTTATGATTCATAATTGAGATATGAACAATTTAAAAACCACTTACTCCAACTAGAATTTCTCTAAGTCTACTTTCTTTGGAAAAAAAATTTAGACCTGGATTTTTTCTTTCATGGTCATACCACCTGCAAACCTAAAGAGATAATCGTATGAGTAAACTAGAAAGGTTAATGGAAGATACTTTTGCCATTAATTTATTCTATAACCCATATTATTCTCTTCTTTTCCTCATGAGTTTCACCATATATAATGATCGTATATGTTTGTACTTTCCTTGAAATATGACCTTCTTTTTGCTTTTTATTAACAGCTTAAGATTCCACCACTAAAGTTAGATCATGTTAATGGTTTCATGAGTAAAACATGATTTTGGGACAAATATTATGTTACTTGACACCTTTATATAGCCAAAATTTACATGTAGGACCCTAGAAAGACCCTTTTCACAATTGAACTTGCATAAAGTGACTTTTTTCCAAATATGAAACTTTGTGAATAATATAGTCATATATAGAAATTTTTTCAAGGTTATTCTGACTAACTTAATGTCTTATTTTACCATATTTTACATTTAAAGATCAAAATTTATCCTTTTAGGCAAAATTATCATAGTTTTTCAAAGGACAATTGCCACTAAATGTCATATAAGCATATCATAGCCTTGTAAAAGGATTCAAATAGACTTTTGATGCATTTTGATCACATTTTTGAGTTTATATATCATTTTTTACCTTATATATACCTATTTATGTTGGAAAACTTCATGACAATTCATCAACCATCCTCTTTTTTCCATCTACTTTAGAGCACTTTTAGATCATAAAACCACTTGAAACTCTATCAAAACCTCAAAATGACACTTGAAACTATGAATATGACACTGAATAACTTACTCTTCACTTGAAAAATAATACACTATGATGAACATGAAATGTTTTTAATTACATGGGTTGGAATTTGGGCTTTACAAGCTAAATTACCAATAATTTGTTTTGACAATAATGAAAATGAAACTAACAACTATGAAATCCTAGTGCTTAGACCTAGAATATAATAATTTAAATGAGGTTTCTAAGGTGAATATAATGTACATATCTAAAAATGATGATTTACATTGCTACCTATAATAAATTTATTTAAACACATTCACTAGAAGAGTAGGATGAAAATAGAGCATACATAACAAATTTTTTTAGCCTAGTTGAAAGCACAAACTAACAAGATGCAATAGAAAAACTAATACCAAATTTTAACCATAAAATAAATGAGAACATATAATATTAATAAATGTTAAGAAATAGGAACACATGAAAACAATGGAAACAATGACTTAATTATTGGAATTTACTTTCTCTTTTCATTAATTCACAACATTATGTCTCTAGTTTAAAATAAAAGGGAGAATGCATATATATAGGCCATTATAATTCCTTAATCAGTTAAAAAAGGAACTAGGTAAAATGAAACCCATAAATAGACATGGTTTCTTATGTCCTAAAGTTAAATATTGTTTACTATTCAAAATATGGGAATATCTTATAATGCAAATCGATGGACCATGGGACATGTTTCCTATTTAGAAGGAACCCAATATGGCTATTCTGTTCCTAATGAGATAGGTTTGGATCCCAATGCTATTATCAATTATGAAGATCTTACTATAGATGAAGATGGAGTTCTAATTATAGTTGAGTAATAATACATTCCAAGAGGGGATAACGAGGTGGTGGCTCATAAGGTGGAAGTTTATTTTTAGGCCTCAACCTACCCTTTCCATACATGGGAGAATTTATTGTACTCACTATATATTAATCTTAGAATTATGATAGGCTCCTTAAACTTATTGGTTGTGAGCCCATCCATTTCATCATGCCTACTTAGGAGAGGTACCACATCTTCATTAATAGCCTTAGCCTTCTCTACTATTTGGCTGGTGGAGGCTGCTAAATCCACCATATCTTGTCTAAAGGTCACCCCTTTATGCATGGATTAATTTTGTAAGTTCACCATGAAGCTCTATAGTGAAGCCTTGAAGGAATCCACGTTAATGATGGATCCATATTTATTATTCAAGTGCATAATTTTGACATCCTTCAGTAAGGTGATAACTTTGTCACCTTGTTGTGTAAGGGATCTCCCTAAGTACCCCATATCTTCAATCCACTGGTTCAATTTATTTATCTTGACAATTACATAGGACTAATCAATGCTTAATCCTCCAAGGGAATTAGGTTTAGTTCTTCTAATTTCTTCACTATGATCAACCTCATTAGGTTGACTATCTTGCTATTGTATCCTCCATATGTAGCTTATGTCTTGAGGTCTTTATTATATATTTCATCTCCCTTTACTTTATACTCAGCTAAGGTATTCAACATATCAAAAAAAAATTCCATGTCCTATTTCACTGTTTTATTGGTCTACTCTAATAATATGGCCTTGTGCTACTACTCCAAGTCATCCATTATTTGTTTCACTCCATTAACCAATATGGTAGCCACATCTATAGTTTCTTAGAGAGCTGAGAAGGGGTCCAACTCATATTGGTATTTTTGGCCCTACCTAGCCTTATTTTCCTTTGTTAGCTCAAATAAGGTTTCTTTTATTTCACAAATTTTTTTAGTTAAGGTGGGTGACATTCCTCTTAGTCACCCTCTTTATTTCCCTAGACTCCTTGTTGAATTTTAGTTTAACCTATAGAGGGTCCATTATGACCTAATCTAGGTTTTACCTATTGGATAGATGCATTTGCATAATCAATGATTTATCTAAAGAGACACTTGGGGGATCTAATGAGGGAGGAAATGGTTGAGATAGATTCATCCATAGAAGGTAAATTCTAGGAGATAGTAGTGGTTATAACCAATGTGAATGCAAAAATAGGGGATGAAGAAGAACTAGTTCTAGTTGAATAAATAATAAAGAATAGGGGAAATTATGAAAGGATGATAATAGGACTCTTCTTAGGCAATTATGGTTCCAGTCTAGGCGTAGGCTTAGGCATGATAGGGGAAAATTAGCCATCATCAAAACCCTAGAAGTGGATGATATGGTGAAAGGGTCAATAATGGGCAATGGAATGGTTCCATGATTGATTATAGGTATGGTGAGGGGAATATAAGGTCGTATGTGGACATGAACCTGAGTCAGGGGTGTTAAAATATGATCATGGGTTTCTTATTTGTGAAAGAGGGGGATAATACAATACATTATTGACTTCAAACACTCATTCCTTCTTTAGTAGGGAAAGGGAAAAATATGTTAACATTGAGGTTGATAGAGTAAGATCTACTACTATTCCTATTAAAGGTTTAGATTATGTTGTAGTATCATTTTTCACCTGGGATATGCTAACAAATAATACCACTAAGCTAGAAGCCTACCTAGCTTGTTTCCCAATGCTCATCCCTCCTTTCTCCAAATTAGGAGACAATGCCTAGAGTATTATGTGACTGAGTTGAAGGTTAGTTGGCATTTTTTTCAACACTAGAAGTATGGATAAGAGATGTCAGTGTTCTTAATTTAGTATCCTAATGTTTTATTACCTAAAAAACTAAGTGTCATATAGTATTCCTTTCACCTACTTGATCCCAATAGCCTTTAGCCTATTCCTAAGTTCTTCATTATAAGTTATATTAAGGTAGAACTAGTCTCCATATTTAAGATCATGATGATATGTGATACTAAGAGCTACCCTATGTCTAATTTAATGATTAAATTATAATTAATTAGGGTCCCATAACCTATCAATATCTTTTTTTAGATTTATATTGGACTTATACTTGGTAGAAGCTATGATTGAGTGCCAAGTTTCAATTTATAATTAGCTAATGTTGACCAATTAGGGGTGGACCAACCACCTTTTCTTACTTTTACATAATCCATACAATCTTGTGTGTATTTTGAAGGAAATATCCTACTCATCTAGTTTGTCTACCATTATGGTGGGTAAACTGAATAGGGTTATCCTAATTCCTTAAACTATGATTATGGTGCAGTTTCATTATTACCAATAGGCTCCCAATATGTTAAGTGTTTTCCTAATCTCTACTAGCAACATGGACATAATTATTTCATGGATGGATATATATACAATTGGGTATATCCACTAAGTAATATCCCACATATCCTACTTGTATTTATAAATAATAACCTTTATCAAGACATGGGGATGGTCCATATCATGTTTGGGACCCAATTCATAAATTGGTAAAAATTGAGAGTGACAAAGATTGCATTAGCTAAGTAGGACATCATATATAAATTATATCCTTGTTTGTCCATGGTATTCTTGATTTTGGTAGCTAAATTATAGGAGATGATCTCCTTGAATAAAGGGTTCATTGAGTCATCTATAATCATAGACAATAGTGGAACCCACTTCTCATCCACATGGCTAGTGTATTCTAATCCATGCAACTTGTTCATCATAGATATCACCATTATTATTACTTTTATGAATTGGGTGATGGGAACCCAATTTATTTTAGACTTGTAGATGAACTTCCCCAGGTTCTCTACCTAGCTTCTCAAGACTTCTTTAATATTAAGTGAATCAATACATTAGGTCATAATTTCTTGACTATAAATAATTTTAGGATTGGAAAAGTTATAATACGATTGAAAGGATAATCCAAATATATAGGAGATATCATTTCCAATTTTAAAATATTTGATCATGTAATCCACACACCTGAAGTGAATAAAAATTTGGTGGAATAATTACACACAAGGGAGCACCTCTGGATTAGATACATCTTTGTGTAATCTAATAGACTTAAGAGCTAAGATGTCAGACCTTTCCTATGTAACATTGGGAGCTTCCTCATCATCATTTTCCTAGTCTACCATCCTCTCTTCATGGTAGAATAAGTCATTATAGTGTTTGTGATCTATGGCCAATATAATTGTATTGAAGCTATTATTTATTAAATAGGAATATAGGAACAAGACTTGTTCTATCTTGGTAGACCTAGATGCTCCTATTTTTACCATGACTTCTAATTTTTTATTGATGAGCTTGCAAATTGACAAGATTTCAAACAAATGCATATACTTTTCTTATCACATGATACAAAGTACTTTGGAGTTTTCAATAAAAAGTAATGGTGAATGCTAAGCTTCAGATTTTTAAACCCCAAAATTTTCTCAAAATTTTGAATTACAAGATAAGTGCCATAAATGGTAAGTATATTTCATTTGATTTGACATAAAGAATAAATGGCTCTTTGGTTTTATTATGACAGCTTAAAAAATTCAGCTTTGGGAATTATCCAATCATCACTCTTGATTTGTACACATGTGTTCTCTTTATAGTCTTGACCTTTTTCTAAGGTGACTTAGCTTTATAACCATTGAAATGAGCCTCCATCAGCATTTAATTTAGACCAACAACCAACACTTATTGATATTAATGTGTCCTCTAGGTTTCATACTTGGCACATGCCTGACACTTGGTGTCTCTTCATGCATTCCAATATCCTACTTTGCATATTGGGATATCTGAGTGGGAGACATGATATTTTGGCATGTAGCATCTTTAGATTAGATTGTATGTCCCTTTAATGTTGCTTGTCTTGACCCATTTTATTTTGGGTCAACATGGTCTTGGGACCCCTATTATCTTCCCAAGTGGTAGGCTTTCATTAGATCACATTGTCATGTAGTTATATTACATAAAAATCATGGTGGGAATGCACATTATGACACCTTACCATGTGCTTCCCTTCCATTAGATAACTCATATTTAATTATCACATTAATTTACCTCTTTCATCCTTAGACTGATGTGGCCTTTAAAATTTTACTAGTTTTCTAAGTGACAAGTTTTTATTGGCTCACATTGTCATGTGGTTTTATTATATGAAATTGTAATGGGCCCAAATATTGTGCCACTTTTTCAAGTGTCACATTTTAATTTGATCAAATAGTGATGAGTATTAATGGATTTATTTGATCATATTATTTTAAAGAGATATGGGTCCACATGTCTTCAACCCATTATTCCTAAATTCCACATGGATTCCACATCACATCTAAATACCTAAGATTAAGTAACTTACTCCCAAGTTTCATCTTGTCATGTAATCTTTGTAATATGGAATTGAAATATTGCATCTTGAAACTAGAGTGAGACTATTACCTACTATTATGATGCAATAGTATCATATTGTAGTGAGAATTAAAAAATTAATAAAAGCCTCAGAAGTCTATAATCAGATGTCACATAGACTATTATGATTGAGTTAGGGATCATGAACTTTGTAGCTTATTTTTAAACTAGAATGATAACACTAGGTGATAAGTTTAAAAATCCCATTGGATAATGTTTTATTTCTATTTTTCAAAGGCATAAAGATATGAGACAAAGTTTATAACTTATACATCTAAGTCACCAATGCATGTGACACTATCATGTATTTTATAAAGTTGAGTTAACATCAAGTTTCTTTCCAAATAAAAAGGTGCCATGATTATATCAAATACCTTGTTTGGAAATTTTAAATCAACATGAAAGGTACTCCAATTCCCCCACTTTGAAGTATCTCCTAGGAGATACCTTGAAATAAAATTCTAATCATTTACATGTTCAAGGCATCTCCTAGAAGATAACTCAAAAGAAAATTCCAATCAAGTGCATGTTCAATGTATCTCATAGTAGATACCTAAAAATAAAAATTCTAATTATTTGTATCTTCAAGGTATCTCTTATAAATTACATTAAAATAAAATTCTAGTTGTGTGCATGTTCAACTTATCGATGAGGAGACTCTTTGAAATTACTATAAGGCCCTTCAAGGAAATCCCCTAGGAGATACTTTGAAGAAAATTCTATTCATGTTCATGTTCAAGGTATCTTATAAAACAAACCTTAAAGGTAATATAAGACTCTTTAAGCTATATCATAAAATATACCTTTAAGGGCATTGTGGTATCTCCAAGGGCTACCTTGAAGGTATCTCTTAAGAGATACATTTAAAACATACACAAAGGTATCCTTGAAGGTACTAAAATTCCCTCTAAGGTATCTCTATCTACCAAGAGAACCCTTAAAGGTAATACAAGATCATTCAAGGTATCTCCTAGAAGATACCTTGAAGACAATTGTAGTACCTTCAAGGCTACCTTTAAGGTATCTCTTAAAGTTGAGATGACATTAGGGTTTTTGCTAAATAAAAAGGTACCATGGTTATATCAAATCCCTTAAAAGGACCTGTGAAATCAACATGGAAGGCATTCTAGGGACCTTTGAGGTATCTCCTAGGAGATACCTTGAAATAAAATTCCAATCATGTGCATGTTCAAGGTATCTCCTAAGAGATACCTTGAAAGAAATTTTTGATCATGTTCATGTTCAATGTATCTCCTAAGAGATACCTTGAAATAAAAATTCCAATTATGTGTATGTTAAATGTATCACTTAGGATGTACCTTGAAATAAAATTCTAATTGTGTGCATGTTCAAGGTATCTATGAGGATACACTTTGAAAGTACTACAAGGCCCTTCAAGGTAATCCTCTAGGAGATACTTTGAAAGAAAATTCCAATCATATACATGTTCAAGGTATCTACTATGAGAACACTTGAAGGTACTACAAGACTCTTAAATTTATCTCCTATAAGATACCATGAAGGTCATTATACTACCTTTAAGGCTACTTAGAAAGTATCTCTTAAGATATACCTTTCAAATATGCATAAAGGTATCCTTAAATTTCTTATAATGCCCTCTAAGGTATCTGTATCTACTAGGAGAACCCTTAAAGTTACTATAAGATCCTTAAAATTATATCTTATAATATATCTTTAAGGGAATTATAGTAATTTGAAGGCTAACTTAAAGGTATATCTTAAAGCTAAGATGGCATCAGGGTTCTTGCCAAATGAAAAGGTGCCATGGTTATATCAAGTCCCTTGTAATGACATTTTCAATCAACATGGAAGTTATTCCAAGGCCCCCTTTTGAGTTATCTCCTAAGAGATACCATGAAAGAAAATTCCAATCTTCTGCATGTTCAAAGTATCTCTCATGAGATACCTCAAAATAAAATTCCAATCATGTGCATGCTTAATGTATCTCCTAAGAGATACCTTGAAATAAAAATTCTAGGATTGAAGTTGCACATATGTGGTCTTGAAAACTAGGTGATGGAATAGTAGGTAGGGCATGTAGGTTGTTAACAAGGATTATGAATAAATGGGTGGTGTTTAAAAAGGTAAAGTAAAATCTAGATGAGTTGGTGGCTAAATGGTTACTTATCTAGAAAGGGAAGGTATCAAAATAAGTCTTCAATGAATAAGACCCAAATATAAGTTTTGAAGAACAAAAATCCTAAAAAAAGGCTGGACTAAAATTTATAAAAACTAAAAATCCCCAAAAAGGACCCAAGCAAATTTTACAAAGACCAAATCATGAATAATTCCTCTAAATAAAACTAAGTCCTAAAAAAACTTGCATAGTTCAAAAAAATCTCTTGAATGACATTAATAAAGCTAGTACATAAAATGTATAATACCATGATTTGTTATTCTAATTATAAATTCTAAGGAGCAATCTGATGAGAAATTTTCTCAAACTAATAGAATAAAGTCTTAACAAACAAGTCCAAAAATTAAAAGTGAGTCCCCATTCCTTGAATAATAAAAGGGGGATGTTGGGTATAATAGTATTTACTAGAAGAACCCTTGAAGGTATGAAAAGACCCTTCAAGGTATCTCCTATAAGATACCTTGAAGGGAATTATAGTAACTTCAAGGGTACCTTTAAGGTATCTCATAAGAGATACCTTTCAAACATGCATAAAGGCAACTTTGAAGGTATTATGAGGCCCTACAAGGTATCTATATGTACTAGGAGAACCCTTGAAGTTACTAAACAATACCCTTCAAGGTATCTCCTATAATATACCTTGAAGGGAATTATAGTACCATAAAGTCTACATTAAAGTTATCTCTTAAGAGATACATTTCAAACATGTATAAAGGTATCCTTAAAAGTATTACAAGGCCCTCTAAGGTATCTCTATCTACCTTGAAGGTATCTCCTAATAGATACCTGTCAAACATGAAAATCCTTGAAGATATTACAAGGCCCTCCAAGGTATATCTATCTACCAAAAGAACCCTTGAATGTACTCTAAGACCCTTCAAGGTATCTCCTATAATATACTTTGAAGGGCATTGTAATACCTTCATGGTTTCCTTGAAGGTATATCCTAAGAGATACCTTTCAAACATGCATAGAGGTATCATTAAAAGTATTACAAGGCCCTCCAAGGTATCTCATAAGAGATATAATAAAATAAAATTCCAATCATGTGCATTTTAAAGGTATCTACTAAGATACCTATTGAAGGTACTATAAGATTTTTTAGGGTATATCTTATAAGATAACTTGAAAGGAATTGTAGTACCTTCAAGGGTACCCAAATTCATGTTTGAAATTATCTTCTATGAGATACCTTATACATTTCAAACATGAATTATGGTACACTTTAAGGTACTATAAATCCATTTAGGGTATCTCCTTAGAGATACCTTGAAATAAAATTCCAATCATGTGTATGTTGAAGGAATGTTATTAGAGTTTCTTTGGAAATTCTCTAGAAATGTAAATTGTAGGGATAACTTGCACAATAGGAAGTAGAGAAGAATCATAATATCATGAATGAATTTACATAATCTTTAATTTTATACATAGTATAAAATATAAAGATAAACTAACATGGTGTTAAAAATTGTAGAACATAAACAACATAATACAAGATATAACAAGCTAAAATAAAAAAGATTAAATATTGTGCATTAGTCATACATAAAATAATATTATGAACACCATAAAAAATATATTATATTAATCTCTACCACACATCATAACCATATACCATTACATCAGAGCACTATATATAGCTTTTAATATGGCTATATCTCTTCACATTATAACTTTCTAACACACAAAAAGAAAATAGTCTTATCATTCTTATATATATATGATTTGGATAACAAGGTTAAAGACAACTAAAATATCATATAAATGAAAAACATATACCCTAAACACATGTTTCCATCATTTATACACTTGATATTTTATGAGACCCTACTCCAAATCCAACACTTTCTCAAACTTTAACTGTTATTTCATCCTAAGATAAAATTTGGACTTTAATCTCAGCTAAAGCTGGAAAAGATTAGCATTTCAAAAAAGTGGTAGTAATCACTATATGTGTCATTTAATATTTTAAAACCATTTCACACTACTTATATTCTATTTTGGGTTTTCAAATAAGTATCATACTTGCTTACTACCCTTTGTGGTTTTCTATTGACTAGCTTAACTAGGTAGCCATCCTTATTAGGGGTTTTCAACCAATGTGGCCCAACTCTGAATGCTTATGACTATATTAAAAACCATATTTGGTTTCTTAAACTATAAAAATTGAGTTTAAAATTTACCTACTATGAAGGTGGTGCCTATGTTTGGCCAGTCAGCTATGTAGGATGTGGTTGCCTAGACTATAATTTTTTATCCATCTTTCTATTTTATAAAATTGCTTGGATATCCTATGGTGGAATGAACCTAGGTTCACCTATGATAGATGAAATATATGGTTTAACCTATGATATTTCATGCTTGATAATTTTCAAATTACCAAGTACATCCCATACCATGGTGAGCACAACATGTAGTGGAATATGAATTACCATCAAATTGTACACATCTTCTATAAGAAAGTCTCTAGAATTTGATAGATTAAACTATATATCTGACACAATATCATCCAACCTATCTACAATATTTTTTTATTGAATAGATGGAAATGTGTTACACATTGTCTCATTCTACCAAACCTATAGCTTATTCATCATGGTATCCCTATCATCTAAAAACTATTAAAATGCACCATTCAGTGTTCCCCAGTAGGCATTCAATCACTCATTATAGCTTTATATTTATCCACTATTTTGAACTATAGATTCATAGAAGTTAAGGATTTTTCAAGGTGATACCTCCAATCAAGATTTCTTTACACTATTTACTTAGCTTAATGTGTAGTAGTATCTAATACTTGTACATATTCCTCTAGTAGTTAAAAAATGCCTTCCATTTCATCATGGATAGCCTAACCTTGGGAGTGTAGTTTATGTGAACTCACCCAATACTTTGTTAAATGAGTTAGAAACATAGTGAGTTATTTTTACTTAGACATTACTTGATCACCAAGGACTTGCATAAATAGAGTAGGACAAGTGGCATTGATGAGCTTCCTAGCCTTAGTAATATGATTTTTTGCTTCCACTTTCTGCTCACGTAGCTAAAAAATAATATGTTTCAATTTTTAATCCTTTTTCACAATGTATTTTTGGAATGCAACTACTCCAATTTTATTGGACAATGGAAATAAAAAAATATCCAAATATGTCTCCATGGAAGTGGAAGTAAGCATGGTTTATTTAATTTTGATGGTGGTAAGAGATGGCATAAATTAAGCTAATAAAAGTAATAAAGTAATACGAAGAGATTATGTCTTAGTGACATCCCACAACCATTGTGTAGAGGGGAAATATTTAGATATTGAAGTATCCTATAATGTACTTGATTAGGTTGCATCCTAATGGGATGTTATGTGTTCTTTTACCTTTTCCTTAGATTCCTTTTCTTTCATAATTATTACCTCAACTTCAGCTTGAGCCTTGGCTATGACCTTAATGTGAATTTGGGGTGCCTCCTTAGCCTTGGCTCTATCCACATTATTTACCCTTGACATCTACCTTAGCCTTAGATTTGGCATCAGCCTCCTCTTTAGCTTTGGCAATAGCCTCAAATTTTTCCTTGGTAATTTGAACCTCTACCTCATGCTTGGATTCCTTATCCTTTTGGTGTTGTTCTTTGGAATCTTTTTCTAATTCTTCTTATTTTTTTTCTTTTATCTCTATGCAACTTGTTCCTCTTCATACTTTTATAATACCTCTTCATGTTCCCTTCTCTTCCTTTCAACTTATGATTCATTTGATTTCTTTCTCTTGACCTTTTTCCCAACCTCAGATTCTTCAAACTTATTTTATTGTTCTTCCTCCTCAACATGTTATTTATCTCGTTCCTATTACATAAATTGGGATTACTACATATTTTCTTGTTTTGTGGCATATTTCTTATTTTTCTTCTTCTTAGCTTTTCTCTTTTCCCTCTCTTCTTTATTTTTAGCCTCCTTCTCATGATTTGGGGTATTTTTCATATCATATAGTTCTTATATTAGATCCAACATAGTGGTATCTAGATATCCCTCCATTACATATACATCATCTATTTCTATATCAAATTATGAGTGTCAAAAATATTTGGATTCCAAAACCATACCTCTATGCATGAAAATATTTCTCAACTCAATTAGAGGGACAAGTGTATCCTTGTGTCTCCTCATTCCCATAGACTTCACCTAATGGGAACTAATTATTATTTTTGTTTCTTTGAATGATACCATACATTATTATATGGTGGTTTAAGGCCTAACCTATTGATGAGTATGTTTTTTGTAAATTAGTGTTTATATCGGGCTCTTTTACTTTGGTAGATCTATAATTTCCAAAGATGATGAATTGACTATTGGTTATTTTTGGAAAAATTTTACTCCAAGTTTGAGTTAAGATTCTTATTTACTTATAGTATCCACAATAAAGGGAGGGGGTTTCATAATTTCCACCAAAAGTTTATTAGTTACCTTATTCTATATTTGGCAAGTGCACACTACTTTCTAGAAAAATAACTCCTTCTAATCCTCCTTATCATAGACCTCTTGGCCAATGTCTTTGATCATGAATTTAAGAACTTCCTATTCATCAAACCCCAACATTATGATATTTCACTCACAAAATATCCTTGGCACATGTGAATTATCTAACTAAGACTTTATTTACCTTGATTTCTTTTTAGCTGGTAGTGGTGAAGATCTCTATGCAAGTCCCTTTAGTTTTCCTTTTTATTAATGTGGGGAGATATGGACTACTATGGAGATGTATATGGTTACAAAATTAGTAGTGGTTGTTATTTCTCTTTCCTAGGTTGTTATGTACCTAGAGGAATGATTTGAATAGGATGTACTAACCTCACAACAAGGGATATTTACCTCCATACTTTATCTTGTGATTTAACTAATATAATGAAAAATTGCATTAGAGTTTAAATTATCATGGATAAATCATTCACCTTGATTTAAATACCATTTTACAACTTTGTTACTGATTTATGCTACCCCAAATATTACATGGCATCCTATGGAATTTAAGGGTATAACCTGATCAAAGCTAAAGACTCAAGCTACTATGTGTTAAACCACCCCAGTTGCTCATAATATGGCCCTAGCTTAGTCTAATTGATGTCTTTGAGGGTAGTAGTATGCCAAAATTCCATATTAACATTAACTTGGCCTAATATGAACTTCTATTAGGTGAAGAATAATAATAAAACTAGAAACTGATATTGGAAATTTTATGAGCTACCTGAAATTACCTTGTTGATATTAGTGGTGAGTTTATATTTAATAAAATTGAGCAAATTAAATTTATTATTTATGTGTATCATGAAACACACAATGTCAATTAATCCTTTTGTTACCTTCTTGACCTACTTTATTGTTTGTCAAAACCTATTTGTAATACACTCTATTAGAATGTACATTTCAACATCCTAAATGGAGTAAATTGGGGTTTTTATACCTACCATAGTGGGAAAATTGTCTTGAATAAATTAATGAATTGGTATTGTAGTGGACTTGTATGAAAATAATAATTTTCCATAATTTGGGAGGCCTATGGATCTCACCATGGTCTGTTCATTAAACTAGATGATGATATCATGGGATAAATGAATATCCACATAGTTTTATGTGATTAACAAGGTATGCATGACCTCATGTAGTTTCCTAAACTTAGGTAACTTTATTAACCTCTCTACATTAGAACCCCAAAGTAGATGTTTAAGTATAAGAGCTGTTAATTATATACCTAGTTGTATTGATGGGGTGAAGAGACTAATTTTGGACATTTACACAAATTCAAAGGGATATGGGTCATTGAGTTTGGTTTGTTGAATAATTATCCTAATCAAAATTTATGTCTTCTATTCATCTATTATTTGGATCAATAACTTACTCCTATCCATGACTAAATCTATAATTTACACTATTTGATTGCTTTGTTCTACTAAAATTTGGGTCTAAAGTTTTCTGCATGAGAGTATATCAAGAGAAGATAGTAGAATACTCTTAGGCACATAAGTATATAATGATTTGAAATTGTTCATACCCTTTATTTGATGGCTTTTGACATCCAATTTTCTCATAACAACCTCTTTAAGTGCACTGACTGCCTGTGCATGACTACTCTTCCTCATCTTTAATATGTTGGATTTGATAGTGACATTTTTTTATCTCCTAACTATTTAACTTACCCCATATCATGTATTTGATGTGAGAATATATCATTTCTTGTAGCCACTTTGTATAATTAATCCACCTGTCGCATCCCAACTTTATTTGCCTCAAAGAAGATGCAATATTATAAAATGTAATGTCATTAATGGCCTTACATGATCATTAGCAGTCCTTCTACCATAATTTTCCTATTTCTACCACTTTACTAGACATAATTTGAACTATATGTAATTCTTTTATTGGATTATTCCTTAATCGCCTTCTTTGTCAAGTACAAACAATGATATTTTACATTTCAAACTAACTTATTAAATGCATTTAATTAGTTATACTATGCAAGTTTTGGGACTTGGTTTTATTCAAAACTATTATATTCAAGATTTTGTTTGGACATTAAGTTCAGAGTTTTATTCATTATGGAAAGTGTTTAGGACTTATTTATTAGACATTTTTCTCAAAACCTATTTTTTGGAAATTTATGATTTAGAGTTTTTGCTTGAAACTTCTTTTTAGAAACTTTATAATTCAAAATTTTTATTTAGAACTTGTTCATCAAACATTTTTTTAAAACATTATTTCTAACGATTTAGTTTTGTTTAGGATTTTATATAAAAAAATTAAATTTGGAGGATTTGATTAGATATTTTGTTCAAACATTATTCAGAAGGATTTGGTCTTCAAACATTTTATACTCTTGAATGTTATGTTGTGAGAGTAAAACTAGTAAGGCTTAATCCTAAAATAACTTATACATCTTGGAAATATGGTTCCCTACAAATATTTAAGCATAATATTACCCTAATATGAGACTTCTTAAATAATGTAGGGTCCTTTCCATATAGGGTGCATCTTCCTTAAAAATGCTTTGAACATGATATCATATAATAACATGGCTTATTATGAATTAAACTATTTAAATTATAAGTTCTGATCATGACATTCCTTATGAATTTGTTTTAAACAAGTATTAAAATAATCAATTCACCATTAATGAATACAAAATGCATTTCCACTTTATAAGGTGTTTTATTTATTATTTATAAATATCCCTACACATTCACTCATATATCCAAAACTCAAATGTCCCCTACATGCCATGGCTATTTAAAATCCCTTATAATAACCTTTGAAATTAACATTGAGGATATCACAAGGCCCTTCAAGGTATCCCATAGGAGATACCTTGAAAAAATATATAATCATGTGCATGTTCAAGGTATCTAATAGGAGAACCCTTGAAGGTATTACAATAACCTTCAAGGTATCTCCTAGAAGATACCTCCAATTTCATTGTATTACCTCTAATGGTACATTGAAATTATCTCCTAGGAGATACAATTCAAACATATATAAGTTTATCATTTAAGTTATTGTAAGGCCCTTCAAGGTAGCCCTTAGCAGATACACTTTGAAATAAAATTTCAATCATATACATGTTCAAGGTAGATACTAGGAGACCATTTGAAGGTACTAAAAGGCCCTTGAAGGTATCTCCTAGGAGATACCTTAAAAGAAAATTACAATCATATGCATGTTCAATGTATCTCCTAGGATAACCATTAAAGTTCATTATGGTACCTTCAAAATTACCTTGAAGGTATCTCCTACGCAATGTCTTTCAAATATGAAGAAGGGTACCCTTAAAGGTATTAAAATATACTTCAAGGTATCTCCAAAATTGTTAAATTATATTAACGAGATATTATTCCATAAACAATTAGTGAGATACATCAACTATAACCACTATGACACATTCTTCATTAACATAGCTTTAGGTACTCGCAATAGAACGTTTAAAATTGTTATTGCATATATCGAATAGTTAAGATACTAGATCAATGACAAAAAATGGAAGAGACCAAAATACAACATAAACTTGTAGAACAACCTAAAGTATTTTTTATCTATATTTGATGTTAAAGTTTCTCATCTATGATTAGAGAGGGTGATACACTTTTTATAAGCTTAGGATGGGGCCAACCTCATCTCTTCAAAAAAGTTAAAGTAACACTCAACATCTTTTTAGAGACAAATTAGTTTACAATAAGAAAGATTCGAAAATAAGGCTTGTAATTATCAGAGGGGATGCCTATGAGGTGGTAGATGTAAATGGTGGCACTTATGCATTGATGATTATCTTAGCTATTGTAATTGTAAATAAAATCATTGGCACTATATCTAAAGTTATTTTTATAGTGTGGCATGTTGTTAAGGGGACCATTTCAATTAGAATATGAGCCATAGTTAGAGTAATGGTTGAAACTATAATTGCTAGTAGGGTGACCATGGATGTCATGGCCTACTTTTTCATCTAAATTTGGTGGTAGATATTAAAACTAGCCCATGTTTCAATTTATACTACCTCAAAGTCCAATAAGGGTCTTTTGAAAAGTTGGGGAATATTATCAATCAACTTTCTATGTATCTTTAGTGATGCCCTAAGCTCTACATAAGGGTTTTTTTCACTAACAACCCTTATTCTAGTAAAAATCACTAGTTATTTCTCTTCATCAATTATTCTATAGATAGTACCCTCAACCTCTGATCTAAAACTATCGGTAATTTCATAGATAAGGCCTTAAAAAATGGATCCATGTACCAAATTGCTTATGGAATGACTATATTATTGATCCTTATTTCTCTTAAAATTTCCATATCTTGTCTCTCTTGATTTTTTAACTATACGATCAAATATTTCATGTCTTGGTGCCATTGAAGCAAGGCATCTCTCTTGGCAGCTACATAGTTCTATGCCTAGGTAGCATCAGGGGCTAATATCAGGTTGAAATGGGCATAAGATTTATTCTTGGATACTCCACTTAAAAAATGTAATTTAGCCTTCATTTTATTCATCTTCTTTGCCTATAGATATACATCTCCCCATCAGGTCTATGACTCCATTTTTGTAGCTTTGATTAATTGGATGATATTGTATATCTTCCTAACTACACACTATACATTATAAATGATGTCCACAAAGGTTTATATGGTGTTTCTTCCTTGTAATTATTTGATGGATTTATCATATCCTTTGAGAATTTACTTGATCACCCCCTTATAGAATCCATAAAGGTATAGGGGTCTTCCTGGGGTACATAGCTCACATCAAAGGGATATACTATTCTCCTTTTGGATAGAGATAAGATATCTTACTTTTATTCCAATTCCACATTCTACCCTTTTGCAATGAGATTAATCATTTTGACCCTCCTCATGGTATTGTCTCCTTGTCAAAATTGAACTTGACCACCATTTACTCAATGACTGTCAGGTTTCCCCTACCCTCTTCAGCATGTTGTAGCTTTTATAGCCATTCTGGTATGTTCAAGGTTATTGAATACTCAGTAGTCCTTGTAGACCCTATTGGAGTGGAGGATTGACACTTTCCTAGATGGAGCATGGGATTAGGGGAAAAGGATCTTATTTATGGAAAAGATGGGATTTCCTACCTCCAACTAGTGATATGTTTAGGAATGTATCTAGAACTAGCTTGCCCTTTTTTAGCTCCTTTTGGGTGATCACCATAGAATTATACGTGTGAGTAGGCTCAGTTCGTGGCATACCCATTTGGGTGGGTGGTTGATATGGGGAAATAGGTGAAGTAAAAATGAAGGCTGATATTAGGCTCTCAAATAGGACTCATTTTTGTGGTTGGGGAGGGCTAGTTGTGCTTAAGTAAAAGTATGTGGAGGGAGTACTAATGAAATTTTGTAAGTACTCAATGAATGAGGCAAATGTGATTCTAATATTAGTGGTAGTAGGTGAATTATGGAGTGAAATAACCTAAATCTTATTCAAATAATTTAAAGAATGAGAGGGAGTGATAATAATGGTTTCCACTACAATAGAAATTATAAAAGTTAAGGATAAATAATAGTGGGATACGGTGATTACATGATGAATAGAAGAAAATGGGGGAACTATTATGGTAGTTGTCATTATTATCTATTAGTATGAAGGACCTAGAGACACTCTCACTAATTTTCCACTTGTAGAAGCCATGGGTCTCAGATATGATTCATCCTTGGTGTCTCCCTCTTCTAGAAGTATCTCAGTGGAAACTGAACTAGTCCCCAAAATCTTTGTACACCCTGAATGGGCCTCTTTTATTTAAAGCCATTCATACACATGATCACTCTTAGTATACTCTCTGATAGACACTAAGAGTGATGTCTCAAATTGACTTTCCTATTCTCTTTCATCTGAGGGTAATTTCTTTAGTTCCTCATTGCTATCCAATACCTATATGGTTTATATTATTTTAAAACCATTCCGTTCCTTTAAATATCCCCTTCATAGCTCATTAGGTACCTCTTAAATAGGTGCATGTTATGGTGAGGTTGGATGAGTCCTATGTTTCTTTTTCTATATAATATGCTCCATAGTGGGGGTGAAATTTTATGTGGATGGAAGTGGATAAAAAACTAATGAAACAAGTGTGATATTGGGTGGAGATGAGGGGAGAGTGGATGGATGTAAACTAGTAGCTAAGGTGAAGAAAGAAGGAAGAGGAACTTTATGGGATATGGTAAGTGGGTGAAAGGGTAACCATTGACCAAATTTGACTTCTAGTCAAATTGGGTCAACACCTATTATTTTAAAATTTTGAATAAGGTTTCATGTATCTTATGGGGTCTCTTATTGTTCTATATGTCTCACATGTCCTTCCTCTAGTCCTTGTTGAAGCCCATCCTCCTTGTACTGACCTAGTCAACCAAAGTAAAAGTTGGTTAACCATGGTAAAACTTAGTAAAAGTTCCAAATTATTTTTAAAATGTCATAAAGAGTCTTTGATATGTTTAAAGGTGTCTTTAAGTCATAAATTATCCACTTGCTAGGTTTCATGTGCAAAAAGGGTCATTTGGCCAAATTTTTAGCCTAATTAATGACTTGTATGGATGGTGGAGTTGCAATATTTGTCACCAAAATGAATCTCAACGTGTAATAGGTGAAATTATGTTAGGATCAGTTACGTTGTAGTTAAAAAAATAGGAAATGGTATTTTATCCATAAAAATAGGCCCCTTTGGGCATTTGAATAGACTTCTTGAGTTCACTTGTAGCTAAAAATGTGGGTGCAGTTAATCTTCACCTCCCCACATTATTTTACAAGATTTTTTTTCAATTATTTCATCTAAAACTTCTTTTATTCCATTTTCTCTTGGCAAGCCAAAGAAGGTCAAATTTAAGCACTTGGTATGGGTCGTACAAGTAGAGTTGGGAGGAGTGATTTTAGGGGTTGATATTAATCTAATTATACTTAAAATATATAAAAATAACTCTTATATTATTCACTCCTCCTTCATTAATAATCACTTACACCTTAGATAGCTTTTTATGCATTTACAACCATGAGGGGTTTCCTTTTTAGCTAGTTTCTATTTCTTATATTTGGTTTTGATGGTCTTGGAATTTTTACATGTTTATAATGACACTTCCATATGATATATATTATCCTTATTGTTTGGAAATCTCAAGTTCCTAAAAAATCCTCTTTTAGGCTTGTATATGCTCCCAAACTAGTCCTTTCATACTTATAACTATCTCAGTCACCAAGAAGGAGATTTTCATCAATGGATGGAGGCATGGGATGTTGCTTCAAAAGTTTTAATTAATTAATATTCATTTGAGGGTTTTGCAACAAGTTTTTAACCCATATAATGTCAAAACAAGGCTCAAATGTATAGTCCTTCCATGATTGTGAGCCCTCACAGAGATATCTTTACCTACAAGTGCCATTAAAAGTGTTGTGAAATTAATCTCAAGGTGTCCTTGATGGATATTGTAATTTTTAAAGGATAATTTTTTAATTTTAATGGATTTTTAAGACTTCTTGATAACCTTTCTTGATTAATTTCATCCTTCTTGCCTATATGTAGTCATATGCACAACTACAGGTGACATTAGTAGAGCTATATGAAGGGGTGAATGGTGAAACACATGATGGAATTAATTTTGAGGTTATAACATACCCAAATTGTCATTTAATACATGTCATAAAGGTTATAATGCTATGAAAATCATATTTTTCCTTAAAAATGATGATCAGACTACATTAGTCTCTTTGTCCCCAAAATGACCGAAATAGAGGTCACTAAGCATTTTTGGAATAACATATACCATGACAAAAGGAGTTTATAATGTTATTTATTGATTAGTTTAGTATAAATATTAAAATATAATTATTATTACAATTTTTATTTTAAAATTTTAGATGGATATGGTCATTAGGACCCTCAAAGCTGTCAAGGAACACACTGATTTCTCCCAATGTTGTGTATAGGGCTGAAGCAAAAAAATGGAACTTTTTCCTTTCAAGTGGTAATATAGTACTTACATGATGATTAAATGTTTCCAATTGGTAAAATATCATTTTTATCTCAAATTTTATTCAAAATGAGAAATTAATTTTTTTATGTCTTACCTGCTCATCCCCTTATCCATACTCAAGCAAGGAATTGAACCTACAATTAGACAGGGGCAGATAGTGATCATTTTGAAAGTTGTGAGAATATTTAAACATTTTAAGGAATATGAAGATATATTAAAATTATAAGTGGATCTTAAAAAATTAAAATGGATTTTAAAGGGTTTATAAACACCATGACTAGGATCTCATAAGGCCATGATACCCTATAGACAGGGGTCAAGTAGAATTGTCTCAGTTAAATGTCAAATAGTGAGATATAAAGGTGTGTTTCAGAGTGTTTCAAAACTTTAAAAATGAATATAAGGTTAATAAAACTAATATTAGGAATTAGTAAATCCAAATATGTTATCTAATCACCTTAATGAAACCTTGTAGGAGCCAAATAACCTACAATCAATTGACTGTGACTGAGACATTGAACAAAATAGTAGGATAACCTAGGGTGAGGTTTGGTTTTATTTTGAGATATATATGAGATATTATGGTAAATATAACATAATTTTTGAGAAAATTAACATTTACACAAATACCAACATGAGCTATACGGCCCTTGTATAAGATAGAAGATCCTACTTAAATCCGTGGATACACTTACAATTAAGTTTGTACCAAGCAGTAAAGGGGAAGAGTGGTTGTCTTGAACATTGGAAACCCAAAAAAGAGAAATATAAGTTATAATATATTATGAAGACAATAATATCAAATTTTGAATCTAACCATATTTAATGATCACAAACATGGGTGTCTGAGTCCACATTCACCTCCTTGCACATACTGTCTTCTTAAAAGTTTTCCTATAAAATGGAGAAAGTTGATGGTATTACACATTGAATCAAGTGATAAATTTAAGTATGGAGAGTAATTTTAAATTTATAAAACATCTTAAATACTATTTTTTTATAAAATAAATAGGGTAGATATGCCATTTTCTATCTCATAATAGGGTTATTCCCCTCAAAGCAAAAAATGGGCAGTTTTGGGAGAAAATGATGATTTGATGAGTAGGCGATGTTATGAATATTTAAGGACTGTTTTATGAGATTTAGAAAACATAATAAAATATAAAAATATTTTCTATAATGATGGAAGATATGTAAGGTGGTCTAGACAAGTAGATTTGTAGGTAGGCTTAGTGAGAGAACATGCATGTCTAACTCCAAATGAGGGGTTAGTTACAATTTCAACATTTGCCAAGCATTGGAATGCTATGGAAAATATGCATGAAGGTTGAAATGATATGTATAGATCTATCTCAAAATTTTAGAAGGATAACAAATATTTTTCAAGCATTAGGTTGAAGGCAAACCTATTGGCAATGTTTAGGCCTAATGATAAATAGGGGTCAGGGTTTAACTTAAGCTCTTGATAAGCTATTAAAATGATTAGGGGATGTTTTTAGGGAATAGAGAAAAAAAATTATACATTTTTTTCGTATGATATCCACCAAGAAACCATTTTTTGGCCTAGAATGTGCTAAGACCCTCACATAATGCAAGGAAGGAGTTTGAAAGCCAATTTTTATATGCTTGAAACTTTCATGACCATTTGTATGGGACTTGGAGGTGATTGAATAAGGTTTAGAGAATACCTAATAATCCCTTAGTAGCATTTTATCAGAGGTCTAACATATATTCTTTATGAATAAATGTTAAGACCTAAAATCACCTCAAAACCCTTAGAAAACCTGTCTTGTGACTTGATGGAAGAAATGAGGTTCAAAGTGCATCCAAATGGAAAAATTTGACCTTGAGGGCTAAAGATAAGTTTTTTTAAACTTCATAAGTATTAGATATATGGAGATAGATTGTAATAAATCCATATATGTTAAGAAAAATTTAAGTTTATTTGATAATGTTTTTTGGTTTCTAGGTCCTGAAGATGATCATGGGATACCAATCACTTAGGAGTGTAGCTTGGGACTTGAACTAACTCCATATGAAAATTTTAGAGCTTTAAAATGCCAACAAGTGTCCCTATTAGGCCTTTCACATAAGCTAGTATCCAAAGTGACATAGTAAAAAGAGTGGTAGCCTAAATTTGGAGGCCTTTTAAAATTTTTCTGATGAAGCCATGTGTATTAAGTATCCTACCATGTGCCATAAGATGCTTGGTATAGATGATTTAAGGGAGATAAGAATATTCTAGTTCCAATTGTCAAGAAAATCCTATTAGAGAATGATCATGGTTGTAAATGATGATTGGGCTTGTGTAAGAGAATATCCATGATTAATAAAACTTCTAATGTAGGTGGAGGCCTCTTTGTAACTCCCTCTCCTAATCACACATGAGACACTTATCCCTAATTTTTTTTGGAATGCTGATGAAGGCCCATGATGAAGGTAGTTTCCAACAGAGAATGATTGAGAAGATGTTATGCCACATTTGGAGAGAAGGCTTGTTTTGGATGGACACATGTTCACATCAATTTCTTGATCTCTTTTCCACCTCATTTCCATGTATTTTTAACTACTTTTCTCAAGTTAACGCATGTACAACTGACTCTTGAACTTATTTTTCTCTCTCCCTCTCTCAAACTCTATAAGAGTTGGCTTTTTTGGCATTGTATTACATTTCCCACATGGTATGGTGAAGACCTACCACTTGTTATTGCCTTTGATAAATAATATGACTGATTTATACCTCATTACATGGATTTATGTAGTGATATGTTTCATTTAGTTTATCTAGTCAAGTGTAGATGTGTATCACCTTGACTTGTATTTTTTTTCTTTCCTCATGTAGTTTTGTTCACTATTACAAGTTTTAGTTGGTGTCATTAATAGAATTTGATGAGTTGGAAAGTGAACTACTCTTACTATTCAATGTCACTATGCTTTATCCTTATATAAAACATTGATGCAATAGGATCTTATGAGATTAGTGTATGTTCATGTTGTCTTGTTTTCTTTAGTGCACTAGTCAATGTGTGTGTGAGTGAACAATAAGTGTGGTGAATCACTATAGTATTTATATTTATTTTAGTTCCTTTTAACTATTTTCATGAACAAAAATTAGATTAGGTGATAATAATTTAAATAAGAATCTAGGGAGCTATCCCTTTCAATCCTAGAGATTAATCTCTCTTACAAGCTCCCCAAAACTTTAGAGATGATTCAATATTGCATCAAATTGTAAGAGCTTGATAGAGTATCCTAGGGTGCACAATTTGATGCCAATAGTAACATAAAGAAGTTTGCATCAATCATCATAGTGGTGGTTACTACATGAGTTGGAGGTGAAGGTGGGAGAGGACAATTGATAGAGGAGAGGAAGGAAGGTATACAAAATTCCTAAACTATGTTGAGTGGAATAAAAAATAACATAGGGAAAACTCCACCACAACCCATGACATTTATGGTGCCTTATGATGCAGAGGTTAGAGAAAGCATTTTTCCACTATATTAGTTACTATGATGGAAATAGAGGGTGGTGAGTCATGATGATATGCCTGAGGGGGTGTGTACTCTTTTTTTTTGGATTTTTTAAATGGCCCCCTTTAGAGGCTCTAAAACCCAGTAGTCAAATTTAATATTTTTAGCCTTATATTTTATAGTTTTAGTATTATATTGTATGTACCTAGCCATCATAATTGACATGGTGACCCTTTTCATCTTGGAGTAACCTATATTTCCTTTAGGACATTCATAAACACCTCATCATGTCAAGTAGGGATGTGCCCATAGTTGATATTCACCCTTCCTCTGAGTATCTTTGGGTGTTTCCTCATGTTCTACCTAAGGTCCCATTCTCTATAGGGTTCTCATTTGAAATCATAATGGGTTTGGTTTTTTCCTACCAGTTTGAAGTATTCACATTTGGTGTATTTAATCCTACTAATATTAAGGAGAGTTGGGTGTATAGCTCCCTACCTCTTATTTCTTAGTTGAACATCCAATGAGTCAGCCAATTAGGTAGCACCTTTTATTTTACAACTTTTTCTAGACTAACCTAGGTAGATACATAGGGTAAGATCAAGTGCCCTCTATCCTAATTTCGGTATATTCTAGATAGAGATAATAAGCCCCATCTTGCCTATGATCTTTTTAATTTGATTTGAGAGCCTAGGAATATATTTTAAATAGATAACTTGGTGTAGCATCACGTAGAAGGTCTTAATAATCTTGTTCATGTTCTTCCTGAACCTATTAATGTGGAGGATGTTGAGCCTTTCACATATCCTAATAATAGGGTAATCTTTAGAAGGCTCCCAAGGCTTATCAAAAGATGCATGGATGGTTTCAATTATATCATCCACCACGTAACACATCATATAAAATTTGAGATCTAGGGAGTTATTTTGATTGGTTATTATCATGATGATGTTAGAACTAATGGTTTCCCTTATATAAATTATCCTTTTGGATGTGAGAATATGTTCAAGTAGGGAAATCCACACCTCGTTCATATAGTTCATTCTTAAGAAACCATAGATTATGTTTAACAAGTCCATGTAAATTCTAACTCCAGGTCAAAAAGTGGCTATTAGGACAGCTAGAATAAGTCATTTGATTAGAAAAGTACTAGGGTAATGGGCCCATTCATGTATCTTGGTGGCTACGTTGTTGGAATGTATATAGGTATTCACTACAGTTTTGTTGTATTCCATCTTAGAGGTAGGTAAATTGTAATACCTTTTGAATGCTCTACCACTAAGGTGGGCCATTGGTGTGCTATTTTGGTGAAACTATAATATTTATTTCTAAATTTTACCATTTGTAAATAAATCAAATAATATGTTGATACAAGGCATTACCTCGGGTTTAGCTATGATAGTATGTAGACCCACTATTTTGATTACCAAAAGGTCATCATGATACCTCCATGATAATGTAGAGAGTTGTTCCTTAAGAATGTAAGGTTTCACCTTGTCAACTTCCTCCCAAATAGAAGAAAAGTGCTTGAAATCATGTTTTAGGGTAGTTTCATCAAACACTATGTCACTATATTTTATTATTCTTATAATTGAATACGTACATGGAAGAGGTAAATTTTGAGATGAGGATTACATGATTATTTTGTTATGAAACTTCTAGTTCACAAGGGTTCCAACTCAAGTTTATAATTTGTTATTTAAATGGTAATATGAGTGTAATTGGATCTATAAATTTCATATATTACCTTTTCATTCATTTGATTTGCCTATAAGGTTGTTTAATTCATGTGAATTAATGGTGTCAACAAATTTGGTAGCTCACTTTTATTTTTATATTTGAATTTTACCTAACTCATGGGATGGTGACACTTTGATTGTATTAGAATCATAGGATGGTGACACTTTGATCACATAAAAATCATGGGATGGTAACACTTTGATCACATCAGAATCACAAGATGGTGCCATTTTGTAGGATCATACTCAATCACTTACTTAGGAAATTTCATAAAATGCCTTTCTTGAATTAGTCCTTAAATGATTGAGATGATGACATTTAACATGATCTCTCTTGCCCACTTGCCCAAATATTTAATAGATTAAGTTCAATTTGTTAGTCTCTAAGTAAAAATAATGAAGACACTTAGTATAATCATGGAGAGTTGTTTACTTGATGAACTTGAAATATATTTTGAGTGTTTAAATGTCATGTGTTAGTGGTGCATGCCACATGTCCTTGACTATTGAAAAATTGATTATTAAGCTTAATGTTTTTGGTACCCTTTAAGGTATAAAAATCCCTTCATGATATCACCCAATATTGACTTCAAACCTTTAAGGGTACCCACACACATGTTTGAAAGGTATCTCCTAAGAGATACCTTGAAACTTTTGGATCCACAATAGAGGTTCAAATCACAAACAGGATCCCAAAATATATGAAGCTAATCATTTTAGATAATTTTTCTAAAAACCCCCATTGATCAATATCATTTTATATACTAATAAAATACATGGTTGAATATTGACTTAATTAGCTATTTTTCTCTACATAGCTATTCCACTCTTATGTATGTTTAAATGTATATCCTAAGAGATACCTTCAAATTAAGATGAAAAGAGAATTGAAGTATGTATTATATGATATTAAAATCTAATATTTTTTTGGATTGACATAAACCGTGTCATTAAAAAAACATTACACATTACCTTATTAATATTTTTAGGTTTTAATATATCTCCATGCTTATGTATGGTATAAATATAGATTTATCTCCTACATATAGGTATAAATTGGAATAATTTTATAAATAACCTGATTAATAACTCTTATCATATCTTTTTCAAATGTGTAGGCTAAAACATCATACATCATTGGCTTTCCAATGTGGAAACTATGATTCTCTCAGAAATAATGGTAAGATCATTAGTGAAGGAAGAATACATAAAGTGGAAGGTTTAGATGATGAACCTATAAATATAACTTCCACATGCCATAATGAGTAAATATCTATTGAATGCATAAGTGTTAATGTGCCTAAATATTTTGATCCAGCTCTACCACTTTCATTTCTTGAAATTTTATGGATAATTTGGTGTTTGTAGTTGATAGTTTTACCATATGGAACACAATAATTATGTAACACATCACATACAAGTTTTCTATAAACAATAACATGGAAAAAAGACAAAATAACTTGAGTCTAATTCTACATAGACAACCATTACAACAAGAAAAATCTTACTTGGATTCATTTGTTAAATATATCGATAATCCTACCACATTTCAAAGCATAGAAAACCTTTCTTGGGAAAAGGGTACATTTGTTGAAAATTTACATCTCTTATAAATGATGAAAAAAATGCTTTTGGTTATGTTAAATTTACAAATCAAGGGAGATTTTTTGTTGCATTCCTATCCCAATGTTATAAAATGAATTATGAATTCACATAAGGCAATTTATACAACATTGTGAGACTTTTAGTATAGAGGTAACTAAAACATCTATCATCAGATGACCTTCTAATAAAATAGTGGACACTGAGACTTGTAGAGCAATTAGTATATAATACATGACACCAAATGAGAAATAAATTAGAAACATTCAGGATGTAGTGGATAATGATGTCACTCATTTCCTACAATTCTTAGCACAAAGGCATCTAAAAAAATTAACTCATGCCTCAAAATACTCGGGCTGAAAAAGAAATCTGCCAAACACTTCACTTAACCAATTGGGGTTTGATGAAAGCATAGATAGTGAGATTTCAACAATGTATGCAGATAAATGTTGTACTAAATTTTTTTTGTTATAACAAAACTATCTAATAAGAGGGGGGTGAATTAGTACACTGATTAAATATTTATGTAGAGATCACATACCTAAAAAATAGACACAACACTAGATATACCATGGAAACCCCAATATGGGAAAAGCCACCATGAGAATAGATAATAAAATCTAATGTTCTAATCAAACCTCATAATAAATAACCTCACTAGTTATAATGTTTAAGGGAACCACCCCTAAGGAGACACCAATCCCATAATTTAAGAGTACCTACTCTAAGGAAGCACCAAATCAACTTATCTAATGGCACTTAGCTATCAAATTATATTATGGAACTATAACTCTAGATTACAATAAAGATTCATAAATGAATCCAATTCTCTATTCTCTATTATAGGTTTGGTCTTTAACTGATCATGCTCCAAATTTCATCTCTCTTCTCTTCCCTTTCTTATCATCTCTATGTCTCTATATTTATCTATTTGACATAATTCAAATAACACCAAAAGCCTTAAAAACTACTTATGATTGTATCCTAGATGCCATATATAAGCATTTGATTTAGGGTTTTGTATATTCTGTATGTTCACACTTTTTTGTTAAAACATCATGCTCAATTCTCTTGGACTTTAGTTTCTATATTTAACTGCAAGTTTCCCATGTCTTGAAATCATGATCCACTTCCATGATTTTTTGTGTCATTACTATTTTAGGATAAACTAGGCTCTAGTTTTGATGTGCATGCCATATTACACAAATTTGAATGATTTTAGTAATCAAATTCATTATCTATGCTATAATTTATAGATTAAATAAAATTTATTGCATATTCCAATGCTTGACCATTGGGATGAACATATATTTAAATATTGGCCATTGATATTAAGCTTCGTGCCAAGATATGATGATCCTCATTCAATCTACTAAACTTTAAAATGCATCCATTCGATCAAATTCTAATAGGTTTATGAAATCCATTGGATCAGTGTATGCTTTTAGGATTTAATTATATAAATTTAAAATGTGTCTTTTAAATCCTTTGATATGAGATCTCACATCCCATTAGATCTTCAGACTAGCATAAACTTTAATTATATCTATGGTTAAACATCAATATTTTTATCTCATCTCACTGCTTCTTGAGTATTTCAAACATATATGCTTTGTTGATCTATTCAAACTATCTCAGTATTTAAGTCACCCCTATCTCATTAAAGGTTGATCAATTGATCCCATTTAGTCCACTCACTCTATTAGATCTTCAATTTCATGATCATACATGCACCATTATTCCTTGGAAAAGGCTCGATCTTTATCTCTGATGAACTCTCAAGAATATTACCCTTGGCATTAACATGTGCCTTCTACACATTGTTTTCAGTTTTATCTATTGAGACACATGACATCATCACATTGATCATTAACTATTTGACTTTGAACCACACCATATATCTACAGTTCAAGCTCCATGATTGTGACACTTATCAGTAGTGCATTCACTCATAGGTGCCTTTGACATATTGATTTAATTATGCATTGTTGGATATTAAACATATGATTAAGCACTCACCATTATGTTTTCTAATAAGATCTAACTTTACCTTATGCATATTTGATTAAGTATGGGGACCATCTCAATATACTTGGAAGGCTAACTTTTAACCTTTATATCTTTTGCTTCACTCATCTGCCTATTCTAAAATTTAGACCATATAAACTAGGTATGATAATGAACAAACCCATATGGTCATATATTCCTTAATACTTTTTTCATGTTATATATAACACCATAATATATGCATTCATATTCTTCTACCATCTAGGTGACTATGCTTATAACTTCCAAAAGGCCAACTTTGTTATTTCATAAATTTTTATGCACTTCATTGCATGACCTATAATTTAGCACATAATATCTTCTCAATAATGGATTCTAAGCTCATAAATTTTTCCTAACACCTCCATGTGTGTATATTATGATCTCATCAACATGATTACTTGGATCTAATTGAACCCTTTTTCAAATTTGTCTAAGTATAGAAACTTAGTTAATTATTTATGAGTACCCAACTTTACATCCTCATATATTCTACTGTGCTTCATTACATGACTTCAAATCAGGTGCATAAAAACTAGGGAATAATGTGATCAAAACCATATAACAAACTCCCAAAAACTAATCCATATCTATCAATGGTGACATTAACCAATTGTCTATTTAGATTTTCCTCTATAAACCCAAAATGTATAGTTGATCAATATGAAGAACCAAATGAATTATACTCATGCACACAATCACTCCAATCATCCTTGACCTTTGATATGATCCACTAAATATCCTTTAATCACCATATTCATCCTTGAGCATCAATGGCATCCATAAATATAATATATCCCTTTTGACATCAATGACAATCGTATTCCGAACAATCTCCCCCTTTGTCATTCATGGAAAACTAAATGCTCTAATTTTGTAATATTTTGAACCTTATCTGGCATTACTTACATTGGCTTATAATGAGTATGAATTAAATATATTCATAATAAAATTTATCCCCCTTAGCCAATGGAACATTTTCCTAAACTTAAATTGGACACATTCTTTGATCTTATTTAACATTTGCACTTTTTCTCCAAATTTTTGTAGAGAGCATTTGTACTTCTCCCGCTTTGACATCATTGGTAAAGGGACTCTTTCTAACTATTTATCCAAATGTTTTTATTATATAAATGAGTTTTTCAAAGAATTTGAAACCATAAACTCATTATAAATTTATGAAAGTATGCATACCTAAGTTGCCTTTTCTCTCTTCTTCTAGGGATTAACAAGAATTATATGATACTTCCCCTGGACTCATGCCCTATCACTAAGAATTAGTGATGTGATGCAAGAGCCACCACTCCCAAATTTTGTCTTAGATAATCAAATTGTTCCTTGGGAAGAGGTTTAGTGAATATGTCTATAATTTGGTCTTGTGTTGGTACATACTCCATTGTGACCTCTTGATTTTCAACCTTTTCTTTTAAGAAGTAATACTTGATTAATATGTTATTGGTTCTAGAATACATCACTAGATTATTTGATATATTAATAGCACTTGAATTATCAAAAATAATAGAGATGGGTATATATAATTATTTATGAGTATCCAACTTTACATCCTCATATATTCTACTGTGCTTCATTACATGACTTCAAATCAGGTGCATAAAAACTAGGGAATAATGTGATCACAACCATATAAAAAACTCCCCAAAACTAATCCATATCTATCAATGGTGATATTAACCAATTTCCTATTTAGATTTTCCTCTATAAACCCAAAATGTATAGTTGATTAATATAAAGAACCAAATGAGTTATACTCATGCACACAATCACTCCAATCATCCTTGACCTTTGATATGATCCACTAAATATCCTTTGATCACCATATTCATCCTTGAGCATCAATGTAATCCATAAATATAATATATCCCTTTTGACATCAATGACAATCATATTTCCAACAATCTCCCCCTTTGTCATTGATGGAAAACTAAATGCTCTAATTTTGTAATATTTTGACCCTTATCTGGCATTGCTTACATTGGATTATAATGAGTATGAATTAAATATATTCATAAAAAAATTTATCCCCATTATTAAATAGAACATTTTCCTAAACTTAAATTGGACACATTCTTTGATCTTATTTAGCATTTGCACTTTTTCTCCAAATTTTTGTAGAGAGCATTTGCACTTCTCCCCCTTTGACATCAATGGTAAAGGGACTCTTTCTAACTATTTATCCAAATGTTTCTCCCCCTTTATTATATAAATGAGTTTGTCCAAGAATTTGAAACCATAAACTCATTATAAATTTATGAAATTATGCATACCTAAGTTGCCTTTTCTCTCCTCTTCTAGGGATTAACAAGACTTATATGATACTTCCCCTAGACTCATGCCCTATCACTAAAAATTAGTGATGTGATGTAAGAGCCACCACTCCCAAATTTTTTCTTAGATAATCAAATTGTTCCTTGGGAAGAGGTTTAGTGAATATGTCTATAATTTGGTCTTGTGTTGGTACATACTCCATTGTGACCTCTTGATTTTCAACCTTTTCTTTTAAGAAGTAATACTTGATTAATATGTTATTGGTTCTAGAATACATCACTAGATTATTTGATATATTAATAGCACTTGAATTATCAAAAATAATAGAGATGGGTGATTTATAATATACCTTGATGTCTTCTATCATTTTCTTCATTCACAAGACTTGAGTAAAACATGGCACTACTTCTATATAATTTAATTCTACTATGAAAAGAGTAAATAAATCTTGTTTTTTGATCAACCATGAAACAAGTATGTTTCCAAGGAAAAATTCACCACCACTTGTGCTTCTTATATCATCCACACTTCTTACCAAATTAGCATTTATACATGATATCTAAGTGAAATATTAACTTTTAGGATACCATAGCCCATAGTCAATTGTGCTCTTGATATATCTAAAGATCCTTTTTACTGCATTGACATGTGACTCTTTAGGAGAATCTTAATATATTTCAACCATGCACATTACTTGCATGATATTAGGTCTTAATTAAGTTAGGTATAAAAAACTACCTATCATTGATATATAGATAGCCTTATTTGCATCAAGGGACTCATCCTCTTTTCTAAACCTGCATCCAATTATCATGGGAGTACTAACTAGTTATATATCTTCCATTCCAAGCTTCTCGATAATTTCTTTTTCATAATTGGTTTTGGATATGAATATCACTTCATCGGTTTGTGTTAGTTGTAGAACAAGGAATAAAAAAATTTCTCCATGCATAGGAATCTCAAATTCACTTTGCATTTATGTAGCAAATTCTTTGCATATTTTTTTGTTACTACCACAAAGATGATGTCATATACATAAACAACAATAGTCAACATATGCTCACCTTTTGATTTGAAGTACATATTACTATCTACACATCATTTAATTAATATTTATTGTTTTAGGTACTGGTCTAATCTTAAATACCATTATCTAGGTGCCTATTTCAGACCATATAGATCTTTCTTTAGTTTGCACATAATATTCTTTTTCTATTAGTTGAAAACCTTCAAGTTGTTTTATGTAGACTTCATCTTCTAGGTTTGTATTCAAGAAAGAAAACTTAACATCCCTTTGATAGACTTTGAAATTCTTATAAATAGATAATGATATAAACATTCTTATGGCTTCCAATCTAGCAATTAGAGCAAATATTTCCTCAAAATCTATGCCCTCAACTTATGTATATCCTTTGCATACCAATCTTGCCTTATTTTATATTACAAATCCATCCTCATTGAGCTTGTTTCTAAATACCCACTTTTTACCTATTAAATTCTTGTTTTTAGGTCTTATAACTAATTACCATGTTTTGATCTTTTCAATTTGGTATGGTTCTTCATCCATAGATTTTATCCAATTATCATCCTTGCTGTCTTCAACATAGCTCTTAGGCTCAATTTCAGACATTAGATCAAAACTTACTTTCTCCTTATTTTGTGTAACTCTTCTCCTTGTTTGAACTCCTTAATTATTATTGTAAATTATATACTCTATAGGATGGTCCTTTTGAACAAATATTGTAAGTGCCTTTTCATTCATTTCCTCAGCCTCTTCATTAGTTGCTTCCTCTTCAAAATCTAATTTTGTAATACAAATTTTGTTGTTAGGTTTAACATGTTGTAATCCTTATTGAACATTGACATTTATGATCTCTATAATATTTTTTATGCTTTTATTATAACATATTTAGGCTTTACTTTGAGTATAATAACCAAGAAAAAATTATTCATCACATCTTGATTCAAAGCTTCCCAGCTTCTCTTCTTTTCTCCTGATGTAGTATTTGCTTCCAAACACTTTGAAATACATAACAAAGGCATAATTCATATAACATAGTTCATATGTAATTTTATCACTATATACCCTCAATTAAACTATATCCAAGATAAATAATGTTGTTTGGACTACTTTTCTCAGGTATCCATCAAGTAACTTGGCCTATTTTAGCATTGTTCTAGCCATCTCCTTGATTGTTCGATTCTTTCCCTTAATAAATCATTTATACTATGGAGTCATTGTAGAGTAATGAATTTTGATTTCATGCTTCTCATAGTACTCTATGAAATAATTTGAGGTGAATTATGCACCTTTATCATATTTTAAGAATTTGGTTTTTTGTGTAATCTCATTCTCCATCATGTCCCTAAAGATCTTAAATATCTCAAATGCATGTGACTTATCCTTAAAAAATGTTACCCATGTCATTATTAAGTAATAATCTATAAGTAATATGAAGTATCTATCTCCTTTATATCCTCTTGTCTTAGTATGACCACAAAGATCAGTATGAACTAATTATAAAGGCTTTATAATTGCATACTCCTTTATTTGAAATTTGACCCTTGTCTGCTTGCCTTATTGACATTAATTTCAAGTAGTGTCTATAGGTTTGGTTATCTTAGGCATGTATCTAACACATTTATTAGATTTCACTTTGAATAGGCTACCAAAATTGATATGATCCATTCTTCTATGTCATGACCAACTCTCATCAATATTTCGTATGAGGTAGCTATTACCATTAACTTCAAAAATATTATAGATATTGCCTTCAGTGCTTTTCCATTCAAAAATTAATCTTTGAGATGTCCTTAACTTGTATCCTTTTGCATTAAATGTGACCTTATATCCATTATCACACCATTGGTTGACACTTAGCAAATTATGTTTTAATCCTTCAACATAAAGGATATCATGTGTAGGTAGTTTTCCATATATGTTTAAGGTTACTTTACCTCTTATCATTACTAAAATTTTATCTCCCAAGATTATAGATCCTTTCTTAAATTTGATAAACTTTTTATTGTCATATGTCATATGTTTTGGGCATCCACTATCTATTACCCAAAAAATCTACTACTTGGCATGGAGAGTAGATTGAGAAAATCATATAATGATCTCTTAATTTACACACATCCTTGGGTTGTTTATTTGGCTTCTCTTTCTCATTTTCAAAGACTTTTGAACCTTTTTTCATAATGGAAGGCATGAATTTATTCTTTCTTTGTGTTTTTGGTCTTACAATGTTTGTTGTACATTGTTTATCTATGTGACCAACATTATTGCAATCATAACACATTACATTTATATCTAACAAAGGAGAATTATTTTTTTGATTAAAAAATTTGTTATCCTTTTAGGTATAACACTACAATCAATAACCTTATGAACAAAATGATTATAGGTATAACAATAACCTTAGACAAATAAGGAATACCTAGTCATAACATTTCTTTGTGTAGTATGAGGTGCTCTTCTAAACTTTGTCTTCTTAAAGTCTCTCACATTTTTGTATCCATGTGAATAAATTACCTTTATATTCATATTTTATTCAGGCTTCTTTAATTTATTATAGATATCTTATGCATTTTAACAATGCATCACTTTTACAAACTCTGAGCTATATAATCAACAAAGTATAGCATTCTTTGCCTTAGCATTGATCTCATATGATCTATTGGTATCCTGATCAGTAGGAGTTGTAGAAAGAGTTGTATATCCATTTACAATATACATCCATACTCAAACTTTAATGAAGATAAATATGCTTCCATTCTTTTTCTCCAAAATTCATAGTTTAATCCATCAAAGAGAAGTGCCTTATTTTATGAAGAGCCTTCTTTACTAACCATTTGTGTTCACCATCCAAGATCTACTTGAGTTTATTAAGCTTATTATAATAAATGATGACTCTGATACCAATTATTAGAACACAACTATCTATTGATAGGGGAGGGTGAATTAGTAGATTGACTAACTTAGTCATTTTTTAATCTTTTAATGTAGATTAAAGATATATGAAGAGATTACATACACACAAATAAACACAACACTAGATATACCATGGAAAACCAAATATGGGAAAAATAAACATGAGAATAACTGATAGAATGTACTATTCTAATCTAAACTCATAATAAAAAATATCACTAATTATAATGTTTAAGGTCACCAACCATAAGGAGACACTAATCCCCTGATTTAAGAGCACCTCATCTAAGGTATCACTAACTCCCTAACTAATCACCAACTCATCTTATTTGATGACGCCTACCTATTAGATCATATTATCTAACAATATCTCCATATTAAAATAGAGATTCATAAATGAATTTGATTTTCTATTCTATGTTATAGGTCTAGTCTATAACTAGTCATGTTCTACACTTCATCTCTCTTCTCTTCACTTCTCTTCTCTTATCTATACCTCTATCTCTATGTCTCTATATTTATCTATTTGACACAATTCAAATAGCACCATTAGCTTTAGCATCTACTTATGACTGTATCCTAGATGACATATATAATCATTTAATCTAGGATTTTATATATTATTTGTGTTCACACTTGTTTACTAATGCATATCACTTAGTCTTGTTTAACTTTAGCTCATGTATTTAATTTCAAGTTTACAACATATTAAACTCATGCTCCATCACTATGATTCTTGGTCTCATTACTATTTTTAGCATATATTAGGCTTTAGTTTTGTTGTTTGTGTCATAATTTATGACTTAACTACAAGTTCCTACATGTTCCATTGCTTGAACATTAGAATGAACATATATTTAAATATTGAACATTGATCTTAAGCTTCACACCAAGATTCGATGATACTGATTTAATCTTCTTAACTTTAAAATGCATCCATTTGATCAAATGTTGATCAATTTACATGATCTATTAGATCCTTATATGATTTCAAGATTTAATTATTTAGATTTAAAACACATCCATTAGATCCTTTTATCTAAGCCCCTCAATGCCATTAGATATTCAAACTATCATGAGCTTTACTTATGTCTATAGTTAAACATCAAGATATTTATCTCATTTCACTTCTTTATAAGTCTTTGGAACATACACTCTCCATCAATATCTTCAAAATAGTTTGGTATTTAACTTGCCTCTATCTTATTAAATGTCAAACATTTGATCCCATTCATTCCACTAGCTTTGTTAAATCTTCATTGAATGATCATACTCACACTGTTGATCCTTGGAAGAATCTCAATCTTTATCTATAATGATTTTTTGAGAATGTGACACTTAGAATTAGTTTGTGCCTTTTGCACATTGTTTTTAGTTACCATTATCGAGACACTTAGCATCATCATGTTGGTCATTTATTATTTTATTTTAACTATACCATATATTTACTTTTCAAGCTCCATGATTGTGACACTTGTCACTGGTGCATTAACTCGTAGGTGCCTTTAACACATTGAATATACTATGCATCAGTATATCTTAAAATTATGATTTAAAGGTCATTGTTAGATCTTCTAATAAGATAAAACATTACCTTGTGTAGATTTGACTAAGTATGGGGACCATCTCAATATGCTTGGAAGGCTAACTTTTCACCTTCATATCTTTTTCTTCACTCATCTTCCTATTCTGAAATTTCAAACATATAAACTAGCCATGATAATGAACAAAACCATATGCTCATCTATTCCTGAATTCTTTGTGTGCTAGATATAATTCCATAAATCTAAACACTCATATTGTTCTATCACATAGTTAACTATGCCTAGAACTACTTGGAAGGCCATATTTGTTCTTACATAACTTTTGATGTGATTCATCACATGAAATATAATTTAGTGCATAATATCATCTCATATATGGTATTACATCCATATATACATCTGATCTATAAATTTGGGAGCCCAAATTTTCTCATGCATATCTTTTATCATACTACATCATATGACCTAAGATTCAGTACATAGAAACTAGGTAAAAAAATGAATAAACCCATATGATAATTTTGTCCTAATACCTCTATGCATGAAAAATATGACATCATCAACATGATTAATTTTCACTACTTGAACCTTTTTCTAAATTTGGCTATGTATAGAAACTTACTGAATTATGTCTGATTATACAACTTTGTATCCTCATATCTTTTAGGGTACTTAATTGCATGACTTCAAATCTAGAATATAATAACTAGGGACTAATGTGATCATAACCATACTAAAAAATCCCTTAGACTCATCCACATGTGGAAATGGTGACATCAACAAATTACCTATTGATATTTTCCTCTATAGACCCACAATGTTTAGTTAATCAATATGAACAATTGAATAAATTCCACTCATGTACACAATCACATCAATCATCCTTGACCTATGATAATATCCCTTTCATATCCTCTAATCACCATATTTATATTTGAGCTTCAATGACATCCATAATGCCAATAATCTCCCTTTTAACATTAATGATAACCATATTACCAATAATGTTTTTAGTTAGGATTATCATTTGAGATGATAAAATATGCAAGGATAAATTTTATTGATTTTACCATAATAGATAGGAGGCAAAATGCTTGGATGCCTTTCTATTAGTTTAATTAATAAAAAAAGAAAACTACCATTGATTTTAAGGGTACAAATATCTATTTGGAATTTTGGCTTAAAATATATTGATTGAAGAGAATTAGCTTTTTTGACATTAAAAATTATCAAAAAAATGGGGAATGTAATGTATTCCATGCACGGTGATTTTTAAAAAACCCACAAAAGAGGAAAATGGTAGCTAAAGATTTTTTGGACCAATGGTGGATGACTTTATAGATGTTTCTTTACAACTAACATGCTAGGTAGATATAGACAACTCGTGATAAAATGTTCAGCATATTCTAACATCTTTCACTTAAGAATTTATGAGGCACAACATCAATGCACAACTAGCATATATGTAATATAAGCCAATATCCTAACCAAACTTCAATAACATGTAGATAACTAATTTTCATGATGTGACCATTTTCACATCTAATGACTTCACTAGGTGCAAAACATGCATCTTATTGAATCAAAAAATGCTCTAGGTCCCTCTCTAGAGAACAAGAAGATCATATCAATAAATAATTTATGATACACTCAAATAATATATGCTATGTAAGACAAATTTATTACACACATAAATGAATGTCAAAGCAATACCCTGAAGAATGCCTTAGTGTTAGGTAGAATGTAAAAAAACATTTGTGGTGAGGATAGTGATAAAAATCAAAGTAGTTACTGATAGAATATTAGAGTTGACAATGGAAAGGATTATAACACATGGTCATGGTGTAGGTGGATATGGGTATTTTTTAACTGTACATTCTTGGAGGGTCTAACTTTACTATCACATCATTGAACAAGTGATTTAAGGATATGGAAACAATAGTGTTAGATACTTATGGATATTTTCTATATAAACCTTATCTTCAAAATATCCATTATATGATGTTGTTTTGTCTAACAACTAATACCCTAAATGTAATAAATACAAATAAGAATCACAATCAATTGGTGCCTTCAAGAAACCTCCTTCCACTCTGTACCTTCAAATAGACAATTATTGTGGGGATAATAAGAATAAATAGTTATATCCATAATTATATTTGAAAATAGTCAAACCTTATATGGAACTAATATGACATCTAAAAATTTATAAAATCATGTTTTTTGTACAAGCATGTGTTGAAATATTTCTCTCCTTATCTATAAAGGTGTTTTCCTCAATGCTGAGGTTGTCTTTATCCCTGTAGGGCATACCCATGAGGACATCAATGCCAAATTTGTAAACCTATCTAAATGTATAAAATAAAAGATGTATGGAGTGTGGTAGAGATGATGAAAAATTATAGGATATTTGAAAATACAAGAAACTTCATGCCATATTTGATTGCAGAGGTAGTGGATTTTAAATACTTTATTAATAGTTACCAACTGAAGGGAAGAAAATAAATAGTAGGGTTGACAAAAATTCAATACTTTGTTCTATGCATAGAGAAAGGTCAACCCATTATGCACTATAAAAACTCTATAAGAGGTATACATTGGTACCCCCCATTATGTTATGGGGAACAAAATAAAATGGTGAGCTAAATGTTTTAGAAGTTAATATGACAAAAATATATTCCAAAGACTTGAAAAATAGAGAAATGTCTCAATATTCCATAGTTGAAAAAGTCTTAGATAGAAGTAGAAAAAGTAGTGAAAAAGAAATTAAACATAATTTGGTTAAGTACGTACAATAATTCAATAAATCTTGCTTGACCATAAATAGAAAGTGTAATGATCTAGCATATTACTTCCAAAATATCCATGACAAAATGAAAGAAGACATGTTCACTTCCAAAGTTTAATGTATAAGATCTTTTTGGCTTAGAACTAACCACATCATAACCCTGCATAGATATTTACACAAAATGGTTAATGATAGGACCCTTGATTTTGGAGTGGAATCTATAGATACATATATTGGCTAAAGAAGTAAAAGAACAAAAATTGCATTTGATCTAGATCAAGAGGTGGAAATTGAAGATATGCTATTTATCAAACCTAATGATTTTATAGGAGTGGACTACATAGTATGGGTTTATAGAGATAAAATAAATATTGAGATACTATAAAAAAATGGATATATATAATGAATCATCAACGTAGCTTGGTTCATCCCAATTCATGTAGGTCAAAAGATGGAGAAGAAATGAAAATTTACTCAAGCTACTTGGACAAGAAATGGAAACCAAACCTAATTGACACATCTTTACCATCCATAGTCATAGATAGAATCATCTATGCTTGGAAACCAAATAAAAGTTGTAAAGGTCATACACTTGTTCTCACTAATTTTTTAAAAGGAATTATAATAGACTATTTGAATGCATCGTCCCACTAAGAACCATCAAAAATAGTGATAAAAGGATAAGGAAATTTGAAATGGTGTTTCCTTAATTATAGAATGAGAAATATGAATGTTTTTTTCTAAAATTTAGTTTATTTATTTAGGAATGTATAATGTTTTATTTTTTTATTTATTTATATATATTTCTAGTGGCACTTTTCATTTGGGTCTTTGAAATACACTTCATCATTTGAGTTTTATTTTTTCTACTATGACAATTTAGTATTTTGATAACTGTGCATCTATTTAATGGAATTTGACTGTTAGAACACCCACTTTGCATTTTTGTGATTCAAAATGGTCTTCAAATTTTTTGTATTCTAAATATCCAGATCAAATTCTATGAATCATGAAAACCTCTTTGAATTTTCAATTTTTCAAATTAAAATTCACATTGTATCCTTCAAAATGGTATTTAAAAAATGGTCTTCATAATTCTTACATCATAATTTACACTTCATATTGTGTGCATTATAAAATACATTTTGACATTCACCTATTTACAAAAATGTCTATGGTATTTACACCTCAGAATATACCACTTGTATGTCAAGATTTGTTCTTTGGCATTTATGTATTAACAAATGGTATTTGGATTTTCAATATTTCAAATTAAAATTCATATGAGCACATGAGGTTATTCCATGTGTAAAAATATTGGTGCCTCAACTATACAAAATAATGATCAGTCCAAATAAAATTATTGAACAACATGAGCACCCAAGATTGTGACATGCATCAAAATCCTAGTAACTCGACTATGTGGGAGATTATATTAATAATATAATAATATAACACTCATGATCAATACATGGTGTGTACACTAATATGAGATAAACTTTTATGGACATGAGGATGTCACTTGACTTAAATTAAATAGATATTTCATGATCCAATCAATTGTTGACATGTGGCATCCTAGTTATCCCAAGTGATTAAAATCACATATCGCTTGAGCACTCAATTGACATATGAATTAATTTTCCTTAAAAAATAAATCACATAGTATTATTATATATAAATTCATGGTCTATGAACTAGTTTGAACAACCATATAAATTCAATTGAATATATTGTAAAGACCATGGGCCTTTCACTATTTTGCACATTTATATTGATGAGATTTATTTGTAATAAGTTCAACTAGTTTTTAATTCTTTTGGATTATTTTAAATAATTTAGACATATTATAAATATATGAGATAGATTTGATTTATTTTTAATAAGTCCAATTAATTCTTGACGAAGTCCAATTTATTTATGATAGTTTTCAACTACTAATTATTTATGATCATTTTAAATAATTTGAACTTATTACAAATACATTTGATAGATGTGATTTATTTGTAATAAATCTAACTTAATATTGATATAGTCTAATTTATATTTGATAATTTTCAAAAATTTAGATAGTTGATAAGTCCATATTATGTTAAATAGTCCTTTTCACAATTATATTGACTAACTTAGTATAGTATTTTGTCTCTAATTTAGGTTCAACTGTATTGGCTAACCTAGTATAGTTTATTTATTTGGATGGTTATGTTTCAATTGTATTAGTTATATTAGTATAGTAAAATTCACTAAAATATAATTTTACTATTGTTGTCCCTTGTATTTAAACCCTTTAAGGAGATGGAAAATCTCTCCCCATCCATGTGGCATAATGGATACACCTCTAGGCTTGGGGGTAACTAAAAGAATGAGGTCAATCTCTAGATAGGGCTAGCTCCCTTGATGTATCAATTTGGACTAAAACTACACTTAAATTTGGGGTGAAAATGGAGAAGGATAAACAAAATAAAACTAACCTAAGGGAAGTGATACACCAAATAACATGATGACATCCAACCAGCTACATATTACACTTGAAACCAAGAGATAAACTAAACTTACACTTCTCCAATCTTCATCTTCTCACATCAATGTTACATTGTGAGGCTATGGATGAATGTGTAAAGTTAGGAGAATGAGATAATAGGCCTATGAGAACACTAATGAATATAATAACCCACTCAATACTTGACATATCCTACAACACTTCACATGCTTTGCAAGAAGAAGATTTTCAACTACAAATAGATGATATAGTGAAATAATCATGCTAAGGAAACAAGAGTTATCGCTTATGAAAAATCAAACATTCCAAATGAAAAAACTAAGAATAGTCATGGAAGAGGTAAAAATAATAATTATTATTGATCAAAATGCATAAAAATAAGTAGGGCTTTGCCATACTCAAGTGGATCATAGAATACAATGGCCAAAAAGGATAGTTCTTATAGAACTTGAGAGAGAGAGGAGAAAAGAGAAGTCCAAGGGTTATAAGGACACTTGTCAAGTTGAGACTATCAGTTAATTTTTCATGATAAGAGTTTATGGGTTGAACCATACAAGTCCAATAAGTACAAAAGCTAATCCAAGTCATAATCCTCATGAAGAGTGGCATATGATTCCTTGAAACTAGCTCAAAAAACTACCCTCATGATTGAACCTATTTGAATACCTTATAAATAATTAGGAAAATATATAATTATTTTAATGAATGGTAAAGAAATTTTACATTCCTCTCCATGCGTTGGTTGCATATTTGGTCCTCTGGAATCACTTTGAAAGGGCCTATCATCATCTACAGTCTAAAAACACCTCTTCCATGAACCCTGCACACTTGTCCTCAAAATTGGAATGATTTTATCATGAAAATATATGGAAGGGAGTGTATTAAAATTTTTAAGACCCTAAATGGACTTATAATCATCAAGTAATCTTTAAAATTGTCTCAAGTGAAGTTGTGTGCCCTTCTTACTAGCTTGTCCACTAGGCCATTTTTGACTAAATGAGTTGAAGCACCTAGTTTTGATACTTATAAGTTTTTTCAAGGCATTATATGACCATATAGAGTTATAAAAAGTATATATATTCCCTAAAAACTTTATTTCATCTTTATAATTTTCTTGTAGCTTGCAAAACACAAAAAAATTTGAAAATAACTTGTTTCTCACCCCATCTATACAAGTTCATACATATAATTTGGATTGGAGGGAGGTTAAGTGAGTCCTATATAATTTATAATATGTTTCATGATGAAAATATTCCATTATATCAGCTTTCTAGATCCATTTCCATCATCGGGTCTCTGTAAGGGTTTAATAAGGGTTTTATGTACATTTTTCTCTTAAGGCTAGTTCATAAAAGTTTCACATCTAATCTGAATAAAAATTATAAAACATAATTTTTTGAGACCGCTATCAAATATTCCAAAATTATTAGATTCCCATACAAATCTTTCAAATATATATAAACATTTCAACCTGTCTAATCAAGCTTGTTCTTGCTTTTCTTGCGTGCTAGTGTTTATCTTGAGAAAAAAATGGCTTCCCTGATGTTGTATCTGAAATAAAAAATATTAAAAGCCTAATTATCCATCCCATAAATATGTTTCAATAATCTTTAAATATCATCTCAAGGTTAAGTGATCATGACTCTCCTTTTGGACCTTTAGGCCTAACCATGCCTATTAGGTCTACCTTGTCCTTGAATCTCAAGATGAGTTTGTAAGGGTTACCATACATTATTTAATATTATACACAAATGATTTTATCCCATATACATTATTTTTACCATTATAAATTTCACTTAGGTCCATAATTTAAAGTGACCTATTGTTTGACCTCTAGGCATAACCATGCCTACTAGGTCTGACTGCAACCTTAAGAGTATGAAGTACCCTGTTAAGTTTATTTCATCTATGATTGGTATCACATGTGATATTTATTTTATTAAAATTATCTCACCTTCCTCATAATTCAGTGTTCTTCTATTCCACGTTTTTATCCTCATTCCCTAAACCTACAAGTTACATATACAAAGGGAGTGCCCTCTGTCTGAGACAAAACATAGGGAACACCCCTATTTCCTTAGATTAAGATGAATATTTTAGGGTCATATGAAAGTTATAAATATTTTATAATCAAAAAATAATCCCTAAAATAGGTCATTTTCCCATCCAAATTCCATAAATTCCAAGACATACCAGTCAAATAAGGACTGTGTATGAGCCTTTTCCAAGTGGATTATATTTTGTGACTGAGGGTTCCTTCATTTTTTATCCACTATTAAAGTTTTAATATATTATAATTATCCTTATAAATGTGATCATTATCTTAAATCCATCAATTTATCCTTTAAATCTCTCACAAGACCCTCATACTACTTGGCTAAAATGGTTGTGTTATCTTGCCTGAATAGGGGTTTAGTTATAGGTTACTTGCATGGTTTTATCTCAAAAATAATGTGAAAATATTATTTATAACCCAATATATTAATTTTATAAATTTTTAAAGTAATTTTCTCCATATTTAATGTTTTATCATTACTTATACCTATTTCTTAGTACTCAATGTTAACATCTTCATACATAGGGCTATAGGTGTATGTTAGGGCCTTAAGAAGTCTATGTACGCTTAGAATGTTTTGATAAGGGTAAATATATGTGATAATAGATTTGAGGAGTGTTTTTATATGTTATTACATCATGTTAAATTCATTTATAACTTTTATATGTGCTTGAGTTCCAAAACTAAGCTCTGCCTTTCATGATTGTGAACCCCTACCTATTTGACCCCTGTTGTAGGTTGCTTATGGATTTGGAGGAACATCAATTTTGATCATTAAGATGCTTCAATACTTGATAAATGTTTAAATAATAATTTAAAACCATGAACATACCTTAACACTTATATATTTATGAAAGGAAAGAAAGTTATTAAACATGAAATCTATACTAGCTATAAGTGTTCAAACTTGAAACCTATACTTGAAACTCAATACTTAAAACCCTTACTATCCTATGTACAAATTGTATAGATTCTTGATGAGAATGAAATTAATCTGAAAATTTATTTTGATTATCCTTTATATCATGAAAATTACATTAATTTGCTATAGACACTTGACCTTGGGGCATGCTTTAGGATTTGCAACTTTGATTGAAGGATCTCTTTTTCCTCTCAGGCCTATACATGACAATTCCTAGATTTAGTGTTTTATAGGGAATTTTAAACCCTAAAAACATCACCCTCCACCAATATGTTTCCCTATAAAATATAATAAGGTATTTTATTATGACATATATACAAAACCAAGCTAATATGATGTATTAAAATCCTTATAACCATGTCTTGTGTTAATCATAAAAATCCCCTTGACCTTTATTTTGGTTTTTTAGGGAAACTATCCCTGTATCAGTCCATACTTCCTTAATGATGATTTACCCTTCCATTTTTCATTATAAACTTCATATAATTCTTTTTATTATCAACCCCACTTATCAAGACTCCAAATAAATGTTTTTTCAAGTTTCAACCTCTCAACTAAGGACTTTCCTAGTTCTAAGATGCCACTTGTAGGTGGGTGTTTTCATACACAGATAATAAGGGTGAGTGAATTAGTAGAATGTATGAGTGATGTAATTAAAATTATATTTGAGAGCTTAAAATTATTATAAATATTCCCATATAATTTAAAATACCTTTATTAGTTCAAAAATTCCTTCTCTACATGTTAGTCTTCATGAGATACTTGTAGATATCAATGGATACCTAACTGTGTGAGTGAGTGTAAGTTTAAGTAATGTAAATTGAGATTCAATTTCAAGGATCATGTAACTTATTTAAATTTTTAAATTAACTCAAATCAACTTGTGAGGGTTTAATCAAACTAAAATAGCCTCATTTCAACTTGATCTTCCCTTCAAACATCTAGCTGACTAGTATGATAGTCAAATAATAGGTTGAATGTATGGTGGTCTATAATTGCATTCATGAGGATTTGTTTATATAATTAGATAAAGGAATTAAATATAAATATATCACATTGAAACATGTAATAAATTACATATTACAATTCCATGGAACTGTTGTCAAAGCATAAAACTTTGAAAATGTTAGAAATTGCCTATCACTCTCAAAAGAAGTTTGTCTACAAAAATAATGTCATTAGATAATTAAATAAACTTGAAACATGAAATAAATCATGGTAATAATTATTTTACATATTAAAACTTATCTATAAAAAATATAATCAAATAGATTTTATGGAGCTTCTCAAACTAAGGCAAAACCTATAGGGTATAGAAATTAGTAGGCATATTTGAAAGGTCAACTTCATGAGGATGGTTAATTAAGTACAAGCTGAAATTTTTAAAAATAATTACATTTTAATTAAGGTATATTATTATAAAATAATCTCCCAAAATAATTTGACCCGAAACTTCTTGAGTTGTTCATACCAAGCAAAAACCTGAAGGTTACTTCTGCTTGCCAAGAAAGGTGAAAAGGGAGTCAAAAAGTTTTGTGAAATAAATGACACTTAAAAATAAAAAATGTATCTAATTTAGAATTTTTAAGTTTAATATTCACTTTATAACCATTTACCATGTTTCACACTTCCTAAGGAGGTTGCACAAGTGCCAAACTCTCTTTTTTCCTTCAATAAAACTATCTTTTTTCTGCATAACCTACCATATTTCAATTTTGTCATATAATTAAGACTTATATGGAAACATGGGGAATTAAATAATATTTTATAACCTTAAAACATCCCAATAAACTAGTAAAAATTATTAAATTCACCTTTTAAACCCCTAAAATGACTTTAAAGGACATGTTGGCTAATGAAATTTATGACCAAGGCTAATATATCATTGAATAACATTAATGGCCTATGAAACACCTCAAAAAAAGATATTATGCCCCAAAATCATCTAAAAAACCAATTTTTTTCCTAGGGGTGCCCCAATTTGACCTAAAAGTCAAATTTGGTCAACAAATTGGTGACTCATAGGGGTAGTATGCCTATTATACTAACTAGAGCAATAGCCTTATCAGTCTATTAGGATTATGACTCATCTTAATAATGAGATAAACAAGGAAAATTTTGATCATTTATCTTGATAAAGACAAAAACCAATAATGAATATCTCAACCACATAAATCAAAGGACACACACCAAAATAAATATTCAACAACACACACACACACACACACATTTGTCCTCAAAGCACTTAGGAGAAGCAAAGAAAAAAATAATATGTACAATTAAAAATGAACATACCTCCCCCTAGATCAAAAGGATTTTTTTATATTTTACTTGCTTCATGCCAAGAAGGATTTAATGAAGCATATATCGTCTTATCCTTTAGTATTGATTCCTCTAAATTATTCATGATGTTTGCCAACTTTATTAGCATTATTTTTACTAAAAATAGTCATAATAAAAAAAATTTGATATATAAATGAGCTATTATTTCATCCAAACAAACTCAACCTTGTCATGTGGATGCTTTATTACAACTTAAAATGGTGGTTCAATAAGGCATACCTTCTTGTCTTACATAGTTTTCTCAACAAGATTGGGCTTCTTCTCAATTTCAAGATCTTCTATGTCATGAAGGATATTTACAAATTCTTACTAGTTTTGGTTATTTTTCTTCATTTAAGACTCTTCCCACACCTTATTATACACTTTTCCCTTAGCTTGGCTAAGATTTTCAAGTTCTTGAATTAAATCCATTTGTAGTAGTCAATCCTCCTTGTCCTCTTTACCATATATTACTACTACCTTTTCAATCTTTAAATTATTATTCAAAACCTCATGATCAAACATGGATTCTTCTTCATGTAGCTCTTTCTTCAAATCTTGGCCACATTTCTCATGGATACACATCCCCTCAAATATGGAGGAAAATGCTTGAGAATTGTCCTTTTGTTCACCAAGGGGAGTCCCTATGGTAATCTCTTCCTCATAATCATTAATGAGGTCTTATTGATCAATGATGAATTAATATTTCTCTTCTTCACTTTATTTTATCAAGATAAGCTCTTCTTCCAAGATTTATTCATTTCCATAAGGAAAGCATTCTTCATTATCAACCAAACAAGGAGATTCAACACAAGAACTCACCTCTTCTTCAACACTTAGGACCTCTTGAGGGCTCTCAAATTGTACCTAAAATGTCATAATATTATCTTTTTTATCAAGGGATAAAATATAATGCATCTCCTCTTTAGTTATACCAAGACTAGGCATCTTGAAATTTGGTGACTTATCCCAATAAGGTTGCTAAGGAGTTGCATTTTCTTCAAGCAATAGTTTTGAATTTTTCTCAACCAACTACTCTTTTTTTTCCCACACCATAGGTTTATCATGGAAAAGGGTGATGGGATGAGGATAATAGGAAATAGTTGGTGGAGGTGGAACATATGGATAAAAATCAAATTCTAAAATATCTTAAAGGAGGTTAGATGGGGTGTGTTTAGGGATAGAATCTTCCTTTGGATCTAAACCTTCTATCACACCTTGACTTAGCAACTTCATCCTTGACTCCAAGACTTTAATTTTCTTGGTTAGGTTCTCTTAGAAATGTCTTTCTTGGAGCTCATAGGTATCACCATGAGGATAAGGAGTGCATGATGGATAATATGGAACGCAAGAAGCTTCTTGAGGAAGGGTGAGAGAGACTTTCAAAGGATCAACTTCATCTTCAACTTCAAACTCAATAATTCTTCTATCTTATTTCTTTCCCCATGATTACAATATATTTATTTAGCTTATGATGTTAGGATTATAAGTATTTCTTAAAGAAGGGTTGGAGGTGTTTGTATGGGATAAAGATCTTTCTCAACCTCACACTCTTTGTCAAGACTATTCTCCTCTTTCTTTCCTCATGACTCTACTATTTTGTTCCAACTTAGGACATTGGGATTATGAGTATCTTTTTGAGGTGGTGGGAATGCAATGTGAGAGGAAACTAAGAGCTTTAACTCCAATTAATTTTATACTAATATGGAATATTTTATTTGATTATTGGCTAACTCAATTTGGCTATCAATATTTACTTCAAACAAAAGGCTAGTCTTTCCAACTCTCTCTTCCACTTGATTTGGAGAAGGATGGATTTAGAAATTTTTATTAGGTTCATGAGTAGGAGTAAAATATGGATAATAGGAAACTTAAGGAATTTTATATGAAGGTAGATAAAATTTATAAGGCTACCTCTCATGAACTCCTAACCTATCCTCTAAGGAATAAACTAGGCCACTCACATCAAGCATCTCTCTTATGAGCCTTTACCAACTGGCTCTCTCAATAGGTACCCAATTTACTTTGATCATCTCTAATTCATATATTTAATGAGATGGATAGAAATATATTGAAAAAATCCTATTATAGTGTCAATATCCAACATGTATCTCTCATATCCCAAAAATGTCTTTTTGAATGTGGAAATGGGCTAGTTTGAGAAGTGACTAGGTTGACTAGGAGGAACAAAACATTGAAGAGGTTGGTTATATGACTGATATATTAAATGAATGGGCTGAAAAGGATCATATTATAGAATAGGAAAGTCATATTAAGGATATTAAGTATCATGACCAGATTGACCAAGGACTTGTTCACATTGAAAGGGAATGGCACAATCTTGCAATGTCTCGCCAACTTGTAGAGAACAAAACTCAACACCAAAGTCATCCATAAAGCTTAATTGCAATAAATAACATAGATAAATATATTTATAAATAAATTTAGAGGATAACCTATGCTTCTTGACCATATGATGCATCTTTATAGTCTCCATTGATGCTTTAATAGATGCCTCCAAAGGCTAATTGTTGAGAGACAACACCAAAAATATCTCAACTTATTGGACCAAGAGTCCCATCAGGCATGCTAAAAACTATTATAACTTGGATACATACCCTTTTAGAAGATGAAAAATACCTCCTCATCCAAGAGGCACAATGGAAAAACCTCTAGGCTTATGGGTAACCTAAAGAATGAGGTTAATCTATAGATAGGGCTAGCTCCTTTGATGTACCACTTTGTATTACTACTACACTTAAATTTAGGGTGAAAAGGGAGAAGGATAAATAAATCCAAACTAATATAAGGGAGGTGATACTCAAAATAACATGATGACATCAAACCAACTACATATCACACTTGAAATAAAGATATAAAATGAACATACACTACTCCAATCTTTATCTTCTCACATCAATGTTAAATGTGAGGTTATGGATGAATGTGCAAAGATAGGAGGAATAGAAAAGAGGCATATGAGGGAAATAATTAATATAATAACTATCTCAATCCTTGAAATTTATTATAACACTCCACATGCCTTACAATAAGAAGCTTTCAAACTACAAATAGATAATAAAATGATATAATTGTGCCAATAAAACAAGAGTTATCACTTATGCAAAATCAAACATTCCAAATGAATAAACTAATCATAGTCATTAATGAGATAAAAATTAGTAGTATTATTGAAAAAAAGTTATAAAAATGATCAAGTATTTACCAAACATAGGTGGAGCATAGAATAAAATGGAAAACATGGCTATTTATAATATAACTTGAGAGAGAAATGAGAAAAGGTGAAGTGATCATGACTCTCCTTTTGGACCTTTAGGCCTAGCCATACCTAGTTGGTCTACCCTGTCCTTGAAGACCAATATGAGTTATTATGAGTTCTCATACATTATAAAAGATTATAAACATATAATTTGATCCCATAGGAGTAATTTTACCCATTATAAATCACACTTAGGTCCATAATTGAAACTATCCTATTTTATGGACTGTAGGCATAACCATGCTTACTAGGTCTAACTACAACCTTAGGAGTATGGAATACCGTATTGAGTTTATTTAATTATTTATTTTTATAACATTTTTATATGTTTTTTTTTCAAATTATATCACCTTATTTGTAAATTATTTTACTTCTGGTCCACTTTTCTATCCTCATCCCCTAAACCTACAGGTTATATGCACAAAGGGAGTGCCCTCTATTTGAGACCAAACAAAGGGAAATTCCATATTTAATCAGATTAAATTGAATATTTTAGGGTCATATTAAAGTTATAATTATTTTATAATATTAAAATAATCCCTCCAATAGGTCATTTTCCCATCCAAAGGCCTCAAATTCCAAGACAAACCAATCAAGTAAGGACTGTGTGTGAGCCTTTTCCAAGTGGACTATATTTTGTGACTGAGGGTTCCTTCCTTCATTGTTTCTCCTATATTATTTTTTTTGTATATTATCATGCTCCTTATTAATTTTCACATTATCTTAAATCCATAAATTCATCATTAAAATCTCTCACAAGTCCCTCATACTACTTTCCTAAAATGACTTTGTTATCTTGCATGAACAGGGGTCCAACAATAGGTTACTTGCATGTTTTTATCTAAAAAACAATGTGAAAATATTATTTAAAACCAACTAGAGTCATTTTATAATTTTTAAAACTCACTTTATCCATCTTTAAATTTTTATCATCACCTAGACCTACTTCTTAGTGCTCACTAACAACATCTTCATACACAGGACTGTAGGGGTATGTTAGTGCCTTAAGAGGTCTATGTCAGCTTGGAATGAATTTATAAAGGTAAATATATGTGATAATATATTTTTATAGTGTGTTAATATTCTATTCCATCATTTTAAATTGATGTAAAACCCTCCTATGCATTTGGGTTCCCAAACTAAACTCCTCCTTTCATGACTATGAACCCCTACCTATTTGACCCTTGTTATAGGTTGTTTGTGGATTTAGAACATCATCAATTTTGATAATTAATATTATTGAATCATTTATAAATATTTAAATAATAATTTAAAACCATGAACATACCATAATCCTTATATATGTAGGAAAGGAAATAAATTTACCAAACTTGAAACCTATATTAGTTGTAAATGCTCACATGCCTATGTACAAATTGTAGAACTTATTTAGGAGACTGAAATCATTATAAAATTTTGTTTTGATGATCATTTATATCATTGAAATTACATTAATTTACTAGATAAAATTTACCATGGGGTATGCCTTAGGATCTTAAACTTTGAATGAAGGGTCTCTTTTTCCTCTTAGGCCTATAGATGACAATGCATAAATTTAGTGTTTTATAGGTAATATTTAACCATCAAAAATTAACTCTCCACCTATGTTTTTACCTTGAAAATATACCAAGTTATTTTATTATGATAGGGATACAAAAACAAGATAATAATATGCCTTAAATTCCTTTATCGCCATGTCATGTGTTAATCACAAAAGTCCCCCTAACCTATATTTTACTTTTTTAGGGAAAGTATCCCTATATCAGTCCCTACTTCCTCCAAGATGATTTACCATTCCATTTTCTGATAAAAACTTAAAATATGTATTTTTATGATTAAAAACACCTAAAATGACTCCAAATAAATGTTTTTTCAAGTTTCAACCTCTCAAATAATGACTTTCCTAATTCTGAGATGCCACCTACAGGTGGATGTTTTCATACATAGATAGTAAAGGTGAGTGAATTGGTAGAATGTATGATTAATGAAATTAAATTTTTATTTTAGCTCTTAAAATTATTCCAAATATACCCCTCTCATTTCCAATACCTTTCTTATTTCAAAAATTACTTCTCAACATGTTAGTCTTCATGAGATACCTATAGATATTAATGGCTACCTGACTATGTGAGTGAGTGTATGTTTAGGAAATGAAGATTGAGATTAAATTTCATGGATCATGTAAATGATGTCAATGATAAATTAAATAAACTCAAATTTTGATAAATTAATCAAACCAAAATATCCTCATTTCAACCTGATCTTCCCTTCAAACATCTAGCTAACTTGTATGACAGTCAAATAATAGGTTAAATGTATGGTGGTATATGATTGCATTCTTGAGGATATGTTTATATAATGACATAAAGGATGTAAATATAAATATATAACATTTAAAACTGGAATAAATTACATATTACAATCCCATGGAACTACTGACAAAGCATGAAACTCTAAAAATGGTGGAAACTGACTGTCACTCTCAAAAGAAGCTAGTCTATAAAATTGAGGTTATTAGCTCATAAAATCAAATTGAAACATGAAAAAAAGAATTTTAATAATTATTATACATATTAAAAATCATATATAACCAATATAAGGAAATTTATTGAATTGATATTCTCAAACCAAGGAAAAACCTATAGGGTACATAGATTAATAGATAGATTTAAAAGGTCAAATTCATGAGGATGGTTCATGAATAAAAAGACACTATTTTTAAAAATAATTATATTTAAATTAATTTATATTATTTTATGAAAATCTCACAAAATTATTTGCCTTTAAACTTTTTGAGTTGTTTGGACTAATCAAAAACCTGAAGGTCACTTTTGCTTGCCAAGAAAGGTGAAAAGGGAGTTAAATGATTTTGAGAAATAAATGAAACATAAAAATATAAAATCATGTAATTTATAATTAGGAATATGGAGAGTCATTTTATGATGATTTCCCATGTGGCACACTTCCCAATCAGGTTATACAATTGTTAAACTCTTCTTTTACTTTAAAAAACTACCTTTTCTTTTGTATAACCTACCATGTTTTAGTTTTTTCAGTTTATTAAGACTTATAGGACACATGGGTCGTGAAATAATCTTTATTAACCTTTTCACTTACCAGTAAACCCATATAAATCATTAAATACACCTTTTATACCCCTAAAATGACTCTGACAGACATGTTGGCTAATGAAATTTATGACCAAGGCTAATATATCATTGAATAACATTAAATGAAATATTAAAAATCTCATGAAAAGATATTATTCCCCTAAAAACATATATAAAACTATGTTTTTACCTAGGGGTGCCCCAATTTGGCCTAAAAGTCAAATTTGGTCAATCTTTTAGTTTTTTTATTTACTTAAGACTTATAAGGACACATGGGGAATGAAATGATACCTTTTAACCTTCAAATTTCCAAATAAACCATAAAATCATTAAATTCACCTTTTTTACCCCTAAAATGACTCTAAAGGACATGTTGGCTAATGAAATTTATAACCAAGGCTAATTTATCATTGAATAATTTTAAAAGACCTATGAAAAACCTCATGAAAAGATATTATTCCCCAAAAAACATCTATAAAACTAAGGTTTTACCTAGGGGTGCCCAAATTTAGCCTAAAATTCAAATTTGGTCAACAAATATATCATCCAACACAATATAGTCTATTTATTTTCCCAATTATGATTATACTACATTGGCCAAGTAGAAAAAAGTTATTACTTATGTTTACTTGTCACCAATTACATTTGATAGGTTCGTATAGTTGATTCATAATCACTAAATTATATTTGTGATGTTTATACCATACACTTTGAATCAAAATAAAATTATGTTAGAACTAACGTATTTTATAGCTGATCTCCTTCGTAATTGAGTTACTCTTTTATAGTCCTATCCAACTCACATTAGATTTGATGAGTAGGATCCCATATAATATTTATTTAAATTCCCATACGAAATTCCATAAATTAAGCTTATGAGTACTTCTCCATGATAAAAAAAAAAATATTATGAAATTTTTTTCCATATGAACATTCCTTAGTCACCACCTATAGGGAAAGAATTACCTTTCCTAGGTATAAAAAAATAATCTTGTAGCAATGCAAAGTAACATCCATCCAAGTCAATTACAATACATATTCATATTATTCCATAAAGAAATTTATCACATATATTATCCTTTACAAAAGCTTACTTTTTTTATATTAATCTCGTTTTTTATTATCATCCAAATTGCTGACATTTTAATTAAGCCTTTGTAGATAAAAGTTCTAACACTTGTGTTACCATTTTGGAATTTATCAAGACTTTAGGATATTTTGAAGGAAACATTAAGTCTACTTAGATAATTCACTAAGTGTAAACACAAGATTATGAGGGATTTAGTTTTGCACTAGTATGAAATCAAAATCAAATGCATAAAAACCTAAAACCCAAGCACATGTCCTTGGATTAGGTAAGGACAAGGAATAGATAAACAAACAGAAAAAGAAAAATAATGTAATTTTCTTTATTTTTGTATGTCTCTATCTTATTATAATATAGTTTTTTTTAGCTTAGATATATATTTTGGAGTGTTTGTCAATGTCATGGAATCATTCATGTAGCATTTCCCATTGTGTTATTTGTGTTTTGATTAAGAAATGAAAAAATGGTTGAATTTTTTGTTATATTTTTGTTGCGTAAATTTTCAAAAATAAATTATAAGATTATAATGTGACCCCTCTATATATAGCTTTCTCAAAATGATTTCAATTTATGGATGAAAATCTAGATGTGTTTTTAAGGTTCATTTCAATTCATATGGTCAATACAATTAATATGTGGGATAAAATTTGCATTTATTGAGCATGGGTTAAATTTATGATATTTGTTTGAATTTATGTTGATAGTTTTCAAATATTGAAAAATTATCCTATGATGTCATCTTTGTACCAAAAATCCCCTTTTATCATCAAGAAGAGATGGGGACCCACTTTTTTCAAATTCTAGCTTTGTTACTGGGACTTTATGTTATACATTTGTCAAAATTCTTGAGAAGATTGATTCTTAGTCTTCATAATTAGACAAATTTATAAATATAACATGGTATTGAATATTTTATGAACTAAACTTATTGATGCCTTTCAAGAGTTTTTGAACTATGTGGGTTTTCATGACTTAGTCTATTCAAATAAAATCATTTCGATACTTTTTCATCAAGGTTTTTGTTTAGGAATTTGATTCACACATTTTATTTAATAGGATTAGTTTTTGGGTTTTCTATTGTGGACATTTTTTTTACAAACTTATTCAAAACTTATTTATATACACTTTGTTCATTCCAAATTTTATTCATTTAGGACATTTTTTGGTCTTCAAAACTTTTGTCTGACAGGAATTAGGTCTTCAAGTTTTTTACATCAGACATTTTGTGTAAATAATTATCCCAAAAATTACTTATCTTTATCAAAAAAATTGTCTTCAAATTTTTTTTTTGGACATTTTGTCTGATATATTTTTGGGTCTTCAAGCTTTATATTATAAACATTTTGTCTGATAGACCATAAGGATTTATATATGGTTTTTAGACTTTTTGTTTAAACATTTTATTTGATGGGAATGAGGTATTCAAGGTTTTTGTTCGAGACTTTTGTAAAGGTCAGTTATGACACAAAAATTGAATACCTCTATCCTAAATGCCAAAAAACTTGCTATACTTGGCTGAATAACATTAAAATACTTCCTAATATTATGCTAAAGTCACCCACTAACTAGAACTAATGAAATTTGAAATATGTAAAAAATACAAAATAGGTGAACATTGGGCATTTTTATCACATGAACTAGTATTATATGCTAATATATATATATGCTACATGTAACCATTAAAGCCTTCATTGATTACAATAAAACATAAACTTAAATTCTTTTGTTATCTTTCATGATAAAATCCCTAGCTACCTATGAGAGTCTTGAATGTAAATCTAATTACTAGTGAAAGTGAAAATTATTAATAAAACATATAGAACACATAAAGGAGACTATATGGAATGTAATTACATGTAAATAATAATGGCATCTTCCTTTAGGACATTTAGGGGAGAAATTCCACCATCATTATATTCAATCAAGGATTAAATATAGTTTATGGATACAATCTTTGACTACTATCATTGATAAGAGGTATGTGAATTACTCATAATTATGAGAAACTATTGACTTTGTGGATATATTATCATTAATAAAAACATCTCTACCATATAATGTCTATTTATAAAGGATTTAATATCCCTAAAAAGGTAATTATTTTATTTTGTGACTACCAAGATTGAGGTGATGCCATGCATCAACCTCATTCATGACTTGTTCTTCATAGGAAAGGTCATGTAAGATTATTTCCTAAAACATATTAGTAATCTAACAATTATAATATGCATCATGGTATAAAATTTCCAAATATACTTGTCATTACCCACACCTAATACTTACTTTGAAAATCATATATTGGTGTAGTGGAACAAAGAGAATATGATGGAGAATGTGTTGTCTTCATGGTTTCTCCCCAATGAGACAATCAAATTTGAGGGAAAGAATCTAAAGGTTCCTACTCCCATCAATAAGTTTAGGATGTGAGTGTAGATAGGTATGGAACTATTCAATAGACTTTATAGCATACCCAACATCAATTTTATCTATTTAGATTGGGTGCCATTATTTAAGATAATGTTAACCAGTGATGCCACATTTACATTGGGGGAGATTATTAGCTTCTATTTAAGAGAGAAGGTCATCCACAAGGATAAACATCCCAATTTTACAATCCATTTTTACATGATGTTATATCTATTGGATGCCATTATGGGAACTATCTATTATGTCTTTAGTTAGTTATGGATCCCAACCACCAATTGTATAAAAAATAAAATTTGTGATCATGTTCAATTCTTGCACATTTATGCTTATACAAATAATATGGTGAGGATTGTTGAGGATGTTTATCCTCAAGTTTGGTAGTTTATCCATGGTTCACCAATGCCTATGATTGGGGCCAACATTGTGAAGACTCTTTCTACAAGATTTGACTTTTCCTTGTGTCCATATTTCATTGTTATTATGATAAGGGGAAACAAGGTTCATCCCCTATGTATCCCAAAGTATGTACTTGATAAGTTGTCTAAGAAATAAATTTCTTTCCAATCTGGTGGAGCATAAAAGAGGACCTATCTTGGATGAATAAAGCTAAATAATTTGGTAACCACATAGTTACTGATATAATGGTTTATACCATGAGGAAAAACATTGGGGATGTGAGTGGAAAAAGGAAAATATATCACTTACCCAAACTTCCACATAGGGATTGGGATCCCCATAGAGCCATCCAAAAGCACATACATGGATTCAATATCTCTTATAACCGTGTGAATTATTCTTATGAATTTTTTTCTATGAATGCACATAATTTTGAGGAAGTTTTGGAGAGAGAAAGAATTATTAGATTGAAAGAGTATCACTTAAGGATGATCCAACAAGAGCCTACAATATTTGTAAGGGAATTGGATAATAGAATGTCACTTTATGTAGGATGGACCAATTTAGACTTCTGAAAGGGCTAAATAATATAAATATCAAAAGATTAGGGAAATCCATCACATGGACTCCCTCCCAAGTTAAATGTTGTTAAGAAAGAACCTAGGGTAACTAAACATGACCCCAAGTGAGCTTAAGTAGGAGGCCCCATAAATTTGGATTTTTATGACTAATAATAAGCACAAGAAGAGCAAGTTACTAGCATAATTTAGATGCTTATAGCTATTCCCCAAACACAATATTATACATTTGAAGGGGTAGAAATAGATGATGTAGATATATCAGTCCATCAAGGCTCCTCCTTATAGGCAAAAACCTTCATTTTATACATAAGGAAGACTAAGACTTTGATAGGTAGTACTATAGTTGAATAATATTAATGGTTACCTATAGTGCCCTAACAAGTATATGTGGTTAAATGGGAGTCAATTGACTTATAATAATAAGAAGAGGATTTTGATGTGTAAATTGAGGTAGATAAATCTAAGGCCTTGAGACTTTAAGATAAAAATGTAAATAACAAGATATGGAGGGCACCATAGGTACCCAATTTTTTGAGACCTCTTCTTTATCTTTTGATTATGTTCCTATTTTGGTACTATGTTTATTTCCTCTACGTTGAGAAATCCAAAGGTATAATTTCCCACTTCTACCACTGATGATCTATTTGTCACTACCTCTTTCATATATCTCCCCTTAGTCACCCCAAAGGTAAAGATGGGTTCTTCTATTATTACTCCAACCACAACCATTGATCTACTAGCCACCTCCATACCATCCAATTACATCATATCTACCTCCAATATTCCTTTTGGCACGACGATTATTAGATCAATGAAATAGAAGAGGGAATCTATGAAGTTGGAAACATCCATGGTCACCCCACAACTCCATGTCTAGTCTAATCAAATCACCCTCCCCATTCCATCCACCACTCTATCACAGGAGGCCATTTTCATTAGTACAAGAAAGGGTAAAAGGGCCAAGACTCAAATAATCATAGTCCATCCACTCCCTCAATTTGGAGGAGTGGATTGATATAATATTATTTTGACCTTCTTACCTAACACTATTGTTAAAGCATCCAAGAAACAACAAGTAGATGAAGAGGCTGAGGAAGTGATTATGGTCATAACCTTATAAGAGATATGTAAATCAATTGAAAATCCCTCCATGGGAAATATACTTAAGGGCCTAGACCTCACACATTCCCAACTTCAAAATCATAGAGATTCCCTCTATTACCACCTTATTTGAAAATCCATATGGAATCATTTAGAGCGTGAAGAAGATGAAGATAAAGAATGATGCAGGTAGAGATTTGATCTTTGAGGAGAGACAATAGGTCTTCTTTCTCACAAAGAGATAGAATAGGTAGTTAGGGTAATCACCTTATGTTTAATATTTAATACCTTTGTCTGAGGCTCAAAAGGATGCCATGGTGGAACTCTATGAAGGTACAAAGATGGCTAGACAAGATTTAGAGACTGAGTTGGAGTAATTGAAGGAAGAAGCCAAGACTATGCATATACCACTCAATATTGAGGCTTAGTCTAAGAAGTAACCTCTAAATGTTATAATTCATTATAAGCATTGGAATTCATGTCACTAATTTAGCCCCACACATTAATAAAAATAATGAATTATTTAATTATTTGAAGAGTGATGGAAATAAATTGAAGATGATGATTGTCTATATAGGTAATAATACTTAGATCTTATAAGACAACTATATGCATCTTCTTCCCTTGAACTAGTAAACACAAAGAGAAAATAAGATTGATAATGGTTGACAATAATTAGGGATTTACTCTCCAAGTTCACGAGTACAAGACCCAGGTTCTTCAATTTTTGAATGATTTGAAATTATGTAAGTTTAAGGACACTACATGAAGGTTGATTAGTAAAATCAACTTTGATTAAATCATATAGGAGGCTATAGATAACATTAAGCAAAGTCTATAAATGATAACATTTGAGGACATAGAGGCTAAATTGAGATCTACCAAGAATAAGGTCATTGAATTGGAGATATTCAAGATCAATTTATAGATGACCAAATCAAAACATGCAAATCTCTTGACCCAAGTTGATAGAATACACATACCACCTCTACTAAACTTAGACATTATTCAACAACAAAATGACATTTATCACAAGTGTTGGTAAGAGATTGAATCAAAGAAGAATAAATTTTAGGTTATTAATTCTAGTGTCACATCAATGTTGGTAATTTCCACATCTACTACCTCAGTCATAATACCAACTAAGGTCCATGAAGCTATTCAAACAAAACAACCTTGAAAGCCTAGGATTTTATGTATGGACATTTTTGTAATAGTGTATATATATATATATATATACACACTTGTATTTTTATTGTAAGTTTGAGTCAAATTGTAAAGCTACCTATTTATCTCTATATACATGCACATGTTTCATGGTTTTTGTAAAGGCTAACTTAGACTATTTAACAACTGTAAGTAAAATCTATATTGTGTTGACCATAGTTAGAACTAAAGATATAACTATCACATGTAATGGATTTTCAATGAAATTGGAGGATGAGGTGATCCCTTCCCCATGTCTATTTATACAATTGTAATTCATAGTTTGGATTGGTTAGAGAATTTTCAATACATAGGAGTAAAGCAATTTTGGTTATCCACTCATGTGTTTATGTATTTTATTTACACTATTTCAATAATTAGATGTTATTTCTTTGGCTGTATAATTCAATAATTCTTAGTATGCAAAAGATATGAATGGGTTATTGATTTTATTGATTAATATACTAGTCTTATATGTGCAACAACTATTAAATGATAGGTAAAATTACATTGGTTAGGAAAGTTAAGTTTATTGATTCATAATTTTGAGTCTATAGAAGCGTTTTCTTTTGATATATTTTTCTATGAGTGTGTAAAAACTACCTCAGATACCTCACTAAGCCCGAGCGATAATCTCTTTTTTAAGAGTGTGCAACATCTACCCTAAAAGGAGAAACCTTTAACTTAAGCCTTTAAGTTTCTTATATCAGTATCCCCTTTGACTTCTTAACCATGTCTAGTTATATGTGTGTAATAGTTTATAACAATAGGTATAGGTTTTAAAATCACTTGTCCACTTATAAACTAGCCATGGAAGTGATTTTTGAAGACCACATAACCTCTATTTTTTGTCTTACCCTTCCCTCCTTTTTAAGATTTTGTTTTGATACATACCCACTTTACAGTTGAAACAAACCATCCATTCAACTCATATAGATTATTACTTCCTTTTTAAGAGACCAAACCTATATATTAAAAACCTTGATAACAACCTACATGTTCTACTATCTATTCCATCAATAGGATGTCAAGGATTGCATACCTACAACTTGTTCCCTAGAGTGGAGTTCACCTCTATTGAGATCCTAAAATGTTAGAGGCTACCTAGTTATGAGATTGGTGTGGTTTAAACACTCATAACATACTCTCTATATAACTATAAGGAGTATTAGTACCTCTAATATAAGAGGTTAGTTTCTACATAGAGATTCACTATAGTCACCTAAGAGAGTGACCAAATTTACTTCTTAGGCTGGTCTTTTAGTCTCACTCTTGACCAATCATAAGAGACCTAAAATTATACCATCCTTAAAAGACCTAAGATTCCTTCCCTAGTAAGTAATCCTTACCTTGTTAATCATTCAATGGCTCAATCATCATGGTTATTTGGATCTTATATTTCCATATTAGGACATGTGTATGATTTACCTAGAAATCCTAAAAAGTAACTGCCATCCTTTTTTCCTTCAGGAGCAAGGACAATAGAGGAAAATATTAAATATTTCAAAGAAATTTTAAGATTAATGAATGTTACAAATGAATATGTTTCATGTAGTTTATTCCCTTTTACAATAATGGATGTTGATTATGATTGGTATTTGAATATAATAGAAAATTCCATCACTTCTTGTGATGCATGTCAAGAATATTTTCTTGTACAATTTGGATAAGTCAACAGTCCTAGTTTGATATATCAGTATTTCACTAGCATTAAGAGAGAGTCTAATGAATCAATTTGATATTTATATGTGAGGTTTAAAAATATATACACATGGTTAATCCCAAGGTATAAACTAAAAGCTACATTATCAGTAGAGATGCACAAGAATCCTCTGGACCCAATCACTGTAGTATTCCTAAGAAGAGTAGTAACTACCAGCAACTTAACATTGACATATGAAGAGGCCATCAATATTGATAGGTAGATCAATCCCTAAGTTACTATAATATTAAACATCAATAATGGCTTCCCAATGTTGAATTTGATTCTATGTGTATTGTAGAACATTCTTGTATTCAATAAGAGCTAGCTCTACATGCTAACTCTATTGACATAGGAAACATAGATGAACTATAGCTTCTTAAACAATCATTCACAAGGTAATGGTTATCAATAAAATAAATAATGGGACACATATTCTACTCTTATTATATAAGGCATTAACTCTACCAAGGTATAGTTAGATTCTATTTAGAATATGCTCCAAAATTTGAGCAATGACTTCCCTTGTATGCAAATAAAGATGGGTAACACTAATTCTCTAAATAGAAATAATAATTATGAATTATAGAGATATTACAAACCATTCAATACACCTAAAAACAACATGGATTATTCTAATAATCTTCCAATAATTAACATGGTATAGACATCTCTACCTAATTTTCACAAAGTTCATAATACTTCTCAGCATGGTGAGCTTGACTATGTGGAATTTTGTGTAGCTTTCAAAATATCTCAAAGAGAAGTGGTGAGATAGGACCAAATACATAATCAACTAGAATCCCACCATGATCCTAGCTCAAATGATACCATATTCTTTGAGACTCATGAGTTTCCCTTTCCAAGTGAAGATGACAACATACCTAAAGATAACACTGACAAAGTCCATAATTTCTAGTAGTTCTAGAGAGGTGGGTATAATCTAAGGAATAATTAGTCATTCAAAAAATCTATTCCTCCAAATATCACAACAATTCCAACAATTCCTAAAACTAAAAATAATTCACCTCCCTTAAGAGGGAGTGATCAGCCTTAGAATAAGGAGGAGTAGAGAAAAGGAAGATACAACATTATTGAAGACATGAAAAAAGATAAAATAAAATAAAACTATTCATCAGTTATCTTAGACCACTAAAAAAAATTAGTTTCTATAAAAGTCTATTACTAGGAAGACTCCTATGGAAAGAACTAAAACATCTATAGATAAAGTGAAAGATTTTGATACCAATGCCATATATAAAACCAAGCCAAAATTCCCTCCCTTCTTGCTAATTATTAAAGCATTTGGTAAGAATATTCATAACTATTTAGTTAATTATAGAGAATCTAAAATTATTATGCCTACTTCTATATGTCAAAATCTGGGTCTCACTCTAAGCCCTTCAGAGAGAATAGTCTTACAACTAGATAAAATAGTAGTAAAAGTAGTTAGAGAATTGACTAATTTACATATCAAAGTAACATCTAAATTGTGGGTCTATATGACCATTGATATCCTTGTGGTGGGCATACCTAAGGGCTATGGATTGTTGCTAAGTAGGGATTGGTCCAAAATTATCAATGGATATCTTTCTATAGACTTATCTCATATTTGTCTACCATGGAGAGGAATAAAAAATCAAATCAAGATTGATAGGGAATTGAGGATGAAATATCCCATTACAAAGTACAACATCAAGAATGATGAGGTAAAGTATGAGTTTCCTAGCCTTGGTAATTAAACTTTCACTATGTATAATCAAGTACAAAATTAGGAATATGAGGGTTCTAATCAGATATGGACTTTACACTTTGATGGTGTTATATCCAAGAAAGGATTAGGTGTAGGAATTGAGCTAATTGATCCATAGGGAAAGAAATTCTTGGTAGTATATAGATTGAAATTCCTATGCACTAATAATAGGGTTGAGTATAAGGCTTTAATTTTGGGATTAAAATTTAAACTTAAGAACAATGTGAAATAGGTACTAGTATTTGGTGACTCAAAACTAGTGGTCAACTAGGTCAAAAATAAGTATCAGTGTAAGCTATCTTATTTGAGAAGATATAAATAAAAAGCCTGGGACCTGATTGAGAACATTGAATCTTTCAACATAGTAGTAATTCCTAGATATAAATATCAAGCTTCAAATTCATTATCTATTATTATTTCTAATTTGGAACATCTCCAAAAATTTAAGGTAAAAATATTTTCCATCAAATTAGTGCCTTATTCCTAGGTTATTGATAATATAAAAAAATCATGTCTTAAATGATGATCAACATATTATTTAGTTTGTAACTAATCTAGGGGAAATTTAGTCACAAATCATCGATGATAAGGAAGGTATTATAAAAATTAAAGATAATTTTATTCTAGTTGGGTTGGTCTACTTAGAAAGACCATTTGACATAGACCCTCAAGCTCAACAACTTAGACAACATGAGGTTAATGAATCTGGCTTCAAAAGGGAAAATATAGGATATGAACATATCCCATGCTACATTAATATTGGCCTCAATTTAACCCTAGAATAAATATAATGAGTGATGGATTTAATCACTCCATATAAATATGTCATTGCTTGGACTTATGAGTATTTCAAGGTTTATGACCCTTAGGTCACCAATACAATTCCTCTGAAACTAGACCATAAGCTACTCAGATAGAGGTAGAGATTAATCAATCATATTTTGTATCCTCTCATTTTAAGAGAAGTGGATAATTTAATAAGTGCCATAATCATCTTCCCAATCAAACATTCTACCTGGGTGGCCAATTTGGTCCTAATGAGAAAGAAGAATGGTGAGATCAGATTATGTGTTGATTTTAGGAGTTTTAATAAGGCTTAAGAAAAGGACAACTATCTCATTATTTATTTGTATTAAGTTCTACATATAGTAAGTGTTTATAAAATTATGTCCTTCTTAGATGGATTTTTAGGCTATAATCAAGTATTGGTATAATATGTGGATAGTATGAAGACTACATATACTATAAAATGCGGAATTTATGCATATAAGAAGATGTCATTTGGCCTAATAAATATAAGATCTAAATTTTCATGTACCATGGATCATGAATTAAAAGGATTAAGTAGAAAATTCATAATCATCTTTATGGATGATCTTACTATGTTTTTAAAGAACAATAATGACCACATAGGACACCTCCAATTGCTATTCAAGAGATGCATAAGGTTTGGTATCTCACTGAACCCAAAGAAGAGTATATTTGGAATGACTAAAGGAAAGATATTGGGTCACATTATCACCAAATATGGGATCATCATTGATCTAAATAAAATTAAAGGAATTTTTGAGATTGCACCAATAAACAACAATAAGGAGCTCAAATCATTCTTTGGGAAGATCAACTTTGTATGTAATTTTATCTCAAGATTTATAGAGATTGTTAGAGATTTGAATATAATGCTCAATTAGGATACCAAAATAAAATGGGTAGTCGAGGCTTGAAAGGATTTCCAATACATTAAAGATGCAATATTGTAGGCCCCATTAGTAATTAGTCCATATTTCATGAAGGATTTATACTTGTAATCATTTGCTTTAGAACGTACAATTATTGTTATTATAAAATAGAAGAAATATGAAACCAAACATCTAATTACATTTATGAGGACAAATTTGAAAGAGACATAACTTAGGTACTCCATGATTGATATAAAAACATTCACACTTATCAAAACATTGAGTAAATTTTAACACTACATCTTGAGGAATAAGACCATTGCCATTGTGCCTGATCCTACTATTAAGCAGACCTTATCATATACTAAACTGGGGGAATGTCAAGGCAAGTAGATGGGAAAGTTGAAATAGTTTGATATTAAAATCAAGCCTATATATATGATTTGGGGTTAAGGCATTATTCAACTCATGACTCAACCTAATCCACATATCACTTTATAGGAGGTATGTGAAGCTCAAGTGTCTAAAGAAGAATTGTATAATGACATAATACAATACTTACTTATAAGTACCTTCTCTCCACAACTCAATAGAGATTAAAAGAGATATTTGATGCTCAAATATGCTCATTACATGATCAATAAGGTAGTCCTCTATATAAAAAACTATGAAGGCATTCATATTAGGTGTGTGTTTACAGAGGAAGCTAAAGAAATTCTAGAAAACTTGGATTAGAAGATAGGCAGTGGTCATCCATCTAGAAATACCAAAACCCATAAGGTCTTAAGAATAAGCTAATATTAGCTAATGTTTTTTAAAGATTCTCATATTTATGCAAGAACATGCCATTAATGCCAATGTTTAGATAAGAGGGAAGTACATGCAATAATGCCCTTACACCTATTCTTGAAAGAAGGTCATTTTTTAATGGGGTTTAAACCTCACTGATGTCATTAACCCAAATTCCTTGGTAGGCCACAAATATGTAATCATTGTTATAGACTACTACACTAGATGGACTAAGGCCATAATCATAAAGAAATACAGAGCATAAGATGTGATTCACTTTTTGGAGGAACACATCACAACTAGATTTAGAACCCCCATTTATTTAGTTTATGAAAATGGGATAGCTTTCGCATTAGTTGAATTCATTGTGTGGTAAAATGATAACCATATCACCATCAGATCATCTTCTAACCATTACCCCTAAGGAAATGGGTTGGAAGAATTAATGAATAAGAACCTAAAAGATGTAATTCATAAATTAGCTAGGGACAAGCCCAAGGATTGGCACAATCTATTAAAGTATGCTCTTTGGGAAAACTAAACAAGATACATGTAAGCCATTAAATCTTCATCCAATCAATTGGTGTATGGATGTAGGCTACTATTCCTAATTATGCTAAAGTTACCAACTTATCAATTCAAGTAGGACTATATAGAACTAATTTATAAAGTAGAGCCTCGACTATTGGACATAATAGAAATGGAATATTTAATAACTAAATCCTTACAAACCTTCAACAAGCATCATGACATAGTCAAGAGATGGTTTTATAAGAGAGTAAAGATCAAAGCATTTAGGATCTCAGATATGGTGCTTCTATGGGATAAAACCCATGAGAAAAAGGAAAACATGATGAATTTACCCCATTATGGATTGGACCATATCATATTTTATAGATCTTGGGAAATAATACATTCCATCTAAAGGACCTACAGGGTAATGAACTTACATATCCAGTTAATAAGTAGTTTTTGAATCACTACTTCATGGTTGTGTCTCCTAAAGGTACCACTAAATAATGAAAGGATGTGGTATAAGTAGGATTGGAGATAGGTTTATTGATTTATATAATAGATTTATTGATTTATATAATAATTTTATTACTTTATAGAATAGGTTTATAGCTTTCTTAGAATTAGTTTCATTACTTTCTAGATTAGTCATTTTATTGCTTCCTATGACAATCTAAATTATGTTGTCTTTGTTGAAATCAATCTAAAATTTAAACAAGGTTATACATAAAAAACTCATAGAAAAGGGGAAAATTTAAAAAGATTTGTAATTTGGGACTTGTTAAAAAATTGTGTATATTTCTATGTTTAAAGTATCCAAGATGTAGGTGTGTAATCATGAACCACTCTAGATGGTGTCAAAATTGAATAATTATACTAGATGTTGGTTGAATATTTTGTCTATCAACGTACTGGTAAACAAAATAGGTCTGATTAGCCAAAGTAGGAAGATTAGTTGTCCAAATGTGTATGTTTATCACATTAGAAGGAGACTACTCTCTCCTCTCATCAAGGGGAGGTTCCCTGTGGATATGCTATATATATGTATAAACAAAAAAAATACTCAAGGATAGGACAAGCCATCCATATCTCTATCTTCAGAGATGATGTGTATAAAACAAAGGAAAAACTCAAGGGAAATGATAGACAACACTCCTCTTCTTTCAGAAGAACTATTCAGCTAGCCATAAGAATACTCCTAGAAATAAAAGTAAAATGTAACTAAGGGTGTAGTAACCAGCAAATCGAGATACAACACAAAGTCTCTACCTAAAATTATCAAGAGTAATATACGAAGGACAATGAGGGCACAAAGTCTTCTCAAAGTCCTTTACACAACAAATGAAAAGAAAACACACTGAAGGCAACTATGGGGGCACAAAATCTCTCTAGAGTTGATTCTTCAGGACACCTTCCTAACTAATTTTACTAATCCTGCTTGTTAAATCAATGGAACAGAAAATATATCAAGGAAAAAGACATAAAAATAGTTTCCTTAATAACAAAGATATCATAGCACAAAGTTTTAAAAAGTCATTTGCTTTTTTATTCTAGTAACAAAATATGATTAACAGACTAAGCAAAAAGTCTCAATGATGCCTCTCAATCTGGGCAAAGTTTCATTCAGATTGTCAAAAAAAAGCTCCATTTAAAATGAAAGAAAGTCCCTTATATAGCCACTTGAAGAAGGACTCAGGAATAGTAATACATCATGATGCATTGGGAACTGTTAGGAAGACAAGATAGAATTTGGGGCATTTTACCCATTTGATCTTCTCAATGTAGATAAACAAGCCATGTAATTGAAAGATTAAAACTTTCAATGTCCACTTGGCAGTCTGATCTTGTCTTCATCATTCTTCTTTTCCTGGTTAATTGAATTGGGCCCTGGATTCATTCGTTCTTCTATCTTTCCTCACTTTTAGCTAGTTTTGGTCTTAAATTCTAGGAATGCATTCAGGTCTATAAATTTAAAGGATCAACAGCTATTTCATGGACTTTAAAATTGATGTTTACATGCCTGTTGATGTGCTCTCAATGGCTAGTTAACTGTCTTGAATTTGACATCTTCGAGCATGTCACCCCTGGGTCCTCTTTCAACTTTTAGCTTTGTATTCTTCCAAACTGGACTTGCCCTTTCAAGCCTTGAGAAATGACCTATGTTGAGTTAGAATAGCCTTTTACTTTGGCCACCGAGAGTCCCCTGCAAGGGCACCTGCCCTTCAGGGTCCTTTGGCAACCCTTTACCTTGGCAATTCCCACTAACAAATCCTTGGGCTTTCTCCTATGAATGTTTCCTCATGCAAAAGTTTCCCATGAACATTTCCCTCAAGAAAATTCCCATGGACAAAAGTTTGGGGAAAATTCTTGTGGATGAAAAGTCTGTGGAAAATTCTCACAGATAAAAATTTCGCAGAAATGTTGACTATTCTTTGAAAATTCCTTCAGGGTCTACGACCACTTAAAATTATTTTGAGATTTATTTCTGAATGAATTCCTTTGGGAAAAAATCTAAAAGAATTAAGTCTTAGTCAATTTTTAAATGCCTAAAATAAATTTGAAAGAATTACCTTTCGGCTTCCTTGAAAAATGACCCTTCTAAAGGGTGATTTTATTGACTAAGTGTCCTCTGCAAGGGCACTTGTCCCTTGAGAAGCTTCCTTTTGCATTGAACTATCCCTTTAAACTTTGGTGATCAACCTTTTTGTTGAACCAAGATGTTGAACCAATCGGTTGAACCAAAAATGGTTCAAGCTGATAGTTCAATTAGATGAAACAAGCCGATGAACTAAGCCTTGAACCAAACATTATGAACTTGCCTTTGAACCAACAGTTGAACCATTTCATTGAACCAATTGGTTGAACCAAGGATTTGAACCAAAATGGTTTAAGCCAATGGTTCAATCAAATGAACCAAGTGAATGAACCTACTGTTGAACATGTTCATTGAACCAAGACGTTGAACCAAGTTTTGGTTCAACAGTTCAAACAAAGCTTTGAAAAAATGTCTTTGAATCTGTTGTTAAACCTATAGACATTAAACCAAAGGATGAACTAAAATAATGAACCAATTGAGTGAACTATTTAGTTGAACCAAAAGATGTTGAGTGAAATAAAGTGTTGAACCGCTTGGTTAAACCGAGCCATTGAACCATTCCTTTGGTTGAACCCACCATTGAACCTTTGAACCAAAGTGGTTCAATAGTTCAATGGTTTAAGCTGCCTTGATTTGGCCAAGTGTCTTGAAGCTAATGAACCAATTGAAGTGATTGAACTTTGAACCTTGATGAAGTGCTTAACTCTTGTCAAAGATGTTAAACTTGTTGAACCTTGAACCCATTAAACCTTTGAACCAAAGTGGTTCAATGGTTCAACAATTTAATGGTTCAAGTCTCTTTTTGTACTCAAATGCTTTTCGATGAAGATTTTCAACTGAACCAAAGCTCTGAACCAATCCTAGAGAATGACTAAGTATTGAAAACTGGTTCTTTTGACTAAAAGTACTTGAAAAAATCTTTGAACCTATGTAAATGAACCTGCCTGTAGAGTCTGTAAAAACAAAGTCCATAGAAATCAACATGTAAAACCCATTGAATTTGACCTACAGAGTCCGTAGATTTTTTGAGAAGCTTGGAAAATGAGGAATTTGAATGTCTACGACAAATTTTGGAAATGGAAGAGACAATTTTGGTCTGTAAGACCAAAATAGTTCAAATGTTGTCCCAAAAATGACTGCTATTTTTGGGGGACAACAACTGGCTCCAGTTGGGGAACTTTTGTCACTTGCAAAATGAATTGAAAGGAGTACAATCCAAAATTTCTAGTGTCTTCATGTGTACCATTAGGGTTTAGAGTCATGCTACCCAAAAATGAAAGGCATCAAAAAAGAAAATAAACAAAACAAAATAGAATTAAAACTATACATATATACATATCTACAGATGAAATGATCTGATACTTCAAGAATTGAAGTATTTTAGATGTTGTTTCCTGAGAGTTAGTGAAAATAGTGTGCCATCTTGGTAAACTAGTAGGAAACTATTTTTCCCCTAGAAACGATGATGGGTAAATGGAGTTCTCCACCAAGAAATTGATTTGTTATGTCTTTTTCTTGGCCTTTTCTTCTTGTTCCAAGGCAGGATGTGGTCTTCAAATTGGAAACCATCACTCCTTGTTTTATCAGTGATATATTCCTTCACCTAATTTTGATTTTTAGTAGCATGATCCACCATCATAACTTATTGTTCTACTGATTTAGTCCAGCACACGATTGGATCGTCTAAGTCAAACTCATGACAAACTATCAGATTATCATCTCCTTTGATGTGAAGGAGTTTGGCTTCTTCATCTTGAGCAATATTCAATTTAGGCAATAGAGATTCACATCCAGCTATGTTGTTGGTGTTGATAACTTGCAAATTGCATGAAGGAAGAATATCTCTTTGAGGAGATATCAACATAGTCCCAACTCTATCATTGGTGGAAGAATTGTTGTCATCATTAGAAGCTGATCTCTTATCAAATTTATCTTCATTAGAGATGGAAGATCCTTCCTTGTTTATACTATTCTCTACTAATTCTCTTGAAGTCTTGTTTGGATCAATTCCTGGATTGTCAGCTACAAGACTTTCATCTATAAGAACATGAGCATCCTCTATGGTAAAGAAATAATTACCCCTACCTAAAGATTCAAATAGAATCTGTGCTGTAGGGGATGATGTTTGGGTAACCACATATTTTTCCTCCTTTTCAGGGAGCAATCTCTTTATTATTCCTTAGATAGGGATCCTTGCTTCAGATAGGTCCTTGCTTAGTTCTCCTCCTACGTCCTTTCAGAAATTTATTCCAAGTAAAATGCCATAAGATGTTGGGATATTAGCCACCAAGATAGTCATCTTAATCCTCTTGTCTAGAAAGGTTGTGAATGCAAATTGGGCATCTTTGATTTGCCCTAGCAATGGTACTTGCTTATTCTCCATGGAGAAACGTCTCCCAAATTTTTTAGTCAATGTGAGACCAAGAGACTCAATGACTTCAGCAGGCATGATATTATCAGATGTGCCTAAGTCTATAATATAGTTACTCAGCTTATGGCCATTAATTAACAAGGAAACATAGAAGGGTTCTATTTTTTAGGAGCAATTGGAGGAGTAATGACCAGATTATTTGGAATAGGTGTATTCTTTGGAGAATCAAGAATTACTTTTTTATCTTTTTGTCCTATAGGGATGGTTTGATTTTTAACATATTGAACTAGCTTATTCAGTTGATCTGGATTGGACTGCAAGTATTCAAATCCAGGCATCTATATTTTTGTCTTTTTGACATGATCAATTATGTCAAATGGCTAAATTAAACTAGGTATAGAGAAGGTACTTCAACTTTCTAAGTTTTAAGAGGGATGGGAGGTGGGCTGGTTTACGAATTGGGAGTAGAAGGTGAAGGTGAAATGGATGTATTTACCTTTTGGGTGATGATCAGATCTTTTGATTGAAAAGGCAGAGCAGTCCCACATTTAGCAATTGTGATTGCTAGTTGAGGTTGTTCCTCTATCTTCTCTTTATCAGCTTATTGGATTGATTGGTTTTTGGACCTGGTAAACACTACATATGATCCATCTGAAGCTTCTCCTTTGCTTCTAGGTTCATCTTGGCAATTCAGGAAACTAATGTGGGAGTCACCAAATGATTCTTCTTGATTGTCTTCAATGATATCAACATCATTTTCTTGATTCAATTCAGGCTGGAAAGAGAATTCTAATTTTGCTTCAAGGTATCCCATTGCTGAATTGGTTAGAGGAGCTTCCAGGGCAAGTTTTCCTTATGGGGGAGGAAGGCGCTTTTGTTGCCCTTGGTTCCTGGAAACATTGCCTTGATATGACTGATTTCAGAATGTCCTATATGTAGGAGTAGAAGACATTCCTTGAGCCATTTGCTTTTTGAGAGCAAGCAACTCATTTTCTAATTTCTGCACCATTAGATTTGTGGTGCTTAAAGATGTAAATTTAGAAGATGATGAAGCTCTATTTCTATTTAAATCTCTTCTTATCTTCACTGCTAAGATGAAATCATCTGCTACTTCAATGGCCAAAAGTTGAGTTGTAGCAAAATCTATTTGACCAGCACATCTCAAGAGAAAACTAACTTCAGGTAGCTGAGAATTAATGAAAAATCATTTGAGATTCTTAGTTGTAAGTCTAGTAATTATAGGGATTATGTTTCTCAATTTATCAAATTTAGCTATGAAGTCTCTCATAGGCTCATATGGTTCTTTTTTCACCTATGTAAGTTGAGCTAGAAGTGCATGTGCATCTTTTACGGGTTTGAATCTGGCTTCAAACTTAGCTTTAAGAGTATTCTAATCAGTCACAGACTGAGCCTATAGATGGTAAAACCAATTTGCAGCAACACCTTTTAATGTTTCAATAAAAATCCTGACTACTGCATCTTCAAATTTTAATTTGATTACTCCACAAGATATACTAAATGCTACAATGTGTTCATCAGGATTAACTTTCCCATCACCATAGAATTTAGGAAAATTCTTCTTAGAACTGCGTGGAAGCTCATGTAAAGGAAGATTAATATTGAGAGGACCAAAAGCATTACCCCAGGGGCCTTGAACTACCATTATAGGATTATAAAAAGGAGGGATAACAAATCTCAAAGGGGTAATTATAGGCACAACTTTATCAATAATAGAAGTAGATACTTCATCTGGTAATGGAGATCTAGCTTTAGTAGGATGGAATCTCTTGGTTCATTAGAGATGAGATGGTGAAGGAAATAGATCAAAATCACTTTGCTATACCAACTCAAACACAGGGTCAATGATACCTTTAGCCCTTTGGCTTCGTGTATACCTTGAATCTACCAGATTGTAAAAAAAAAATGGAAAGGAATTGACCTTGCTTTAGTTTGAAGCTTGAGGCTTTAAACTGTGTGTTCTTTCCTGATTAGTGTGGAGGTGAATGGATAAGCTATAAATGGATAATGGGTATTTCCTGAACAGAGTCACCAAAAATTGTTGGTTGAATATTTTGTCTATCAGCATACTGGTAAACAAAATAGGTCCGATTAGCCAAAGTAGGAAGATTAGTCATCCAAATGTGTAAGTTTATCACATCAGAAGGAGACTGCTCTCTCTTCTCATCAAGGGGAGGTTCCATGTGGATATGTTATATATATATGTATAAACAAAAAATAATACTCAGGGATAGGACAAACCATCCATCTCTCTTTCTTCAGAGATGATGCGTACAAAATAAAGGAAAAAATCAAGGGAAATGATAGGCAACACTCCTCTTCTTTCAGAAGAACTATTCAGCCAGCCACAAGAATACTCTTGGAAATAAAAGTAAAACTGAGGGTGTAGTAACCAAAAAATTGAGATACAACACAAAGTCTCTACCTAAAATGGTCAAGATTAATATACGAAGGACAATGAGGGCACAAAGTCTTCTCAAAGTCCTTTACATAGCAAATGAAAAGAAAACACTCTGAAGGCAGCTATGGGGGCACAAAGTCTCTCTAGAGTTGATTCTTCAGGACACCTTCCTGACTAATTTTACTAATCATGCTTGTTAAATTAATGGAATAGAAAATATATCAAGGAAAAAGACATAAGAATAGTTTCTTTAATAACAAAGATATCACAACACATAGTCTAAAAAAGTCATTTGCTTTCTTATTCTAGTAACAAAATATGATTAACAAACTGAGCACAAAGTCTTAATGATGCCTCTCAATTTGGGTAGGGTTTCATTCAGATTGTTAAAAAAGAGCTCCATTTACAATGAAATAAAGTCCCTTAAATAGCCACTTGAAGAAGGACTCAGGAACAGTAATACATCATTATGCATTGGGAACTATTAGGAAAATAAACTAGAACTTTGGGGCATTTTACCCCATTTGATCTTCTTAATGTAGATAAACAAGCCACGCAATTGAAAGATTGCAACTTTCAATATCCACCTGGCAGTCTGATCTTGTCTTCATCATTCCTCCTTTTCTGGTTAATTGAATTAGGCCCTAGATTCATTCATTATTCTACCTTTCCTCAATTTTAGCTAGTTTTGGTCTTGAATTCTAGGAATGCATTTAGGTTTATAAATTAAAAGGATCAATGGTTATTTCATGGACTTTAAAATTGATGTTTACATGCTCGTCGATGTGCTCTCAATGGCTAGTTCACTGTCTTGAATTTGACGTCTTCAACCACATCACCCATTGGTCCTCTTTCAGCTTTTGGCTTTGTATTCTTCTAGATTGGACTGCCCTTTTTGGCCTTGAGAAATGACCTATGTCAAGTCAGAATAGCCTTTTACTTTTGCCACCGAGAGTCCCCCACAAGGGCACCTGCCCTTTGGGGTCCTTTGGTAGCCCTTTGCCTTGGCAGTTCCCATGGACAAATCCTTGGGCTTTCTCCCATGAACATTTCCTCACGTGAAAGTTTCCTATAGACATTTCCCTAGGGAAAATTCCCATGGACAAAAGTTTGGGTAAACTTTCTATGGATGAAAAGTCCACGGAAAATTCCCACGAATAAAAAGTCTATGAAAATGTTGACTGTTCTTTGAAAATTCCTTCGGAGTCCGCAGCCACTTAGAATTCTTTTGAGATTTTTATATGAAGGAATTCCTTTCGATAAAAATCCAAAATAATTAAGTCTTAGTCAATTTTTAAATGCCTTAAATAAATTTGAAAGAATTACCTTTCAGCTTCCTTGAGAAATGACCCTTCTGAAGGGTGCTTTTATTGACTAAGTGTCCTTTGCAAGGGCACTTATCCTTTGGGAAGCTTCTTTTTACATTGAACCATACCTTTGAACTTTGGTGATGAACCATTCCATTGAACCAAAATGTTAAACCAATTGGTTGAACCAAAAATGGTTCAAGTCAATGGTTCAAGCCGATAGTTGAATTGGATGAAACAAGTCGATGAACTAAGCCTGGAACCAAACATTATGAACTTGCCTTTAAACCAATAGTTGAACCATTTCATTAAATCAATAGGTTAAACCAAGGCTTTGAACCAAAATGGTTCAAGCCAATGGTTCAATCAAATGAACTAAGTGAATGAACCTGATGTTGAACTTGTTCATTGAACCAAGACGTTGAACCAAGTTTTGGTTCAATGGTTCAAACAAAGATTTGGAAAAATGTCTTTGAACCTACTGTTGAACCTATAGATGTTGAACCAAAGGATGAACTGAAATAATGAACCAACTGAGTGAACTATTTGGTTGAATGAAAAGACACTGAGTGAAATAAAGTGTTGAACCGCTTTGTTGAATCGAGCCATTAAACCATTCCTTTGGTTGAACCCACCATTGAATCTTGAACCCATTGAACCTTTAAACCAAAGTGGTTCAATGGTTCAAGCTGCCTTGATTTTGCCAAGTGTCTTGAAGTTGATGAACCAATTGAAGTGATTAAACTTTGAACCTTGATGAAGCACTTAACTCTTGTCAAAGACGTTGAATTTGTTGAACCTTGAACCCGTTGAACCTTTGAACCAAAGTGGTTCAATGTTTCAAGGGTTCAATGGTTCAAGTCTCTCTTTGTACTTAGATGCTTGCTAATGAAGATTTTCAACTAAACTAAAGATCTAAACCAATCTCGTAGAATGACTATGTGTTGAAAACTGGTTCTTTTGACTGAAACTACTTGCAGAAATCTTTGAACCTATGTAAATGAACCTGCATGTAGAGTCTGTAGAAACAAATTCCATAGAAATCAACATGTAAAACCCATTGAATTTGACCTGCAGAGTTCGTAGATTTTTTGAGAAGTTTGGAAAATGAGGAATTTGAATGTCTATGATAAATTTTGGAAATGAAAGATACAATTTTGGTTTGTAAGACCAAAATAGTTCAAATGTTGTCCCAAAAATGACTGCTATTTTTGGGGGACAACACTAGGTATGTGGAAGTTTCTCTCAATTACTTCATATGAATTTAGAAAGTTTTCTTATTCTATTGGATCAAGCACACTTATTACATTAAATACTTTTTGAAAGTGATACTCATTGGTATAAATGTAGCTGGCAGGGATGTTCTAGTAATGATTTGTTTTCCAATAATACCATCTCACTATGGTTCTAGCTCTCTTCTTTCCATTCAAATAATGTAAAAAGAAAAGAAAAAAAGAACTGATGAGTTCAAAAGAGTAATCAATCCAAAATAATATTTAAATAAAATTAAAAGGGCTCACATGATGAAATAAGGTCAATGTATCATGCATCATTATTAAGAAACTGAAGGAAATGGAAGAGATGGAACCCAAGGTATCTCTATTGGGGCTATGGATGATTGCCTAGTAGCATAATAATGCCTGAGTTCCCCTTGTTTTAATGAGATTTAAAAAAAACTAGAAAAAATTCTACAACTTCGTCAATCCTTTTTAAAAAGTCATCACAATAAGGGTTAAATGGACTTCACATTCAACACACATAGATCTAAGTTAAGAAGGCAAGTATGTTGTGTGAATTTGCTTGGGAGTCCCTTTCATAATTCTAATTTTAGTATTTTTTTCTATTACATGGTTCATGTTTGATTTGAAATTACTAAACAAATTCCTAGGTTCTCAAATACTCAGGAGTATTCCCCCTATAAGTCACCATTTGTTATACCTAACATCCTCCTTTCTTATTAAGAAGAGATGGGGACCCACTTTTTTTAGATTATAGTCTTGTTGTTAGACCTTTCTTCTATATGTTTATTCAAATTCTTAAGCATATTGATTTTTAGTATTCATACTTAGAAGAATTTGGAAATATAACATGGTAATGCATATTTTATGAACTAACTCTATTAATACCTTTTAGGATTTTTTGAATTATGCCAATTTCTAGGACTTAGTTTATTTGAAAAAAATCATTTAAAGAAATAGTATGCATTGTCTCTAATCCAGTCAAACCTAAAAAAATTAACTTTGGTTACTAACTACATGAAGGTTGACTGGGGTAGTTTCTAAGTATTTGTATTTTTTCCTAGTTTGGTATTTTTGGTTAAGAGTCAATAAACTACCTTTTGTATTTAAAGGTATAACCTAGATCAGACTAAGAGTTAGATAATTTGGAAGAAATAATAGAAGTTTTTGAACTATAGCATTTGTATTAAGAATTGAGTAATGAGAAAGTTGAATTTGTAAGAAGTTTGTGAATTCTCTTAGAGAGGAATTGAAAGTCAATTCTAAATGAGGAAGGGATGCCTTGGAAAGAGTTGTTATGAATATCTTGATCCTCTTATTTATTATTGTGTTGTTTAAGTTGATTTACTATTAATTTTGATTATATAAGTGTGATGCATGTATGATACATAAGTGTGGAATAGTTCTATAATTTTGTCATAGAAATTTCATAATATATATCCGTTTGGTAAATTTAGCATAAATACATTATACTATAACTAGAAAATCAAGTAGATTTCTTAATCAATAATGAATATATAGTGCTAACACTCTTGGAAAACTTACACACCTAGGGTTGACAATTAATGTTTAATCATACTATTGAATTTGGTAATAATTGGGTAATTAGTCTATACAATATTTTGGCATCATTGTTGAGGAGGGTGTCAATTATTATTTCTAAAATCAATCATTAAATTTTTTTTTGGTTAATGGATTGTTCTACCCAATTGAGCAAGTCAATTGAGGACACTATGGTGTCTTATGCTAGATGTCCATGTTCTTAGACATATAGTTCCAACCGAGCAAGTTGAGTGAGGGAACTATGGTGTCTTATGCCAGATGTCTATGTTTTTGGAAGTAAACAATGCATAAGTTACTTAATTCTTGTTTCTAAAATTCATTGTATGTAAAAGTGATTTATTTTTGACAGAGTGTGCTCTTAAATTTTTATTCTTTCATTTCTTACTTTCTAGAATATATATTTTTTGCTTTCATTTCTTGCTTTCTAGAATAAATTTTCCTACTTCCAGTGGTTAATTTCTATTATTTTATAGAAGTAGAATTTCAATTCCTGCTATTTTAATTTTAGCATTCCTTTATTTTTGAATTTTTTTAAAAAATGGTGTGAAACAACACCCTTGAAACACATGAAAATGAAAAAAAACTAACTCTGTAAAGGAAGGGACATGATAAATGGAGTGGCATAATGTTTATAAAAAGATAAAGAGATTATCAAGGGAGATTCCTACCAAAAAATCTACAAGTTTTTACTGGGAAGGAACCTCAGATAAATGTAGTAACTAAGAATCCTATTAAAGAATATAGCATAAGCTGAAAGGGTCTTGAAGAAGATGACACTACAAATTGAAGAAGGTTGCTTGTAGAAGAAGCACTATTGGCTTTAAAAAAGGAAATAGAAGTAGAAGAAGCATTATCTGAGCTAGTAAGAAGAAATGAAGGAGAGGAACTACATAAACTAGACACTCTAAAAAGTAACATATTTAAAACATTTCAATAAGGCTTTCTTGATCAAATCAAAAGAAGCTCAAGAGAATATTTAGACCCTTCATCGAGTAAATAGACTAAAGATCAACAGATAAACATTTATTATTATGTTGACCAAGGGATTGACAAAGAGTTTGAGGATGAGATCTTGACTACCTTTGGTATCCATATCACAAGAAGAGCCATCATGATTAGAGAAGGAGATTTTGTGGAGGACAATAGGACTCCAGACATAGTTACTTTTGAATTTCCTATTCCAAATGCAATAAGCATAACACAAATGAAAAACATTCCACCCTCAACCTTGCCCAGTTTTAGATGTACATTATCATAAGACCCAGGCACATTCTTGTTTGAATTTGTATCCTCTATAAAAGCTATGAATAAAGAAAAAATGCATAGAATTGAAACTTTTTCTAGCTACTCTCAAAGACTCAACATTCTATTGGCTTATGGGATTGGGTAGTAATTCAATCTGCACTTGGGAGGACATGAAAAATAAAATTTTGGCCAAATATCATGAATATGGAAGAGGAAGAAGTTATAAAATAAATGACATCTTCAGAATGACTTAGGAGGGGGATGAATCCTTGGAGGATTATGTTGAATGGTTCATGTTCAGTGTATAAAAATTCAATCAGAGTGCATTTCGAGAAGAACCTTTGAAACTCATCTTCCTAAAAGGAGTCAGAGAAGATTGTCTAGAAGCCTTGGACCTAATGAGTGGAAGAGATATTTATGACTTACCATTCTCAGATATTAAAGAGATAAGCAAGAATTATTTTAGATCTACCATAAATAAAGTTAGGAGTAGTAAACTTCCATTGGTAGCTAAAAATGACCTATGAGAAACTAAGGTTAGTATCCTATTAAAAGACACGAAACAAGATATTGTTAGCCATTTGGAAACCCAACTGGAAAACCTCTACACTCAAGATAGAAACTAGCAGCTTTAGATCAAGCCTTGACTATTTACTATCCAGACTGTAAAAATAAAAGGTTGATTATAGATGTCATGAGGTTTGGGCTAAAGTAGCTCACATCTACCTAAAGAACTAGAAATAGTAGAGCTACATGCTTTAAGAGGAGATAATGACCAAGTTTTCTATGTTGCATAAAGAAATCCATGGGTTCAATGACCACCTTATCAAGGTATGGGACAAAATCCACATTTTTCAAATTCTACCTCCTTTAATTCACAATTTCCAAATGCTACACCCAATTAGACTATCCCTTGGAAGAATATTTCACGTCCTAATTCTAGCTGGTAACCACCTGAAGCAAGATTCCCACCACCTCTTGGCAAACTTTATAAAATATATCCCCATTTTAGATTTAAGCTTGGAAACCACCTCAGGGCCCACCCTTCACAAACTAGTGGCAACAACCCTAGATACCTAACCAACCATGAGGTATCTCTCTAGGTGGATATCCTCCCCAATTTCAACAACCTCCTACTCTTATTCCTAATACACAAGGTACACCCAAGCCTAACTAGATACCTACCCAACCCATATAAACTCCCATAAATAAGCTAGTGTAATTGACATTTAGTACTAAGCATATTGAGTACTTAGCATACACAATGAACATCAATGAAGTTTACCTCCATTTAAAGAAGTTTTTACCACCCCCAACACCTCCCATAATAAGGGAATCAAATGATGAAACTCTAGAAGAATATGTAATCCACCTCCATCATATTAATAACTCTCTTAACCAACAAATAAAGCTATTGATAAAATATCACTCCCCATTTTTAGAATGTCTCAACCTTCAATGCCATACAATTAAACCTAAGTTTGATTTCATGGGATTGCTTAAGAAGCTTTACATCAAAATCCCTCTATTTTAAGCCATCAAATATGTACCCATATATTACAAAGCTTTTAAATACCTATATCTATGAAAACCATGAAGGAAGAAAAAATATCCCAATACTATGTTGTGATTGGACAACTAGCAGACATCATGTTGGGGAACACCCTACCCAAGAAGTATTCAAATCCTAGATGCCCCATAGTAATTGTCCAGATATATGACTAATAGTTTTCTAACACATTGATCAACCTGGGGGATGCACTAAATGTAATGGCAGTCAAAACTATGCACAAACTACAACTAAATAATATTGGTTCCACATCTACACTATTGTAATTAGATGATAGGTCTATAGTTAGACTAGAGGGAATCATTGAAGATCTTGTCATCATTGTAGATTCTTGGGAGTATCTTGTAGATTTCATTATGTTACAACCTAAGTCTAATTTGGGTGGATACCCTCTTATCTTAGGATGGCCTTGGATTGTCACAATTGATACCTTTATTAACTATAGAATACGTAACATGATGATATCCAATAGATACCACACTAAGCAGTTGGTTCTTTATCCCCCAACATAGCCAATTTTTACACCAGAGCCTATATTATGAGTTGAAGAGGATGAGGCAGATCATCCTTCCTTGATTATTGTATTTACCATAGACCCTATATGCACATTGGCTGACTAGGAGGAAGATACGATTCTCTCTAATGTTTTTCAGCATAATTACCAAAATCTTTCTATATATCTCAGCCACTTACAATGTGTTGAGTGCCCCTTTTCTAGCTTTTGGAAATTGGATAATTATGATGCATCTATATATAAAAAATTCCATAAGCTACTACCTCATAGATATAGTAAAAACATATCCATTAGAAATATTTAAATACTAAAAGCACTCTAACAACAAATTGAAATCTCTCTAGGGTAAACATTTCTTATCAATAACAAGCTGGAGTTAAATGAGGAAAAGTGCCTAGTTAACATATTGCATGTCAACCAATGTGATTTTTCATGGGATTATGAGGATATGTAAAGAATCAGCCTAAAAACATGCAAAAATAATATTTACATCAAATAAGAGTTCCAATCAATTAGACAACCACAACGTATGATGAATCTATCTCTTCAAGAAATAATTAAAAGGGAATTACAAAAACTTTTGACTACTATATTTATATATCCTATATCTGATAGTGAATGGGTATCACCTTTGGTAATTATACCAAATAAAAATGGAAAATAGTGTGTATAAATTTATTATATGGAGCTCAACATAGAAAATAGGAAGGATCACTTTCTTGTACCCTTAATTGACCAAGTGTTGGATACACTAGCAAGGAAGAAATATTTTCCCTTTCTGGATGGCTTCAATGGTTACAACTAGATTGTAATTGATCTTAAGGACCAATAAAAGAACACCTTTAATTTTACCTAAGGTAATTATGATTATGTTATATTATCCTTTGGGCTATGTAATGCTCTTGCCACATTTCACAGGGTTATCCTAAGTATCTTTGCAGATATGGCTAATGAATGTGTAGAAATCTATGTGGATGATTTCACTGTCTATGGAGAGACATTTGATGAATGCCTAAACAAACTAGATAAAGTGATACAACACTATAAATAACACCATCTATCTCTCAACCATAATAAATTCTACATGCTTATGATAGAAGGTATTGTCTTAGGCCACCATGTATATGTTGCAGGAATTAATGTTGACCCTGTAAAAATTAGCATCATCAAGAACATGCATGTTCCTCAAAAATAGAAAGATGTTAGGAGTTTTTTAGGCCATGATAGTTACTATAGGATATTCATCAATAATTTCAATAAAGTAACAACACCATTGTTCACCCTTATGACTAAAGATGATAAATTTTTCTAGACTCTTACTTGTGATTCAACCTTCAAACAATTGAAGGAATTATTGACCACCACCCCTATTATACATGGTCCTAATTGGAAGCTTCCCCTCAACATGCACATGAATTCTTGAGATATTATGCTTAGATTTATGCTTGGACAAAAATAATAAGCACTCAATTATGCCATCTATTTTATAATAAAAAATATGTAGGCAACATAATTAAATTACACAATTATAGAAGAAGAGTTCTTGGTGGTAGTCTATGCTATCAGTAAGTTTCATCACTACATCACAAGGTATCATGTATTTATTCATACAAACCTTAAAACCATTTGGTACCTCATGAACAAACCAGTTGTTCTAGCTAGAGTGATAAGTTGGTTGCTCTTATTACAAGAATTTGATATCACCATTGTAGATAAGCCTGCAAGGATAATTTAGTGGTTGAATTTTTATCATGCCTACAAACACCTAAAGAGGATACCGTAATGGATGACTCATTTCAAAATGAGCACATATTATCTCTCTCCTTTACCACACCTTGGTATGTTGATATTATTAAATAACTTGTAACAGGGTTACTTCCACAACACTTCCTTCCCAAATAAAGGAGAGCATTGATTCACAAAAGTGTTAGATATTCATGGTTGTCTGGATTCCTTTTCTATACTAGGTCTGAATGTATCATCAAAATATGTCTTAAAGAAGATGAAGTTATAGATATCCTCAAATACTACCATGATGAACCCTATGGAGGACGCTTTGTAGCCAAGTATATCACTCTATAAAAATTAAAGAAGACATACTACACATTGTGACAAATGTCAATGTATGGGGAGACCCACACATTTAGATGAAATGTATTTATAGCCTCAGATGGTACTTAAACTATTTGAAAAGTGGGTCCTAGACTTTGTAGCACCTTTTGATCCAAAATCCAATAATAAAGAGTACATCCTTGTTTATACTGACTATGTCACTAAATGGGTAGAAGTTAAGGATCTTACACATGCCAAGGATGAGAACGTGGTATCTTTCCTCTATGAATAAATATTTACTTGATAAGGTGTGCCATGTGAAATAATAACTAATTAGGTACCCCAATTCATTGTTAATTTAATTACTATCTTAGTGCAGAAATATGAGATTAGGCATAAGAAATCAAATCCTTATCATCCAATATAATGGATAGGTGGATGTCACTAATAGGGAGTTAAAAAATATTCTAACAAAGAATGTTATTCTATCTCCTAAGGATTGGGAGGTTAGGCTTCATGAATCTATGTGGGCTTATAGAATCACATGGAACACCACTACAAGCTTCACTCTATATGAGATGGTTTATGGAAAGTAACCGTTACTTCCCATTGAATTTGAGCACAAGATCTTATGGACAACACTAGAACTTGAGATGGATCTATCTGAAGCCCAAAAAGAAAGGATTATATAGTTGAATGCCTTAGATGAATATAGACAATAGGAATTATAAAACATAGAACCTATACAATAGCAATGGATTGGATGGAATGACAAACTCATTAAGACCAGGCAATTCCATACCAAATATTAGGCCCTTTTTTTACTCCAAATAAAAGGACCACAAGTGTAAACTCTAGACTAGGTGGCCTGGTCCTTTTGAGATTAAGCATGTTTTTGACAATGGAGTAGTTCAACTCTAAGCCATTGATCTAATGAGATTTTACCTATTGGTCAATGGCCATAAACTCAAGTTATATAAAAAACCACTTACTCAGGAAGAAATTACTAGTCACATATGCCAATAGTTAGAAGATGGATACAAAGATGTCTTTGATAGGAATGTCACCCCACTAGAGAATGAAAGCACTAGTCCATACTCAGCTGAAGAAGGAGAGGAGGAAATTATTTCCCTCTTCTAGCATGATGAATGAGACCTTCCACTGGTCCTTGAAAAGTAACATTTATAGTTGACTTGGCTAGGACCTTGAATAAACATTCTACTACAAATAGTAGTTAGAATAGAAAAATCCAATAATGAAAATCAATTTTTGGGCATTGTTGGTAGCTTCTTGGTAGAAAACCAGCCTACTAGCTACCCAAATATATAAAAAGGGCCTAAGTAGAAAACCAACTTGCTAGTTATTTAGGGGTAAAAACAAAAATAAATAAATAAGGGAACATGAAGAAGGAAGTATAGAGAAGGCAATCCCTCAAATCCTAAATGTTCACATAAGTTCTCTAAAGTTGTAATGGGAATTTTTAAAGCTATTATGGGTACCTTCTACATAGTTAGCCATCACTTTGTATCTTTATATAGGAACTTTTGTAGCTACTCCAAGTATCCTCTCATGCCTTTTCTCACCATTCTATAGATCATACAAGATAGATCCTCCTATAGCTCTCACTAATGGCTTGGCTATTAGATTTTGAGAATTATATGAAATTCATCAGATAACTTCATAGAAGAATGAAGATTGGGATAGTAAATGTCCTATCTATTTCCTAAAACTAATGTTTAATACTAAGTTATAGAGCCACAACAAAGCATACAACTTCCCTTTTTATGTATAAATGTTGTAGACCAAATTTTTTGCATACAAGGACACTAATGATTCATTTTCAGTTCTAGTCATTTTATGAAGATCATCTCACTATGTTGACTAGTGATATCTCATCTTTATTTGGCACGCATGTTCCCTAATGAAGACCCTACTAATTACTACATCCAAGCCCTAGGCATAAAACCTCTAGGGCATAATTAACATCCAAACTCCTATCAGTTGGTTCATCTAGATGAAGGTCACTAGGTAGTAATGCCCTTAGATACCTACTCTAAATCTTCTAGTCCATTACTTGGATCACTCAAATTTGTAATTTCCACCTTAGGGGATGATAAAAATCATGTATTATCTAAGTATTAAGACCCTTGTTCCATGTAAACTATCCTACATCACATGCATGTGAGCTATAGGTATCATTAATGCCTAACCACCAATGATCTCCCAATCACTTCAGAATGGGTCCACTTCAATCTAGTTCTAACTACCAAACCAATCATTTTACTTATTAATCATTCACATGAAAATATTTACATACTAACACATGTGTAACTTCTTAGACATCACATTTGGAACATCATAAAAATTAAAAGGTACACCATATCATTTATCATTGAAAATGTCATTCATTATTCTAATATATCATGTATTATATTAATAAATCATATATAATTATTAATTTCATCATTCATTTAAAATTCTATCAAATCACCACTAAACCCATAGTTCTATCCCTCATAATTACCCATCTTATCTCATACTTCCTATTTAGTCCACACCACCTAAGGACACATGATACATCAAGTGGGGAGAAAATGCTATGGGTTAAACCTCAAGTTCTATAAGAAGATACACCATAATTTTCAAATTGAAACCTCACATCTACCATTATTGAGCCATAACCTATAACCTACAACCTCACATTCTCCATTTGTGAACCAAACCCCATATTTGCCATTTAGACCAAACTTGTTATAGATAGTTTCCATAAGTCTAAAGAGTGTGCATCTGACTATTGGTTGAAGGGATTGATATAGAAGTTAAAATGGGAGGGTCATTTGTGTGGAGATATCCCTCTAACCACATGGACTTAAGGGGAGACTAAACCAATTAGTATGTCTTCCACAAGGCTAGTTGGACAACCTATTTTGAATGGTTGCAAATTTTTTTAGAGATTCTTGCCAAGGAATTCACAAGTTCTTTTTATGGAAAATAAGGAACTATATGTGGAATCACATTTATTATTACTGAGACCTTGGTGATCTAAGCAAATGGGCTACCAAGTATGGGGGAAAATTGGCAAGAGAGACCCAATGGTCAGGAGGCTAGACAATAGTTTTGTCAGGCAAATGAAAGATTGGCATTAAAGAAAGGAGGTGTGCAAAGACTTAGTCTAAATATTTAATGGAGAGAGATAACATCATATATTACTAGGTACATTACTTTTGAGGGAAGATATTCCCTCATTTACAGTCTATAATTCAATTTTTTAAATCATTTAAGACATAATAGAGTCATTAATGTTCCTAATTTCTTATGGAATATCTTGAAAAAAATGTAAAAAGAATATCAAAATGGTACTAAAATATCCCTATCTCACTACTACATTGTATGGATCATAGGAATAGATTTTTTAAGACCTAACCTCGCTTGGGAGTAATATATGGCCCTAGTAAATATTACACCCCAATAAGAAGGCACTGATAAGAGGGAATCCACTAAGGAGTAGACCTAATAAACTATCAAGGAAGATGTTGAGGTCACTAGTGTTTTTGGTCAACCCATAGCCAATGAAGGTCCATATGAGACTGTTGTGGGAAAGAAGAAGAGGATAAGACTATTCTTATCTCCTTCTAATATAGAGGAGGAAATCCCACAACAACATGTCCCTTCTCCCATTATGTCCTCACCTCAGGTTGATTCCTCCACACTATCTCTTGTTGGACAAGAATAGGTTATCTTGTCAACTGATGCACAAGAAACACAAACTCCATCAGTCACCCCTCTTGCAAGGAAAATGAAAATCAAGGGGAAAAATCCATAGTGTCAAAAATAAGGAAAACTCCTCCTAGGACATCTCAAAGGATGAAAAAAAAAAAACACCACTACAACCTCCTTGAGCATAGCCATCAGTGATGTTGAAGAACCAAGGAAAGAGCCTAGGCTTAAGAAAACTCTTGATGGATTTGAAATAGAAGAATGGTCTACTAATGAAGGATATGTTAAGGTAGAATAATAAAAATGATCACCTCTCCCATCTACATTCACTGAGGAAGACATTGATATCCTTACAAACATTAGATACATATTGGAAGAATTGAGAGAGGTAGAATAACATGTCGGAGAAGAAGAATGTATTAAATATGAGGTTATGGAAAATGGAGTAAAATAAGAAATTTATTCCCATGACCAGGAGTTACAAAAATTGGAATAGGCTATGGAGGAAATATACAAACTCAAAAATGAGATAACAAAACTAAAATGAAAATGAGGAACTAAAATGCTTCTAAGAGAAACAAAGTTTCTATAACCCTCTAGGGACAAAGAGAAGAAAGTGGAGGAACCTACAACATCCTCATTTACCTTGGCCATAAAAACCACTATAGTAGAATATGCTCTAGCTTTGGTCCCCTTTTGTCAAGGATTTCTTCTTCCATTTCCCACTACACCAACACCCACTACAAAAGAAGTTATTGATGTGGATTTCTCAACCACCACTCTAGTAGAGACTAATAATCTTTTGATTTTTTTTGAAGGAATTTTTTTTTAATAATGAAGTCTATCATAAGCAATAAGTGCAAAGATTCAAGGGATATGTTAAATCAAAATAAGAACATGATGAATTGAAAAAAAAAATGAATTTGCTGAAAATAAGATCAGATATCTAAAGGAAAATATTGTTAAATTACATGAAACTACTAAGTTATTAATGAAGTATAGACCCCCTTCTAGAGTATATGTTGTATACTTGGAATAAGACTGGTTGAAATTCAGGTATGATAGGATTTATAATGATAAATCTTAAATGGTCTATGACCCAAGATATTTCTTTAATGAGGATAGACATGTTGATCCTAGTCTTAAAGCCTAGCTAAGTAAATTTTGCATTCACCAATATGTTGTTCCTAGTGATACAAAATAGAATCCCAACATATAGTTTGGGGTTGTCCCATTAAATGTATTTTCTTCATATATTCTGAATGAAATTGAAAGAAGAAAATAAATGGAAGGATATCAAGGAAAGGAGAAAGAAGCCGCCATGATGATTAGGAGTGAATCCAAAGATTCAAATGTTATAGTAGAAGAATGGATCTCATTTTTTAACACAATTTCTCCATAGGAATGGGTTGTTAGAAAATAGGTGGAAGTATAGAACCACTATTTGATTCTCATGGAAGGATATAGAAGACAATTTTTTTTGCCTACTCTCATAGATGGGAAGAAATCTTAGATGCCTTGAAAAATAATGAGCCATACTCCCCTCAAAACCTTAGGGAGGACATCCATAAAGTATAATTATATATTGATTTTATCAAAAAATGGAAAGTGCAATGGTTAGTATTGATGTTTCAACCCCCTATATTTTGGTTCCCAATCCTTGACTAGGAAGGAAATGTTCTAGCTAACAGAGAGGTAGAGAAGAAAAGATGGAAACACATTGAGAATGATAAATATTTTTATATCTTGGAAGGGTTAAGCTATCTTGAACCCCTAGACATTATAAAATTTTGTTATTTTATAATGAAACCAAGTCTTGCTTGAGTTCAAACAAGAGGCTAAGTAGGGGGGAGTGATGAGGCCACCAATTTCTTAATTTTATAGCCTCATACATGCTTAGTCTATGTATTTTTATATGTAGAGCCCATAACTACCTGTCACTAATATAAATGAATGAATGAAGTTATGATTTTTTATGTTCATTAATGTGTGTGTGTGTGTGTGTTTGCGCGCGCGCGCTATGTTATGAATTATTGATGTTTTTCCTTGATTGAATTATATTGGTGTGACTTTATCTAACAAGAATTATAAGGTTCATGTAAATCTATAGAATCTTGTTAAGCCATAACTACTATAGGCTGCCCATATCAACAACATGCTTCACCTACAGGTTGCCCATAGCCATTGTAGAGTACTTTTAGAAACTATAGGCTTCACCTGTAGGTTAAGTGTAGCCAATATAGAGTGCCCATATTAACTATAGGATTCACCTATAGGTTACCTATATCCACTATATAATACCCACAAAAATTTTAGGCCTCACCTATAGGTTGCCTGCAGCCACTATAGAATGCATGTAACGAATAAAGGTTTCACCTAAAAGTTTCCTATAGCTATTGTAGAGTTCCTACATCCACTATGCAAAGTAGAGTCCTTATTGAAGAGATAATTTAGACATATCTAGCTATTTTGGGAAACTAAATGAATGATTGAGAAGAATCATAGTTGTTGTATGGATTCCTTACATGCAAGGACATGTTGAATGTACTGCCAAATATGGTAAAGACAAGGATAATGAGAAAAGACAAAAGGAAATAAAATAGAAAAATAGTATGCCTTATCTCTAACCTATTAAAACCTAAAATAATTAACTTTAGTTACTAACTACTTGAAAGTTGACTAGGGTAGTTTCTAAGTATTTATATTTTTTCCTAGTTTGGTGTTTTTGGTTAAGAGTCAATAAACTACCTTTTGTATTTAGAGGTAGAACCTAGATAAGAGTAACACTTAGATAATTTGGAGGAAATAATATTATAAGTTTTTAAAATATATCATTTTTATTTAAAATTGAGTAATGAGAAACTTGAATTTTCAAGAAGTTTGTGAATTCTCTTGGAGAGGGATTAGAATTCAGTTCTAAATGAGGAAGGGCCCCCTCAAAATGATCTACTGTGAAGATCTTGACCCTCTTAATTATTAGTTTATTGTGTAAGTTTATTTTATTGTTAAGTTTGATTATATAAGTGTGATTCATGTATGATACATAAGTGTGGAATAGTTCTATAATTCTATCACAATAGTTTCATAATATATATCTATTTGGTAAATTCAACGTAAATTCATTGTATTATAACTAGAAAATAAAGTTGGTTTCTAAATATATAATTCATATATAGTGCTAACACTCTTGAAAAGCTTACACACCTAGGGTTGACAATTAATGTTTAATCAGACTAGTAAATCTGGTAATAACTATGTAATTAGTCTACACAACACCTAACAAGTTAGCCAAGTAAAAAAATTCTTTCCAAATATGGCAGAGCATAGAAGAGGACCTATACAAGATGATTAAATCCACATACTTTGGTAATAATATAGTTATTATCATAATGGTTTATGTATGCAATAAGAAATTCAACATGTCTATAGATCAAGCTTAACTCAAAGACGATAGATCATACCATACACTTATGATTGGGGACATATTTGTTAAGAAATAACATGACCAATATAGGGATCCACTAGACCTAATTAGCAGATCTCTTATTATAGTACACCATGATAGGGAGGGTTCTAAAGCCTCTAGTCAAGTAGAATTAAACAATAACCCTAATGGAGTCTTGTGATTTGATATCTCACTAAACTAATAACAAGTAAAGTAAATCAAATCTAGTGCTCACCAAAGCTTTTGACACAAAGTGGGGGTTGAAAAAAATAAAATTAAGCATGCATATAAGACATATAGTCATGTTAATGTACATAGAATCCTAATGCGTGGAATATAATTGTAAATGAATAGATATCTACTCTTATAAAGGAGGAACAAAGTTATGAATACTTTACTTTGAGGATGAACTCATCGATCCTCAATATCTTCCTTTACCAAGGTGCTTCACAAGAGGTTGTTTTGGTATGTAAAGATGATAAGGAGAAATTAGATCTAAGCTACATAACCTATCAATGCATCCAAAAGACTTCTCCATAAGATAAGATCCATATCTCTACAAAAATATGGAACCCTAAGTTTGCTCCTCAAGTAGAATGATGGATAAGTAGATGTAAAATAGATCTTACTTATTATTCTCTTTCATAAATAATGGTGTAATAAACTTGTATATATAGGTATATTTGACCATAAACCCTTCCAAAAATCCCATCCCACAAGGTTGACCCAATTGACCTACCATAATTTTAGACAATTATTCACTAGTTCATGAGTGAGGTCACCTAATGCCAAACTAGTTCCTAAGTGAAAATTACTTAAAACTGTATAGGGTCGACCCAATTGACCTAGTATAATTGATTGATAAAATGGGATTAAGGTGAGGAAAAGGAGGACAAATTTTATAAAATGATTGAAAAGGTTACAATAGAGAAAAACAAGCTTAGAGTAATGGTTTTTAGGAGACAAGTGTGTATATAATAAGTGTCAAAAGGGACAACAATCTTGCAAAGCACCAATGGTATGCCCACCCCTTTCCTAGTACACCCTTTAAAGTGTGCACTCCGAGAGATTGAGACTTGATAGGTTCTTACAAGATATAAAGCGTTAGCAATTAATAAAATTCTGATAATATTGTGTATATAATTTATACCATGAGAAAACACTTTGGGGATGTTGGTGGTAAAAATAAAATATATCACTTCCCAACATTTCCAAATAAGGATTGGGATCCCTATGGAGGAATCCAAAAGCACATGCATGGCTTCAATATCCCTTAAAACCACATGTATTATCCCTATGAATTTTTGTTTATGAATGCACATAATGGTGAGAAATTTCTAGTGAGAGAAATAATTTTTGGATTGAAAGAGGATCACTTAAGGATGATCCAACAAAATCCTACAATATCTATAAGGGAATTATATAGTAGAAAATCACTTTATGTAAGATGGACACATTTAGACTTCTAGAAAGGCCAAATAGTAGCACAATCAAAGGATCATGAAACTCCATCACAGGGATTCCCTCCTGAGTTAAAAGTTGTTAATAAGGAACCTAAGATAACTAAACCTAACCCTAGGGGAGATCAAGTAGGAGACCTCATCAATTTATATACTGATGAGGAAAAACAATGACCAAAAGAGCCAACTACTAGCATAATTTATATGCCTATAACTATTCCCCAAGCATAATATTCTACATCTACAGGAGTAATAATAGATTAATTGGATACATCAGTCTAACTAGGCTCTTCCCAGTAACCAAATACCACCATTTTATACACAAGGAATCCCAAGACTCCCATATGTAGTCTTACAATTCAATAATCTCAAGGCTTGCCTACAGTGCCCTAATAAGTACAAGTGGAAGAAGTGAAGAAAATTGACTTGGAAGAAGAATATTATTTTGATGAGGAAAATGAGCTAGATAAAGCTAAGGACTTGAGACTTGAAACTGTGAAAAGAAAAGAACCAAATTTAGAGGGAACCAAAGGTATGCAATTTTTTTAGACCATTTCTTTGTCTTCTAATTTTATTCCTATTTTTAGTACTATGTCTATTTCCTCTATGTTGAGAACTCTAAAGGTGGAAGTTCCCAATTCCACCTCTAATGATCCATTTACGACTACCTCTTTCATATAGTTCCCCTTACACACCCAAAAGATCAAGAAGTGTTATTCTACTATTTCTCTACCACCACCATTTATCCACTAGACACCTCCATACCATCCACTTCCATCATGGATACCTCTAATATTGATTCTATAATTGTTATTGTTAGATCAATGAAAAAGAAGAGGGCATCTAGGAAGGTGGAAATAACTATGGCCACCCCACATCTCCATGTCTAGTCCACTCAAATCACCCTCCCCATGTCATGCACCACTCCATCATAAGAGGCCATTATCACTAGTATAGTCAAGGGAAAATGGGTTAGGCTAAAAATAGTCATAGTCTATTTACTCCCTCAGTTTAGAGGATTGGATTAGTCTAAAATTATCTAGACCTCATTACTTGATACTATTTTTTAAGCATCCAAGAAATAATAAGTAGTTGAGGAGTCTAAGGAAAAAGTTATGGTCATAACCTTAGAAGAGATATATGTAAATCGATTGGCACTCCCTCCCTAAGACATGGACTTAAGGACCATGATCTCACACATGCCCAACTTCAAAATCATAGACCTTCCCTCTATTAACATGTTATTTGACAAGCCATTTGGAATAATTCAAAGGGTGAAGAAGAAGAATCTAGAGTATGACGCAGGCATATAATTGATCTTTGAGGAGAGATAAGAGGTCTTCTCCCTCATAAAGAGACATAACATGCAACTGTGGCAATCCCATTATGTTTAATATTTTATATCTTTGGTTGAGGCTCAAAAGGATTACATGATGGAAATCCATAAAGGTAAAAAGATAGATAGATAAGAGTTAGAGACTGAAATAAAACAGTTAAAGGAATAAGCCAAGACTATGCATATAGTAGTTAACATTGAGGCTGAGGTTCAAGAAGCAACCTCTAAATGTTATAATTCTTTAGAAGTATTGGAATTCATGTAGGATGAATTATCCCCACACTTTAATAAAACTAATGAATTATTTAATTCTTTGAAGAGTGATGGCAATAAATTGAATAGGTTGATTGTCTACATAGGTAATAAGGCTTATAGTCATTTGGATCATATGACCACTATAAACATCTAATTCACTCAACCTAGTAGTCATAAGGATAAAAGAAGTTTGGGAATGGATGACAGTAGTTGTTGTTTTATTCCTCATGTATTAAGAGCATGAGACCCAGGAAATTCAAATTTTGAATGAGTTGAAATTATCAAAGGTCAAGGACACTACAAGAAATTTGACCAGTAAGATCAACTTTGATCAAATCATATAAGAAGCTATGGATAACTTTAATCAAATTTTTTAGTGGTTATCATTGGAGGACATAGAGGCTAAGTTTAGCTTTACCAGGAATAAGGTCACTAAAGTGGAGATCTTCAAGATCAATTTTTAGAAGACCAAATTAGAACGTGCAAATATCATGGGCTAAGTTGGCAGAATACATAGACCACCTCTACTAAACTTAGACATTATTCGCTAGAAACATGTTTTTTTTTTCACTATTTTTGGAAAGATATTGAAGAAAAAAATTAGGATCAGGTTAATACCTCTAGTGCCACATCAACATTAACATTTTCCATGTCTACTACCTTGACCACAACACCAACAAAGGTCCATGCAACTATTCAGACAATGCAACCTTAAAAGGCTAGTATTTTGTGCATGGAAATTTTTGTAATGATACGCATATATATTTTATATACTTATAGTTTCCTTATAAGTTTGATACAAATTGTAAATTTGTCTATTTATCTTCGTATCCATGCATAGGTTGCCTAGTTTTTTTAAAGGATAACTTTGACTATTTAACAACTATAAGTAAACTCTATATAGTTTTGACCATAGTTAGAATTTAAGTTATAAATATCACATGTAATAAATTTTACATGAACTTGGAGGATGAGGTGACACCTTCACCAGGTGTATTTAAACAATTGTAATCCACAGTTTGGATTGGTCAAAAAAAATTCAATATATATGAGTGAAGAAATTTTAGTTGTCCACTCATGTGTTTACATAATTTATTTCCACTATTTATGTAATTAGATTTTTTTATTTAGTTTTATGATTAAATAATTATTAGTGTGCAAAATCTATGAATGGATTATTAATTGTCTTGATTAATATACCAGTCTTAGATGTGCAACAACTATTGAATTATTGGCAAAAGTACATTGGTTAGGATAGTTAATTTGAATGATTCATAATTTTGATTGTGCAGAAGTACTTTCTTTTGATATAGTTTTTTGTGAGTGTGTAATAGCTACCTCAGATACCTCACTAAGCCTAATCCATAATCTTCTGATTAAAAGTGTGCAACATCTACCCTAAAAGGAGAAACCTTTGACTAAAGCATGTGAGTTACTTATATCATTATCCACTTAGACTTCTTAACCATGTTTTACTATGTGTGTGTAATAATTACTATAAATAGGCATAGGTTTTGAAAAATCACTTATCCACTTATAAACTAGTCAGGGAAGTGATTCATTTAGACCACAAGTCCTCTCTTTTCTACCTTACCCTTCCCTAATTTTTAAGAGTTTATTTTAAGACATACCCACTTTATATTATCAGCTAACCATCAATACTCATATACATTATTACTTCCTTTGTAAGAGACCACTCAACCATCCAAAAAAATTTATCAACAACTTGCATGCCCTACCATCTATTCCATCAATAATTTATCAATAATGCATACCTACAACTCATTCCCTAGAGTGGATTTCATCTCCATTGAGATCCTAAAATGTTAGAGGCTACCTTGTTATGAGATTGGTGTGGTTTTAACCATCATCAACATTCATGATGATGATATTTATGGAGTTTTTGAATTTGCATAAGTAGTAATTTATCCAGTTCTCATTGATTTTATTTTTATCTGTTTAGTTTTTTTATTAGGGAATTAATGCTTATTAGATTTTTTGTGTTTTATTAAATATTGACATTGGAGTGATTATTACACTTAATTAGTTAAGAATGACAATTAAAAATTTAACATACTATGATTTTTTAAATGAAGGTGATGATTTGATAAAATGTATTACCCTAATCAAGGATGCACTAATATGTTTCATAATGTGCACTTCAAGTGTATGAGTAAATTTCAATATTTAAGTGATTTTTGGCCTGATATGTGTATTATTTGTTGAAAGTCATTCTAATTTGCAATTTCAACATGGAATTGATGAAAATGGAGTGTCTAAATTTTTATCCTACTTATAAGAATGTTTTGAGACATAGTTGAAGTAATGGATTTTAAAATAATGAAAAAAAGTTGTTAAAATGATTTTATAATGATTAAAGGATGATGTGTTAATGTTCTATTGATTATTTTTTAATTTTATAAAACCAAGTTCATAATGATACCCCAAATGATGTTTTTGGTACCTTTATTTTCCCTTTAAGGGATTGTACAAAAACTAATTTTAATTAGTGGGCCCTTAAAATGAGGCAAACTAGACATTCAGTGACCAAAGAAGCTAAAAAAAAAATAAGTTATAAGAAAATGAGATAAAAACTAGATAAATGAGCCATAAACAAGCCACCAAAGAATAATAATTATAAAATTAGAGGGGAAGGGAACAAGATTTAAATTTTGATCTATAAACTAATCCATGGGGGTGAAAATGTTTTATTTCCACCCCCCCTCCTTGAAATTTTTTGATTTGGATTTGTACGTGATAACTTCAAGTTAAATGACATGTATTCATCAATATAGGCATGTTGATGAGTTGGTTTGTGAGTAATGATGACTGATATGGAGTAATAAGCTTATTTTTAAAAAAAATTGTGGAAATTAATGAGAGGTAGAAGTAGGTATACTAGTGAATCCACCATTTTATGAATACATAAAAATGGTAGTATTACACACATAGATGGTGATATCACTAGTAAAATTATGATATCATGATAAAATCAAAAATATCATGATCCAATTGACTATCAAAAAAATGAGTTAGAAACAACTAAATAATTTATATATTGATTTGGGAATATTTTTCCCAAACAAAAAGAAAGAAAGAAAAATGATGATATTGCCTTGATAAATGCTAATATTTCCCTATGAAATAGTGACATCTCCTTGAGAAATGATAACATCATGAATAAAATAAGAATCCTAGGAAATAGTGAGAACACCCCAAAAATGGTGGTAACATCCTACTAAATGGTTATTTCACCAAAATTAGTAGAATCACCAAAGTGTAAAATGGATTTATTTATAGGAAGTGTTTTTTGGATGTGAATTTTGAATTTCTTGCATCTTAGATAGGTATAAGGATTATTTTAATGTTGTGATATTAATCATTATGAGATTGTTATTACTATCTAGATATATATTATTCATTAACATTATTTTTATTGGAAAGATTGATTCATAACGGTGATATCTCATGCATAGTGTTCATATGTCTTACAATGACTAGGGCTATGGATTGAGGAGATCTTGGATTTCTTAGACACACTAAGATTATGAAATGTTGCACATATGCCTATGATTTGAGTGAATATAGACTACTTTTCAAAACTATATTAGCATTGATACTTGGGGATGAGTAACTTTCACCTACCTATTGGATATGTCATAGTTATATCAGAAGATGTTTGGTGGATACTTTGCTTTCTAAGGACCCACTATTTACATAATGTAGTAGGGATAATTGTTAGTGTTATATAACCTAATTAGAATGGTATAAATTATCAATAAGTGTTTAATTATGTATATAAATGCATTGAAATAATTATCCTTCTTTACATATGAAAATGCAATAGTGACACAACCATTTATTGATAGTAATGTGATTTTTACAACCATTATTAAAAGAATATTACTACTTCATAAGAGTAGATAATTTTTCACATAGGCATCATAGTAGTGATTCAATACATGATTGATTTTACCACATGTTTTTCTTAGGACCAATAATATTGAATTGGTTGTATATATATTTACACATGGTGGTATATTGTAGGGGTAGGATTATCAGGCCATGTACATTATTTTAGTTCAAGGCCTAGGAACACATTGATATTGAATGATTGGTGGAGAAAATAGAACAAAGGATTATAGAGGATCCATTATATTATGGTTAGTAATTTATAGGATTGGTTTTATAGTAATAAAGTATACCTACATGTATATTAATTATCCATAAGAAATATGGGATTTGGAGACTTCATCTACTGTTTATATATGCATATTCAATTTAGATGGTAAGAGGATGGCCATACGACCAAGTATTTGACCACTTCTTGTTACAATACATTACCATGATTTTAATCTAGAGTAATTTTTACCTAATCAAATTTAGATTAATTTTAGGTGCCATAAACATTTAACTAATGGGATATATTAATTGGCACAAGTGGTATAGAAGATCAATGAGTGGGTGCTCCCATCAAATAGATAATGGAAATGAAGTGTTTATTGAAATTATATCTACTGGCATGGGATTATGAGATAGGTATAATAAATTTGGGGGTTAATATAACATATGTGGCCTTGTGGACATATTTGAGGTCAATGATACTGACTATACCTAGACCTATAGGGGTGAGAAACTAAGATAACATCAACATAAATGGGATAAGATAGTACCTAGTTAGGTACATGTATAGTGGATAGTCTAGGAGGCATCGCCATAGTGATAATGTTTTTATTAGGTTATTCCCATTATCATTGAATCAAGCTCAAAGAATACAAGTAATAACAACAATAATAGTGACAATAACAATAACAATAGTAGAGAGGATTTTTCACATCATGACATTGATATAGTAGAGGGTTGTTTTCTTAATGGAGAGGAGGGATGGATAAATATATAATATATTGAGGTGACCTTTTATGTCAAATTAGAGTTATGACATGATAGGGAATAAAATTTAGGTCAGGCAAGGCCATCTCAACTGAGTAAATTAGAGGATGACTAGGGAACTATAGATAGGTTGGAGAGAGATATAGATTCCAAGAATATAGAGGTATAAAGTTTAAATGAGGAGGCATATAGAATAAGGTCATAGTTAGTAAGGATCATATGATAAGGCAAATAAAATTTAAGATCTAATCATAATCATCATCATCATGGAGAGACAGATTATCACATTGAGGGGATAAGATGCCTTAATGACATTGATTCAAATCTTGTTGATTATGAGGGACATAAATATGGTGATAGATATGAGTGAATAATACACAAGTCAAGTAGATGTGGATAAAATCCATGATGAGTGGGATGAGGTGAGACAAATAATATCATAGTAGGTGTTGTCTATAATAGTAGTAGATGTGGTACAATCCAAAGATGTTGTGATACAAACCAAGGATGAGGAAAACTATTTTCATAATTTATATGAGTCAATAGTTATGGAAAATATTAGGGTACTAAGCTTCCATGAACATACATAAATCTAAATAATAATCCAAAAATCCTTCTCATGTCTCACCCAGTCATTATAGATATGAATGACATAATCTCCCTTGTATTTGAGAGTGATGGGTGCACCACAATATCCACCACCACATGTGATAGGATAGATCTCTCATCAAGATAACCCTCAGAGGATTCCTCATAGAGATGACCAAAGTTAGATTTGATTTTTATTATAACTCTATATTTTATATTATTTGATGTATATATATTGATGTATAGTCATTATTCTAAGATATGTAAATATATTCATTTTGATCACATGATGCATATGGACTATAATACCCTTTTGATATATATGATGTGATTTTCATTTCATTGATGTTGGCTCATGGTATATATTTGATTATTTATATTTATATTGATTTTAATGTATACATTTTTAATGATTCTGTTGTTTTAATTTCCATGGTTATGTTTTACTTGATTTACATATAAAATGTGATCGATGTATTCAAGTTATTTTCTCATTTAGGATATGATTAGTGTTGATGTACAAATAATTTATAATTCAATTTATATGCTCATTACTAGATGTGTATCATATATTTATCCATATGTTCAATTATTTTGTGTTGATTATGCAAAATAAGATGATTTTTTAATTTATTTGCATATAAGCACATTTAACCTTATTACAAGTGAATACTTTCTCTTCATTTAAAATTGCACACAAGTCTCGATCACTTTATTTTTAATGTTTCTCATGAAAATATGAACTATAATTATAAAAAATAATCATGATAACATTATTTCCACTTGCATACGTACTAGTTTAGATACACATACTAATCAACTCAATGTCAATTTATTAAAATTCAAGAACTGAGTGTAAATCATAATGTATTAAACAAACAAATACCAATAAATATATAATTCAAATACTAATGTTAACAACTCAAGATAAAGATATGAAAAGTCAAGACATAAGTGTAAAATATATTGTATAAAAAGTGTAATAAAACAAACGTATAAGTATTAAAACAATCCAATCGCACATGAAAACATAATTAAAAGTAATAAAAAATAAGAAATAAGAAATCATTGTCATGCGAATGTTGTAATTTGATGTACACTTTTATTTTACCCCTATGTATAGGAAATGTTAGATGAGATAATGTGATAAAATAGATTAGATAAGAATGGAAGAATAAAAAAGAATAGGCTGATGTGTCCCCATATGCCCCATGAAAATGGATGATGCCTACATAGTATGATGTGGACCATGGGCTGATGTAGTTCTCCTAAAAATGTGAGTGAAGGAATGTGAATACAGTTATTATGAGGAGACTACTAAATAGGTAATATATAAATTACTCACAAAATGGTGAGAGTGTGTAAGAGGTGGTAAAATGAAAATGGGAATGATAAAGGATGAGTTGACCTAAGTTACCCCATGTATCCAAGCACTGCCTACATAGTTTATGTGGATCTCAAGCCAATGTAGTTATCTCAAAAATGGGAGTGTAATGAATGAATAACAATGTTGATTAAAATGATCACATTAAAATGGAATATACCCACCTAAGATAGGAAAAATCCTAGGATAATGACATAAATATAATTTGATTGAATGATTATATTTGATTGAATTTGATAGATAAGTCATGGTTTTGGTAAGATGTTTCCAACCCATTGGATGTTTAATAAAAAATGGACTCTATCCACATGTCTTATCACCTATAATAGAATTGACAGAAAGAACCACTAACCAACAACATTCCAAATAGTACAAAGATTTTATGGCTTTATATATATTTTTGGTATTTTCATATTTTTAAAATTTTAGATTTTTTGGCATACTTTAAATATTTTGGGATTTTGTTGGAATTTTTTGAATGTTTTTTATTGTGTTTTAATTTTTTGAATGTTTTTTAATTTTAAATAATTTAGTGATACATAGGAACATTATGTAAGTAGAATGGATAAGAGAATATTAAAAAATATACTAGGAATCAATAGAAAAGGAAAAATAACATTAGTTAGGGGATACAATAATAGGTAAAAATATTTTAATAGTAATTCAGATCATCAATGGACCATTTTATAATAAAAAATTGATACATTAAAGGACCATCATTTAAAAACACATTAGGATGCAATGGAAGTGGTGTGGAAAAATGAAAATGACATCTAAAACATAAAATAGGCCATTTTAAGAGTAACCATGTAGGGAAACCATTAAAAATAACTTTAATGTTTTGAATTCCTACATGGAAATATGTGTAGATGACGACCACATGTGAACTATCTATTAAACTATTGTTTGAATCCACCTATAATACATGTATGTAGTAATAAAGACTAATATGGTAATATGGCATAGGATAAATACAAGAAGTGACCCATGAATGGAAAATAGAGGGAAGGGTAATAATAAATAATGCAAAGGATATCTCCCAAGTAGGGTATTTCATAGAAAATGTTAAAAAACTAAATCATCAAAGTGCTTGAGATGCATAAAGTCCATAGTATCATCATGTTTTTACCCATTTGTCATAGCTAAATTATATGATCTATAACTATAGTTTTCTGTGATAATGAAAGGACCTAGAAAATGTGGCTCAAATTTTCTTATTTGTCATGCTATATATTGGTATTTTTTTCTCTTTCAATATAAGATCACCCACTTAAAACTCTCTGGGATTGATGCATTTATTATAACTAAGGTGTTGCCAATTATGATATGCTTTGAGATGACTCAAAGTAACTAGTTTTTTCTCATCCAATAGTTATAGTTCTTGTATCCTTATGTCTCTATACTCATCATCAATGATACTATACAATGAAATATAAGGAGAGGTTAACTTGATCTCAATAGGAAGAATATATTTAGAGACAAAATTAGGGAATAGTATATTTCACATGTAGGCATTCAATTTTTTGTACAATAAGCCCATAAGGAAGGGAATAATCTCAAATGTCAATCAATTATAGCTTAATGTGTGATATTTTTTAATAATTTTGATAATATTATTATTAAATGCCTCATCTTCACCATTACCTTGAGGGCAATGGGGATTTGATCATCTATGTTTGATATGGAGTTATGTATAGAGGGATTTTGCATCTTTGTTTTTAATGAATTTTTATTATCAGATATAAAGGTTGAGGAAATTCTATAGTGTCAGATGAGGTGGTTCATAATAAATTTATAGATATGCTTACTGATATCACAAGTCCAATGGATTTACTTAATTGAGTTAGTGAAATACTTAGTGGAAGTCAATATATATTTATGGCCATTTAAAGAATTGGGGTTTATATTACTTATGAGATTAAGCCCCCATGTATAGAAATGCCAACAATAATTGATAATATAAATATCATGAGGGAACATGAATTAAATCATCATGATTGTTAAAACTAAGGTGTATAACCCTAAAAATCTAAATGTGAGGTATCTAGGGTTAAGAATATAAAAATGAATAAACATAAGGGTGATAATAGATATATAACAAGCTAATTAATTTCAAAACATAGATAGAACATGTACTAAATTTATTATACCAAGATATTATAAAAATGGAAAGTACAACTATGATAAATATGAAAGTGATAAATAAATAAGATACTTGGTTATAATGTGAATATGAAACTGGATCTAGAACAGGTAGGAAACAAACAATGAGAATATTCTAGAATAGTCTTCAAATTCTATATTTACTTCCAGTTTATCCTCAAACACTTACATTAACCTTGGACATTTGCATTGAGATTAGTGTTTGGGTTATATATAGGTGTACTATAATGAATAAATACTAGAACAAAATTCAATCACCAAAATGTTTTTGAGTTTTTTGTCACCTTTACTCTAGTGCATTTAGAATTGGTTTAGAAATTATCACTCTTTATTAAATAGAAAAACCTTAGTTATTCATCCTCATAGTGGTTGTGGAAAAAATAAGTTAGTGGGAACACATTATAAATATACCCTAAATACCCCTGTATAAATGAGAATTGTATACATATCTAGTACTCTAAAGAGGGCCTCAGATTTATGGAGTTCTCCCCTACATGTTGGCTTATGTGTGAATCATGCAATATGTGGAAAACAAATAAAACAGTGACCTATTTTGTAACTTAGAAAATATATTTCTTTTTATTTTACTTCATTAATTAATACCTATGTATGTATTTTAGCTATGAATGGTATGAAAATATGAGAAAATTGGGAAATTTTTCTAACTTGAGTTTTTGATTGAATGCCTTTTTTAAGTTACATAGTGAGTAGTTAAGAAATTTATATGTAAGGAATGAATGAGGGTTGATATTATATTTATACCAAGTATTTTGGAGAATAAATCAAATTCAAAAACTTAGTAAAAATATTAGTATATGTTTCATTTGAAAATTATATGAATTTATGGCATTAAACACTTGCATCATAGCAAGACACTTGTGTCCATATAGGTGTCTATCTTAGATACAAGTGTCTAGGGAGAAATAAAAGAGGTACATGATCAAAAAGTATAGAGGAATAAGATAATAATGTTTTAATAATTAGGTATTAGATAGAAGTGATTTTTCATTAGCATAAGATTTGTCAATCTAAGATATAGGACAAAGGGTATAAGATAAAGTAGATGCAAGACTTGTAGAAGTAGGAAAGGTATATAACTAAGAGTAATAACCAAGTTTTGAGCTTCCCAAGTGTACAATACTAATATTATATACAATTAATAAATAATGTATATATTTTCCTCCTTTAATCTAGTAATGAAATTTTTAGTTAAAAGGAAAATAATTCATACATGGATGTGTATAACACACCTTGCCTTTGCTTGACTTCAACTTAACTTCCTTGTTGATGATTGATCTGAAACCAATAATAAATTATATTAAAAATTGATGAATATAATATTTGATTGAAATTAATAAAATTCCTTTAAATTTAAAAATCAAGGTTCAAGAGTACACATGTGTATTGATCCAATCACCTTTCCTATTAGAAATTTGATTTCAAAGATATATCATTATGAATCACTGAAACTGAGACTAGGAAAAATATTTTAATATTTAAATTTAATATATATAGAGAGAGAAATAAATAGATATAGAGAAATATATGAGAGGACACATGCCCTAACCTTGGAATAATGATAAATTTCCACTTGGCAGTTGAGACTAGTTTAACTGTGCAACCCAATCATACTAACAACATGATGAGTTTTAGTGAACTAAGTAAACTCACACTATCAAACTAAGGATTTTATATGATTAGATAAATTCCAACATGAGAAAATTGAAAATAAGTATTGATTTAAATATCTTAACCATACCAAAAAGTGAACCAACTAATATAGTAGATTGGATCAATATAGTTCATATAAGCCCAATGTGGTGGGTGGTGATAGTATCTAAGAATGATTTTAATCTAAAAATTATTTTTATTTTTCCATGTTAGGTTTACATTTCATATTATATGAACATTAGATATGTATCATGCTAAAACTATGTATAACAAAAGTACCAATGTATAGAATTCTATCGCATGTGTATCTTAATCATATAACTATGTTTTGGCCATTTTATAAACTATGTAAGTGTGGATAACATGCTTAAAAATCATGCCACCACAAAATATGGATAATTAAAAAAATTTATATAAGTGACAATGTGGAGAGCATGTTTCTAAAACATGCCCCAAATGTAATTTGGAGATGTTGAATACTGAATAAGTGTCAAGAACATGTTTACAAAACATACCCCTAATGTATATCTAAAGCTATGAATGTGTGGAATCTATGCCTCTATGACATTACACAAATAAATTTTAAACCATAAATATGTGTGGAAGTTTTGTCTCTATGACATTCCCCCATTGGTATGACCCCCTTTGAGGTGAGGGAAGAATAAAAACGGCTAGTGACCTCACCTCAAAGAGTTAAGATAACCATATAAATGTGAATGAACCATGGCTTATAGGATTGTATTTCTAGATAAATTTATCATTGAAACACATGTAATGTAATCACATCAAGGCCTAAGATGATTGATAAATATCATGGAAACATATAGATAGTAATAGTACAAACTAAACAAGTAAATCGAGCACACAAATAAAAGCACTTAAAATCAAGTCAAAAGGCAATGGTTTAAGGATACCATAAATAATTGAAATGTTCAAATTCTAAAAAATTAAATGTATGTGACTTATTCAAATGTCCGTAAAAGTAATAATGACATAAAAATGTTTATACAATAATTAATGACATCTGAAATGTCAAAGAATAAAATAAAGGCATGGGAGACACAAACAATGGATCATATTCAAATGATCAATAAATAATAAAATAATAAGACAAGACACTCAAGGAAGTGCATAAATTAAATCAAAATCAACCAACATAGACATATCATACTAGCCCATATGTCTAATGTGTTATAAAAAAATATCTAGTACATAGCATATCTAATACACTATAAAATATATAAGCACTGATAAAGGCATATGTAAGTACAAATATGATCTCAAAACATGATAATGTAATGTGACCAAATAATTTCATAAAATGGAATTATTTTTATCATAGAGGTAGATTCCCCCAACATCTTGATGATGTGAGTAGAGGGAAGATCAAACATCTAAAAGTGCATAAAACATGTATCTATATATGCTTGTATCACACTCAAATAGAAGTGTGAAACAAATATGTATATAGAAATAACCTAATATGTTATCCATCAACATTAACTAACACATATATACCAAGTATCCTATAAAATGTGTAAATATTGAAATTATTTTTGGATTTTTCTTATATTGTTATTTTTAGAATATCTAAAGCTTTCAATTTTTGAGTTGGATCTTTTAAAATGTTTGTATCATGGTTATAACACTTTAAATGGTAAATAAGATGTTATTCCTCATGTTTTACATGTGTATTATAGGAATTGATGCTATCATTTATAATATGTATTAATTTGACTTTATGATAAAAATAAATAACTTGGTGATTTTGATTAATTTTAGCATCCATTTCATATAACCAAAATCTGCCTAATTTAAATGAGTGTAATGAGGTATGGAGTAATACCCATACTTTTATAAGGACAACATGAGTCCAAAAATAAATAGGAATAACAAATAAATACAATGAATATTTATATTTCCCATTATTCAGTAGATCTTTAGGATGATGTCCAAGTTACAAATAACATCTTTCACTACAATAGTTTTATGACTTCATAGTATCAATGTGGTTATGCCAAATATTAATAACCACTCATGAATAAATTAAGTTTTAAATCTTGGTGATGTCAATACTTTTTGTGTTGTTACCCCTAGGATTCTTGCATAATATGTGGACCTTGGATTGGCCCCATGTTAATTAACATTTGAAAACTAGTCATTTAAAGATTAGGGACAACACATTTTTATTCATAATTCTATTAAGTTAATTTATCTCCTTTCTTTATCTGAGGGATAAAAAAATTGTATTTTGATGGAGGTATGTTAAGTTATTTTGGATACGTAATTATGAATGAAACATATCTATGCACATCATTATATAAATGTGTAACTAACTCATATTACTTATGAAATTTTGTTTCCTTTAATGTGGAAATACTAATTATTCTAAAAATAAATTGTAATTCAAAATCTAAGGGCCCAAATGCCAATTTATATGTACTTTTGAATTGAAAAGTATAATCTTAAAGGGATTCATCATCATGTTGTTTGAAAATTTGAAAATGTTATAATTTTAATTTTTTCACATTGTGGATACTGAAATCCATAAATAAATCATCCTCATATTTTAAAAAATTGGTTAATGAACCTTTTGGTAGGCTGTAAAACCAATATTGAGCCTTTTTAGAAATGCTCATGTGGAATACTTTTAGCAATATTTTTTCATCTTTTTCCCATTGACCAAAATAATATACATAGTTAATCATGTGGTGGAATGGGTCCTTATGACTTAAGATATTTAAATATAGTATTTAAAAATCTTATGGATAAGGATATTCAATTATACACTGTGAAAGAGGTTTATTGTGGATTGAAGTCAAATTTACATTAGTATTATGGAAATATATTTGCATTTGAAGTATATAAACCTATTTTTTAAGATCCATAAGTGTTCATCATAGAAATAAGATATTATATATGAATGGTGGTTTTTTCATAGGTATTATCATTATATCCAACCCACCATTTTTTTTAAATCTAGGCATATGAGTATCATCATCCTCATGGATAATAAGGACATGTTCATAACCACTTAATTTTGGATATTTTTTTAGTGGTATTGGATCTTTGAATTTTGGTATATTTGGCATATCATTTGAATAACTTAGATCATTTGAACAATTTGGTTCGTTCATTTTTGGAAATGATATACTAATTATATATGGAGGAAACTTTGGTAAAGACACCTTTTTTGGTATAGTAATAACTTTTGGTGTAAATACACTCTTTGGAAGGTAAATATCCTTTAACTTAAATGAATTTATTGATATTGGTAATATATCCTATTTAGAACATGAGGAGACCTTTTTAATTTAGGGTTGTAATGACTATTCTTACTTATGGCTTAATGTGACTTGGTAAATATGACATGATATCTTGGTTAACCTTTCAAAAAATTTAATATCAAATTAGGGCAAGAAAAATTCATCACTTTTGACAAGGGGGATACTATTTGGATAGTTTGGAATATGATGGGTTTTGATCAGTGATCTTCAAATAACATCCCATTTATAATTAATTTGAAAATACTCCATGATATATTTATGGATTTGGAAAATCCTACTACAATTAGATGAAGTAACACTTTTTTCATGTGAAACCAATTTTTGTTTACAAGGTAAAGGAAAATGCCTTTTATATTAATTAAGAAGGATTAAATTAGTTTTGAGATGGTGGGCGTATGCACATGACTAGAGGGATAATATCTACCACCATTAGAAAAAATTGCATTATAATCTTTAACACTTAGATGAATGTAAGAGTAATAAATTTTGATTCCTTACTTGATGTAAAGTTGAATAGTTTCATAATCATATTCATCAAATAAATATATATCATCCATAATGAGAGAGATACAGAATAAAAAATTTAAGACAAAGTAGGAGATAAAAATATAAAATAGAATTCTTATGTAATAATGATGCTATGAGATTAACTTCACCAAATGTTGAATCCTAAAAATATCTAAATGGGGGATCTAGGGTTAATAATATATAAATGAATAAGCACAAGGGTGATAAACACACACACACACACACACACACACACACACACACACACACACACACACACACACAGAGAGAGAGAGAGAGAGAGAGAGAGGAGAGAGAGAGAGAGAGAGAGAGAGAGAGAGAGAGAGAGAGAGAGAGAGAGAGAGAGAGAGAGAGAGAGAGAGGAGAGAGAGAGAGAGAGAGGAGAGAGAGAGAGAGAGAGAGAGAGAGAGAAGGACAATTGAATTTAAAAACATAGATAAAACATATATTAAACTTATTATATTGAGATATACTAAAAATGGAAAGTAAAAATATGATAGATATTAAATAAAAAATAAATAATATCATTAGTTGGTTTTAATACTAATACAGATATGGATCTAGAATAAGTAGGAAGTAGATAGGATGAGTATTATAGAATAGTAACCAAAATCTAGATTTAGTGTCTTTGTAGCCTTGGACACTTGCATCAACCTTAGATTATTTCATCGATGCTACTGTCTAGTTGGACATAGGTTTCATATACATAATATCCATTGGAAAAATATGTGACCACCTAGATGCTTTTGGGTTTTTCATTAGCTTCACTTTCATGCATTTAGATTTAGATCATAGACTAGCACTCCTTATAAAATATCAAAACCCTAATTCTTCTTTTTTATAGCGGTTGTACATAAAATAAGTTATTAGGAACAAGGTATTGAGTTTACCCAAAGAACCATTTATCAATGAGCATTACCTACATATCCAATACTCTGAATATGGCCTCACACTTATGTAGTTATCCTTTATGTGATATCTTGTGTATGAATCATGAAATATGAGGAAATTTACTAAAATAATGACCTATCTTGTAACTTATAAAGTATATATCTTGGTATTATTATTTATTAATTAAAAATAATGTATGTGTTGTATATATGAATTAAATGGAATTAGGAGGAAATAGGGAAAATCTTCTCACTAGAATGATTGATTGAATGGCTTTTGTAGGTTTCCTAGTGAGTAAAGAAGTATTTAGGTGATAAATAAATGAGGTTTGATATTATATTTATACCAATTTATTTGGATAATAAATCACATTAAATAACTTAGGATCACCATCAAGATATGTTTTATTTGGAAATTAGATGACTTTAGGGAACTAGACACTTGTTTTCGAGTAAGACACTTGTGTTGATGTAGGTATTTGTCATAGACACAGGAGTGTGGAGATAAGTAAAATAGTTATAGGATTAGAAATTTTAGAATAATATGATAATTAGGTTTTAATAATTCTAGGAAAGATATATGGCCTATTTCATTAACATAAGACTAGTCAGACTAATATATAGGCCAAGGGGAAAAAGAGAGAAGAGATGCAAGAGTTTTATAATTAGGACATGTCTATAACTTAAAGGAAAAACCAAGGTCTATGTTTTCCAAGTGTAAAATGTTAAGGTGTCATATAATTTAGTAAAATTTATACATAAAACATTTACTGATATAAGCACACACATCTATTTCCATTTGTTTCTCTTAATTTATACTCATTTATTAATTTTGGAAGAAGATACGAAACTAGTAATAAGGGTGCGGTAGAAATACCTAGTTGCTGATGAATGTGTAATCCATATGAAGATGGAGCAATCCTCCTTGGGTAGGAAGGAATAAATTTTAGATAAGAAAACACTAACAAAAGGGGTTGTTAGCAAGATAGTGAAGTGGACTACCTAGTGTGAGCTAGATCCAAGAAGCATAAGCTTGATAAGAGGATGTCAATCCATTATTGATAATGATTAAGTTGAAATGGATGAAAGTAAGGTACTTTCATAAATTAAATAAAGTTCAATACAAAAATAAATTATAATTCTTGTTAATTAAAATGACTAAATATAAAAAAGTGGGTTAATACTTGTGCTAAAGTGGGTGGGGTCAAATTTAGAAAATTTTAAAAGGTTCTATGAATAGGTAGGAACATAGAAAGTTAGGATTGATGGGGGGTAAGGGTCTAAAAATAAATTATTATTTTATGTCATAGTGACTATCAGTGGTTGGGTGAATTGTCGGTGGTTAGAGGTGACTATTGTTGGTTGGGTAATTATTAGTGATTAGAGGTGACCATCTACATTTGTGATAACCGTTTATGGTTGCCTATATAAGTAGAAAGTTTTATAAAATATGTTGAATAATAGGTATATGGTTATATAATGGTTTTATTAAGGATTTTGTAGAGAGGAACCAAGGTGTAAGTAGGTTTGATCAGGTTATTGAGGTTTGAAATCCAAAATAACAATGCTAAAATATGAATATATCTGTAGCTTATTAGATGGTTGATGGTGGAAGGCTAGAGAAATTTTGCTAGAGTAACAATACTTTGGACTCAATAGAAAATTTGATAGTGGTTTAGGTCTCTTTTGTTAATGTTGAGTTACTAAAGGAAGGCTAGTTACTAGAAAGCTTAAATACCTATATGCTTGATAATTCTAGCGATGATCCTTAATGACCTCCTACTCCTCTCTTTTTATAGGAAAAGAGAGATGGAGGATAGAAGGTTCCCTACTAGGTTGGCTACTAATTTTTATGCTTGAGAGTTTGTTATTATCACATAATGTGAACATATTTAATTTGTCCTTATTAGCTAATATATAGTTGGTGATGTGTTAGAAGGGTATGGACATAATGATTGATAGTCAGGCTAACTATCAATGGTTAATATGACCATCGATGATCGAATGTTTCAAGGTAAAGGGGTCAAAAAATGGGTTAAAAAGGTTTGGTTAAAGGTTAAGTTATTAGGTTGATGAGTTTAGATAACTAGGTGGTCAACTAGACTCAAGGTCTAATGAGGATCCATAAGGGTCCTAAGGTGTTTGGACATCTAGAGCCATTATGTGTGTTTTTCTAGTGTTTACATTTTTTCCCTTTTTGTTATGTGGTTTTGAATTAACAAGTTACAAAACAAAAATGGATTTTTGGTCAAAGGTGTGATTTCCCCAAATATGGGAGGAGGTGTTCCCCCTTAATTTAGGAGTCAATGAGGAAAAGTAGAATCAAGTATAGGTTTGATAAGTGGTTGATGATGCAACATGAGGTTGCGATGAAAGGGTTGGGCACTCAAAATGAAAATATGCACATAAAATATGACTAAGTGAAATAGCCAAGATTACACATAGACAAAGATTACCAATGTTGGTAAACATAAGGTCATTTATAGAAGTATAAGTGATAGGGTAACCAGTCCATAACATTGGTCATAGCTGATTAGGTTACTCTATAATTTTCCTAGATAGGGTTATTTTTTTCATAGCTATCTAACGTAGGAATTTCTCCCTTGAAGAACACAAATGGTTTGGTTGTGCACTAGGTGGTTCAAATTCAAATGTTGAACATGGAAAGGTTGGTTGATGTAGTAAAAAATGACCAAGACAAGGTCATCTCAAAAAATGAAAATAGTTTGGGTCAAAATAACCAATGTAAATGTTGATGTGGTCTCTTGGTTGGGTGAAGGGTAATATCCAAAGGGTTAGTTTGGTGGAGAAAGGTTGATCTCCAAAAACTGGGCACTTAGGTTAGGTTCCTAAAAATGTTTTAAAATGGTTGGGGGTAGGTTTTAGGATGTAAATAGGTAGCTGTGTTTATTTTTTGGTTGTATTTTATGTATGGTATATTAAATGGTTTTGTAGTAGGTGGTCACACATAATGACTATCATTGGTTCAACCCAACTGTCGATGATCAACCTGATCATCAACAATTAAACACCAAGAGAAAAAAAGGTTTATAAGACCATCCATGGTTAGGTAAACCATCGACAGTTGAGTGTTTTAGGGAAGGTTTGGTTGTAAAATATGTAGATAAAGATGGTATAAAAAGTTTGTGAAATGGGTGTAGGTTGATTTTTAAGTATAATTAGTAAGAGTTAGATGTTTTTGAAATATTTGGATAGGGTAAAGTTTGATGTTGTTTGATAGGCTAGGATAGGGTAATTATTAAGTAGGATTGATGTTATGAAATATTTGTTGGGTATAGTGGTGAGAATCTTATGGGCAAGGATAAATGTTGTTCAAATTATAGAGGCAATGTTGTATATGTAATGGGTTAGTTTGGAATAGTTTGAAAGAGGTAGGTGTAGGTTGATAATGAGGTTGATTTGGAAATGAATAATGATGACACATTCTAACCTAGATTTTTACAAGTATGAGACCAGATCCAAATAATGGATTGGGTTTTTAAGATCTTTGTAGAGGTCTATGGAGAGAGAAATCAAGATGATTGGATGCATATGGAAGAGGTTAGCATAAGATCCATGCAATATTATTAAAGGTTATTGCAAGATGCAATGATGATCATGACCATTATCTAGAGATAAGATTTGGACATGAACACCTTCCTACTGATGATAAGAGAGATGACCATTCTTTTAGAGGATTTTCATAGTATTAAGTGGTTACCTATTTGAGGGGAACTTATTTACCATTTTAAGAGTGAGGATAGAGATGAGAAGATGGAGTTGTTGTATGGTGAAGATTAGGTCCATGCTAGGTTTCATTTATGTGGTTTTAGATATAGGACATTGTACCAAAGGGATCCAAATGAAAGACATATGATGATGATGAAAATGATGATGATGGAAATGTCTTATTTCACATTACTAGATTTGAGCAGTGGGTGATTACCTTATATATTGTTAGGAGTGTTAGTGGAGATGTTGTTGGGTAGGACTATGTTTAGGTGGGCACCAATCTTACTAGTTTGGATTTATAGGGAGCTCTAGGAATTTCAAGCTCACTGATGATATGGGATCAACATTGGATTCATGTTCCATTATTGGGCATATGAGCATATTCAATTTTGAATACCATTGGGGTTACCATGGGATGACTATGCATAGGCATAATATAAAGTGGGTTTTTTGCTATGGTAGGGAGATTATGCTTTAATAAGAACTAAAGGTGGTGTTAGAGACATTGACTAGTTTAGATATGCATTGGAGGGTTTAGTTGTGGGTGATGTGGTCTGAAGGCCATATGTGGGATTTCTTATGTGGGCCTAATATAGCTACCATACTTGATCACTATAAAGCTAGAGATGTATTTATGGGTGAAGAAAGGGTGACATTGAGATTATTCCATTTGATAGAGTTCAAATGTAGTTTAGCCTTCTGTAGGGTATTCTAGGTCATTTTCCTAGATATAGGAGGGAGGATGTAGAGTTTCTGTTACTTGAGAAACAACCAAGGGAGGTGGTTTTAGATTATGAGGTACCTATGATAGCAGGTATAGATGATGTTGGTTTTGTTGATGGATATAAATGATGGTACCAAGCCAAATATGCAAAAATAAATTTATGTTAGGATGATGGGGGTCGATAGCCCATGGATGTAGATCTTGTTAAGGTATAAAGATAGGGAAATGGCCCAGATTGGCAAGTAAGAGTAGCACTCGATACCACATAAGCATAGATAAAAATATTATAGGGATATATGGCCATATTTTAGGGAAAAATTATGGCTTTATATGGTCAAGTTTCTACTTTGACAGGGAAGAAAGATTAGGTGAGGACCTCCCTATGTTTAGTGACTAAGGAGAGGGATACACTAAGGTAGAGGGTAGGAATAATGATAACACTCATAGTAAGGCCACTTAGGATGATCTCTATGTAATGGTACTTTGCCATAGTGTAAGAGTTGAGGTACTATGAGGCTATAGTACTGACATAGTGTTTATAGGAGTTGAGATGGGGAGAGTACAAGGCTAGTTTAGTAGGTGGTCTAGTTGTGGTGACTTCAAGATAGTGGGATTTTATATACACATAATATTTTTAACTTTTATGAAATATTGATGCTTTACATCTTGTAAAAATACATTACAACTCAATCTCTCTGAGTTAATGCCTTAAGTAATGCATTGAGAAAGGGTTGGATATATCTTTGGTGCTTTACAAGATTTTTTCCCCTTATTGACACATTATTTCCAATCCATTCATCTCCTAAAACCTTTCCCTAATCTATTTCTCCTCCATTGCACATTCCTCCAGTATTTTAATCTTTCTATTCTTCTTATCCTTTCTTGGTACCATTTTGACCTTCTTAGCAAACTAGGTCAACCTAGCTAACCTAGGGTCACTTTAGCTCTTTAGGTTTGTTAGCCTTCTAACTAACCTAGCATAAAATTTAGGAATTAGCAAAAAAATTTGATAGGTCGATAGGGTAAACCTAGCATAACCAAAAATTATAGATGATTTTAGGGTAAGTTTTTCCTATATATACAAGGTCATTTAGGTCATTATAAAGATATGCAATAAAAGAGTTATAATTCACTCATGCTTCTTCACAATCTACTCTTCCACCACTCTAATTGAGGAGTCTTGGCATAGATTTCTTATTTTGGATAATCTAATCTTGTGGATTGGTATTGAATGCTTTGGAATAACAAAGTGATCCTTACAAACCATAATAACATCTTGTGAAGCCCCACTGTCTAAGGGAAAGATTGAATCAAGATGGGTTCACATTCAAGTAAGTATATTCTAACTTTTTCCTACTCTCTTTTAGTAGATAGAAGTAGCATAAGCATTGTCTTGAATAATATTAATATTCATATTATATGTATTAGGGTGTTACTCATACTTAATTTATTTGAAGTTCCCTATACATTTTTTATTACTTTGCATCTAACCTCCCCACGTTGTGCCACAAGCTTTGGTGTTCACTAGATTAGTTTACTTTTCTTGTTATTAGAATATTTTACTCTTTTGTTTATTATCATAAGTGAAATATTAAATCATAGAAATATTTTAGAGCTGTGATATTATGTTTTACTATATTATTTATAACCCTTCCTAGAATTATATGTTGTGATAAGTGATATAAGTAACCCCCTAATCATGTCTAGTGGATCCCCATATTGGTCATGCTCCCATTTAACAAGTGTATACCCAATCATAAGTGTAAGTGTGCTTTATCTTATCCAATATATTAGTACTTTATGTACATCATGTAATTATAATTACATAAAAATTATAAAGTGGGTGGATAGGTAGGTACTTCAAGAAGACTAACACCTGGTGGCAGTGATGTCCCAATGACATGATATGTTATTATATGATGTACATGTTTTGATTTTTGATACTGGTCTATGTGCTAAAGTAATGAGATGCACATAAGAGAGATATGATACAAATTATTACATGTATTTATTTTTATGACATGATGTATATGATGATGATCATGATTTTGATGATATAGATGTGATGTGATGTGATGTATGTCTCATGATGTATTTTATGATTATGATTTATGATTATTGATATTTATTTTCATGTTGAGGTTCATGGTTTATGGTTTTGGTACATGGATATGGTTTATGATTATTTTTTATGAGATGTGGAATTAGTAGCTTAGGCATGTGATGATGATTTTTTATTTTTGTTCCTCGATATGATATTTATGACTATGAATGGTTTGATGCTTATGTTTTATGTAATGGCATTTGATGTGATGATCATGGATTATGTGATGTGGTGTTGATGTTTTGATGTATATATTTTTTTTTAATATTTTATGATGTTATATGATGGTACATAAAGTTATTTAGATAACAAAATAAATGTGGGGAAGTTGATAAGAATCAATGAGACATGTATACATGAACCAATAATGAAAGGATAAGAAAAGAAGCATGAAGCCTTTTCATAGGTAAGGACAAAACAAATCCTAATTTTAGATCAGCTTAGGGAACATAAGCCTTTTATATGATTCGTATTATCATGATTTGGATGATAAAAAGGTGTCTTGATCACATTGTGTCAAGTAAGCTCATAATCCCTTTATTTATAGATAGTATAAGGGGAGATATGTAATAGGAATATGGATGAAAGTGGTGATAAGTAGGGTAGCCTTATGTGGGTTAGTTTTCCCCTTCCATAAGTGACCTAAGAAGCATAATAGACAATTCCATTTTTATGCTATGTGTAGACTGATTAATGTGGGAAGTCTACTAGTGCTAGATATGAAAGATGATTACAAATTTCTTTGGATAGATTTTTTTATTTTGATATAGGGTCCACTTATTATTATTTTTCATTTTGAGAGGTTTGTGAAGCTAATAAATGTAATAAGATTCAAATGATTATTTTTGACAAATTTGACTTAGCCATCCTTCAAGGGAGTGGTCTAAATTGGATTTATTTATTTTAGTAGATGTCCTTCAAGGGAGAAATACATTTTTTAAGAAATTTAATGGATTTTGGGTAGTTGTGCTTCAAGGGATCAGTTTGTACTGCGAGAAATATGTGACCTAAATGATATTTGGGTATCCAAAATTATTTTTGATGTTATTTTTAATACATGGACAAGTTTATTTTAGGCTTAGAGGTTTACCTTTATGAGGGAAAAAATTTTAGCACAAAGAGGTTAATGGTAGGTGAAAGGAATGATTTGAGGAATAATGACCATGGGATTCCATCTAATTAGAGATAAAAAGTATCCATGAGAACCATGTCATGGGTAGATCTTGTTGACCAATTTTGCCCACAAGCAAAATTTTTGGTCCCCTTCTTCCCTTGCTATGCAATGCCAGTCATTTTTATGTTACACAAGTTCATGCCATGGTTCTTCAGCTTGGTTCAATGCTTTGGTTCAGGCCCTTGGTTCAATCGGCAATTGATTCATCCATCTTCAAGTCCAAACATCTCAATTCAACATGGTTGAACTACTTAAACTGTTGAACCAATTTCAGTTCAATGGCTTGGTTCAGTGAGCTTGGTTCAAGCTTTGGTTCAATGGTTTGGTTCGATGAGTTTGGTTCAAGGCCACTAGTTCAACACTTGGTTCATCAGCCTAGTTCAATCAGTCGGCTCATTAGCGAGTTCATTAGCACGTAATGGTTGAACCATTGAATCATTGAACCATTTTGGTTTAATGGCTTGGTTCAAGGGTATGCCAGTTGGTCAAGGGGTAGTCTTCAAGTTAAAATACCCTTACAGAGGGTAGGTGCTTTAAAGGAAATGACTGAGTAAGTTCAAATTTGTTTATGTCTGGATTCGTTTATGTCCTGAATTCCTTCAGACTTTTTGTTTGAAGGAATTCCTTCAGACAAAAAGTCTGAAGGAATTCAGGCCACACTTCAAAGGAAAGGCAAAGGCCTAGGCAAATATCCATAGACAAAATGTCTATGGGAAATCATTTGTGGACAAAATGTTTGTGGGAAAACATTCGTGGATAAAATTCCATAGGGAAATTGTCTGCAGACAAAAGGTCCGCAGGAACCTGGGAGGCATCTAAAGGTAAAGAACGACCCATCAAAGGACCCCAAAGGGTAGGTGACCTTGTGGGGGACTCTTATCCAAATACAAAGGACACTTTTGAGGGCCAGAGGGTCATCTTCCCTTCAAGAAGGTGCTAAGAGGAAAGTAAAGCTGTAGAAAGCTAGCGAAGGACCCAATGACATTTTGACAGGGACGAGGACGTCCCAGAGGCCATCAAAATTAACAAAGAAAATTAGTTGTTCATTTTTAAACCAATGACGATTGTGTGAATGTCAAATTTAGTGCAAAAAGATAGCTATTTGCTTTCAAAATGAAGGAGCGCTAACCATGAAAGGAAGCCTAGAAATGCAGTGACCTGCTAGAAGTCAGCCCCCGAGGGTCAAAGGAGCCAAAAGAGATAAGAAAGGGAAAAGACAAAGTCCCAAACATGGAGTAGGCAGACAGTCCAAGTGGTGAAGAGAAGCACTGATTCAAGAATTGACTTTATTAGGTGAAACAGTGCCAACGAATTGACCATTAGAGGACACAAATAGCTAGCAGTGCAACCAATTTTCTCCATTTCACATTAATGAGTAGACAAACCATGTAATCACCTTGAAGAAGTAGCCTTATAAATAGACAAAGCACGCAGCTCATTAATGTTTTGAATGACTTACTCTTCCCATTGAGGGGACGTAAATGGGCCACTTGTAAAAAAGTGACACCAAATTGGCCTCCTTTCTTCTCCTATATATTTAGGACTTGTCATTTAGAAAAGATATCTTCCACATTTGTAAGATGCAACCTTGGAAAAATTTCACTTGAATCAATAAATGAATTTTTACCTCTATCTTGGATAGGCATTTCTGAGTATGTCTTGAGTGTTTTTTTGTGTTTAGTCATTGTTCCTTGATGTTTTCACAAGTTCAACACCATCATATCTATTGTTTACAAGGTGCCATCTCTGCAATTGACAAGAGGAGAGTTTTATTTGGAGTGTAGAAATAGTGAAATTAACTTTAAGTGTGCCTCTCATAGCACCTTTGGTGAACCTCTATTCTTTATGTTTTTATTAAAACCTCCCTATCAAGCTTTTGTAGTCTGGTCCTTTTGCCAAGTGTGAAGCGTATGTATGCATTCATCTAGTTTTAAGAGTGGATGTGAGAAGGTCATTTCATTTTGGTGTATCACCTCCTTAGAGTAGTTTGTTTTCCTACAGCCTTCTCCCTTTACATCCCACTCCACTATATATCTATATATATACATGTATTTGCACTTGTTAGAATGAACATGATGCATCAAAGGGAGTTATCCCTTATCTAGAGACTCTCCCCTCTAGCTTCGCCAGTCCCATAGGTGAGAGGGAAGTTTCCATAGTTGTGAGGAGAAGATAGGAGCTCGGCTTCCTGCCAAGGGTGAAATCTTTGACATCAACAATTTTGTCATGCCCAGTGGGACCCAATTTGACAACTTAGTAAGGTTTTAGGATTGATGCTAGTCTTGTCATAACAAATTAATATTTATAGCATCTGGTGACTCCACTAGTATGAGCTTCATTTTTTCAATCAAGACCAATTTCTTAACTTTCTATGCCTAAAGTCACCACAAGGTCTGCTTCTAAAGGGGTTCCTTTTGATTTTGTTGAGTTGCCTTTAAACTCTGCAAAAAGGCTAAGGTTTGAAAGGACCCATCTTATCCAACAAGCCACCCTCCTAGACTTGTTGTAAGGGATGCATACATAACAGAGCCACATTTTCAGCCCATCCCAGCTATGACATTGCCTTTTGCAGCTTTTTGTGGTCAGAGCCCCTTGAATCTCCCATGTTATGATCCAACTATGGGAACAACCCTAAAAAATGTGCCTTCTTTTGATGGAGAAGGGCCCATTAAAGTCATCGAGCATATTAGGAATATTGCTAACCTATGTAATATTCATAGTGTAATAGAGGAAAATATTGCCATCAGATTGCTAGCATTGTCTCTCAAAGGCAAGGCTCTTGATTGGTACGGAACTTTGCCTATAAATTCAATACACTCTTCAAATGAATTGGGTACTCAGTTGATAGATTATTTTGGGAAAAAGAGTGATGGCCTCTCACTTGCTGAGTAGCTAAAGACTATAAAGAGAGCTCCACATGAGTATATGCAAGATTTCAATACACAGTTTCAAAAGACTTGGGATAAAATTCCCATCGTGGTAAGACTGACACCTAGCTATGCTTTCTTATACTACTTAAGAGCATTATATAGTGATATTGCTATGATGATCTAATCCATGGGAGGGCATACACTGCCTACTGCTTATGACATAGCCATAGCAGCTAAAAATTGCCTAGTATAGGTTGGGAAAATAGCCCCTAGGCCTCACATGCAACTTTTCCCAAAAATGCTACCACTAATTTAGACCATTGCTCCCACATTAGCTCCTCTACCTAGTATTGAGAAACTAGCTATTGTTCCATCCAATGAGCTTCACAAAGCTAAGAGTCTATTACAGAGCATGTCAAATGAACTTGTAGCTCTTAAAAGGTAGTAAGCTCAACATAACAGACTAAATCAGGGATACCAACATTATGGTCAAGCCCCTAGACCCCCTTTCCAAAAATATAATCAAGGATAGGGTCAGCTCACTTAGACTAGACTATTTCAAAAATACAACCTAGGCCCCCCTTTGTCATCTAAAGTCATGGTGCTGGTTTAGAATAATCTAGTACATGAGCAGCCAAGTTGTTCAACCATGGGATATGGTCAAGAACAGGTTGTTTACACAAATGAGATGGTGAGTTATTTATAGAATGCAAACAATCAGGTAGCTGCTCATTCCTAGATTTTTGAGGCTCTAATTCAACCTAGCATGAGTAGCAATCAGGCCCAGCTAGATTCTACCCTCATGAATCATCTGGAAGGGGAATTTTATTTAGTGAATTATGTGGGCACTACAAACAATCAGGCTGACTATGTTATAGCCAACATAAGATTTAAGAGAAGAGCAATGGGAAAAGCCCAGGCTACCATCCAAGTGGTAGCAGCACCTTCTCCACACTCAAATTTAAAGTCCCCAAAATTTAGATAGCCATTTGTACCTTCAGCTCCTTAGCCTATAGCTCAGGTTGGAGTCAGCACCAAAGAAAGCTTGAAGGGAGGCAGTCCCTAGGCCAATATATTAGACTAGATGAAGAAGTTACATATGAACATCTCTTTATGGGATTCATTGTCTCTTCTAGGATAGAAGGATGTATTGAAGAAGGAATTGTATGAGCTGGATCGACAAGTTGTCCCAACAAGCACTAATAATGTCTTGATGACAAATGGATAGCCTTCCACTTTAGGTCACGTAAAGAAGGAAGAGAAAATTTCCCCTTTTTATGTATCCTTAGTCATAGGGGATTTCTTGGTACATAACTACATCATTGATAGTGGGGCTAGTACCTCAGTGATGCCCAAGTGCATAGCTGACAAGATGAGACTGAAATATGAAGAGATGAACAAAGGAGTCGTACAACTAGTTGGGACACCTAAAAAAATGGTTGGTATTTTGAATGGTTTAGGCTTGATATTTCATCCTTGCCCAACCTTCTCAATCCCCCATGATATAGTGGTAGTAGATGTTCCTACTTATTTTGCAATTTGCTTGTCTAGGGACTTCACATCAAAGATAGGTGGCTATCTAGCAACAAATTGGTCATATCTAGTTTTTAAAACCAAGTATGGGACCAAGGTAAAAATCAAATCTGAGCCACTCTACAAGGACCATCTAGAACCATATTCACCCAAGGTAGTAAACGTTAGTTACACCATTATCAACCCAGAAGAGTCCTAGACAAACCAATATCCATCCTCTACCCTTGAAGGAGTTGCAGACCTACTCAAGGATGAGTGGGGAAATGATAACTTTGAGCATGATCTTTATGAGTTCATAAAGGAGGTTGACCTTGGAGTCTACTACATGCATGAAGAGGGTGCCTTCATACCAAATATAATGAAGGCAGGCCCAGAGGACATAGGCCTATGGTAGCTATATTTTGATGGTTCCAAAAGTAAGATGGGAGCTAGTGGTGGGGTAATGTTAGTCTCCCCTTCAAAGGATAGGTACTTTTAAGATTTCCATTTCCAATTATCTTGCACAAGCAATGTTGCAAAATATGAGTCCCTTATCCATGGTCTAGAATGGGCAAGAAAAAGAGGGATCAAGGAGTTGCAAGTTTTGGGAGACAGTGAGTTGATTGTAAATCAGGTGAGAGCCCTAAATCTAACCAAAAATTCCTTGCTAAAGTCCTACAAGCATAGGGTCTAGGACTTAGTGGAATATTTCCTCACTTTAAATATCACCTCCATTCCTAGAGAGCAAAACAAACAAGTAGATAGGCTAACAACAATTGGTGCTCAGTTCAATGTTTCTAAGGAAATAGGTTGAGACTATGGTTTGCACCACTTGAAGGTGGTAGTTTGACCCTCTATCCTTGATAACATTGTAAATTGGTAGGTTTTAAAAAATGACCAGTAAATAGCTTTCTTCTTGAAGGAGGAAGCTGAGTTTGCAACACATAACTAGGCAAAGTTGCAGTAGCAATATGGCAACCAGATTGTTCAATTAAAGAACAATAAGCTCCCTAAAGGTTTGGTCACGCTTGAGAGCATCTTCAATGGAGATGACCAATTGAGAAATGACAAGGCATGTATCACAACTAAAGAGGAGAATTACAAAAGGGTTGAGATCTTCAAAGACAAGTTGCTTGTGCTTGGAAAAGTCTACACGATTCAAGAAAGGTGGGCTTTCATTTTGTTGTGTCAGGAGTTCTCTGACATTTTTGCATAGTATTACAATGATTTGAAGGGCTTCGACCCAAAACTCACCTAGCACACCATAGAATTAGAAGAAGGTGCTAGGCTGGTCACACAGAAGTAGAGACCCATCAACTTGATGATTGAGCCCCTCATGCAGAGGGAATTGGCCAAATTGATTGAGTCCAAAATTATATTTCCAATCAAACATTCCTCTTGGCTAGCCAACCTTGTTCCTATTAGAAAGAAGAATGGGGAGATTAGGCTATGTGTCAACTTCAGAGACCTTAATAAAGTCTCTTTAAAAGACCATTATCCCCTCCTAAACATGGAGTGTATACTTTAGAAGGTAATAGGTAGTGAGTGTTTCTCCCTCTTGGATGGTTATTTAGGGTATAATCAGATTCTAGTGCAAGGCTGTGACCAGAACAAAATGGCCTTCACCACTAAATGGGGAACATCTGCCTACAAGAAGATGCCATTCAGGCTATCTAATGATGGTGCTACCTTTCAGCGAGCCATGAACATGGCTTTTGGAGGCTTGATAAACAACAACATGCTGGTATACCTTGATGATGTGACGGTGTTCTCCAAGGAAGCAAGCCAACACATGGAACACCTTAGGCAAATTTTTGAAAGGTGTAGGGAGTTTGACATCTCTCTTAATCCAAAGAAGTGCATGTTTGTTGTTCATGAGGGAAAACTCCTTGGCCACATCATGTCCAAGGAGGGCTTATCCATTGACCTCGAGAGAGTTCGTTCTATCCTAGAGATGTCCCTACCAAAGTACAAGAAAGGCCTGCAAAGTTTCTTTGGCAAGATAAATTTCTTTTGGAGATTCATTCAAAATTTCATAGTGATAGTTAAGCCACTGACCTCTATGCTGAGGAAGGGTGAGGAGTTCAAGTGGACAACACAAATAAAGGATAGCTTTGAAGCCATCAAGTAGGCCATAACCTGAGCTCCTACTTTGATTAGCCCTAACTTCAACAAAGACTTCAACCTCTACACTTTCAGTAATGAAGAGGTGATCTATGCCATGCTTACCCAAGCAAATGGTGATAACCTCGAGCAACCACTTGCTTGTTTTAGCCAAGGGTTAGAGGATTTCAAAGTCAGATACACGTATGTAGAGAAGCAAGTCCTGGTAGTAGTGCAGAGCCTAAAGAAATTTAGGCATATGTTTTCTAACAATAAGATTCACCTCATGGTCCCACATCCTAGTGTCAAGGATTTCTTGACCAATTGAGACCTAAATGAGAAGAGAGCAGGGTGGATCACCAAAGTGATGGAGTATGGCGTAGACATCAAGATCACTAAGCTAGTGAGGGGAAGAGGTTTGTGCAAATAGCTTACTGCAGACTTCAAGCAAGAAAGGGAAGACAACTTGATAATTCATGATGTAGCCACTACAAAAGAACCAACTATCATAAAGGATTGGACATTGGACCTAAGGTGTTTTCTTCTCACTGGTGAGTGCCCATAGGGTCTTGATAGGACTAGAAGAAGATAATTTAGGCTCCAATCTCTCCCTTATGTTTTGGCTGATGGATTATTATTTAGGAAGGATCTCTCTGGGGTCATTTAAAGGTGCATTAATTCAAACTAGGCTGATAAGGTACTATCTGAGTTCCATGATGGGTTAGCAGGCGGCCATTTTGCTCCTAGAGATATTGTAGTAAGGATAATGAGAGCTATTTATTTTTGGCCTATTCTTTTCAAGGACACCCATGCCTGGGTAAGAAAGTGCCAAAAGTGTGCACTTTTTTATGGGAAACAATGGTTGGCTACCATGCCTCTACAGCCTATTCAGGTGGAGCAACCATTCATGCAATGGGGCCTAGATTTCATAGGGATGATCAATCCTCCCTCCATTACTAGACATAAATGGGCCCTGACTACTATAGACTATTTCACAAGGTGGGTGGAGGTTGTTGCTCTAAAAGAAGCAAATGAAAGTGTGGTCATGGAGTTTTATGAGAACCTGGTAATAATATTTTGGGTCCCAACCACCATAACCTTAGATAAAGCCTTGGATTTTCTGGGAACAAAAACAAGTGAATGGGTGCTAAGGTATGGTATATACCTCAGAACTTCATCCAATTATTACCCATATGGGAATGGGATGGCTGAGTCCACCAACAACAAATTGATCATAATCATAAAGAGGACCATGGAATAAAATCAAAGGACTTGGCATGCCAAGCTAAAGATAGCTCTATGGGCCAATCGAATCACTTTGAAGAGAGTAATAAAAAATTCTCCATATACACTCGTATATGGAAGGGAAGTTAGGCTTCCCATCTCACTTAAATTGTTAGCATTGGACCTCACTTTCTATCTATAATTAGAAGAAGGAAATAACATGGAAGTCAGGTTGTGCAAGCTAATGGAGCTCTAAGAGACAAGGGACCAGGCTATGGCTTCTATGACCAGTCACCAATAGCAAGTGAAGAGACACTTTGACAAGAAATATTTGTCAAAAGATTTCTCTGAAGGAGACATTGTCTTGAAATGGAACAAAGACCAAGCTAAGCCTAGAAAGCATGCAAAATTTGATGCCCTATGGAGTGGTCCATACATAATCACTCAATGCAAGCAACATAATGCATTTCAACTCTCCAAGTTGGATGGTGAAGAACTACATATCCCAATTAATGGGATACATCTGAAGCTTTGCCACTGAGTCATTTTTCATTTGTATATATTTTCCCTTGTTTTCTTTCCCTATTTTCCCTAAGTGTTGTTATACAAGTAGTAATTTTCTTAGTCTTGTGTGTGTTTTCATTTCCTTAGAGGTAGATCTGCATGACTAGTTCTAGATTTATCAAAGCTATTGTTGGTTTTTCAAGTTACCATTTGAATCTGTGCCCAATGGGCTACAAGGCAACTAGTCTCTAAGCATAGCAGGCATGCTTCCCCTGGGAATCACCAATTTGTTGACCAATTATGCCCACAAGCAAAATTTTTGGTCCCCTTCTTCCCTTTCTATTCAATGCCAGTCATTTTTAGGTTACACAAGTTCATGCCATGTTTCTTCATCTTGGTTCAACACTTTGGTTCAGCCCCTTGGTTCAATTGGCAATTGGTTCATCCATCTTCAAGTTCAAACATCTCGATTCAACATGGTTGAACCACTTGAACCATTGAACTAATTTTAGTTCAATGGCTTGGTTTAACGAGCTTGGTTCAATCTTTGGTTTAATGGTTTGGTTCAAGTCCACCGGTTCAACACTTGGTTCATTAGCCTAGTTCAATTAGTTGGCTCATTAGCCAGTTCATCGATGTGCAATGGTTAAACCATTGAACCATTGAACCATTTTGGTTCAACAGCTTGGTTTAAGGGTATGCCAGTTGGTTGAGGGGCAGTCTTGAAGTTCAAATACCCTTGTAGAGGGTAGGCACTTCAAAGGAAAGGACTGGGTAAGTTCAAATTTGTTTAAGTCTAGATTCATTTAAGTCTTGAATTCCTTCAGACTTTTTGTTTGAAGGAATTCCTTCAGATAAAAAGTCCAAAGGAATTCGGGCCACGCTTCAAAGCAAAGGCAAAGGCCTGGGAAAATATCTTTGGACAAAATGTTCATGGGAAATCATCCATAGACAAAATGTCCATGAGAAAATTGTCTACAGATAAAAGGTTCGTGGGAACCCGAGAGGCATCCAAAGGCAAAGAACGACCCACCGAAGGACCCCAAAGGGTAGGTTCCCTTGTGGGGGACTCTTGGCCAAATACAAACGACACTTTTGATGGTCAGAGGGTCACCTTCCCTTTGAGAAGGTGCTAAGAGGAAAGTAAAGCCACAGAAAGCCAGCGAAGGACCCGATGACATTTTGATAGGGACGAGGACATCCCAGAGGCTGACAAAATTAACAAAGCAAATTAGCTATTGGTTTTTAAACCAATGATGATTGTGTGAACATCAAAGTTATCATAGAAAAACAGACATTTGATTTCAAAATGAAGGAATGCAAACCATGAAAGGAAGCCTAAAAATGTAGTGACCTGCTAGAAGTCCACCCCTGAGGGCTGAAAGAGCTAGAAGAGACAAGAAAGGGAAAAGACAAAGTTCCAAACATGGAGCAAGCAGACGGTCCAAGTGGTGAAGGGAAGTGTTGATTCAAGAATTGACTTTAATAGGTGAAATAGTGCCAGTGAATTGACCATTAGAGGATGTAAATAGCTAGCAGTGCAACTAGTTTTATCCATTTCATATTAATGAGTAGACAAACCATGTAAAACCCTTGAAGAAGTAGCCTTACAAATAGACAAAGCACACAACTCATTAATGTTTTGAAGGACATACTCTTCCCATTGAGGGGATGCAAATGGGCCACTTGTAAAAAAGGGGCACCAAATGGGCTTCATTTCTTCTCCTATATATTTAGGACTTGTCATTTAGAAAAGATGTCTTCCACATTTGTAAGGCGCAACCCTGGAAAAATTTAACTTTAATAAATAAACGCAATTTTTACCTCTATCTTGGATAGAGATTTTTGAGTATGTCTTGAGTGTTTGTTTGTGTTTAGTCACTGTTTCTTGATGCTTTCACATGTTCAACACCGACATATTTATTGTCTACAAGGTGCCATCTTTGTAGTTGATAGGAGAGAATTCTATTTAAAGTGTAGAAATAGATAAATTACCTTTCAGTGTGCCTCTCATAGCACCTTTGGTGAACCTCTATTCTTTATGTTTTCATTAAAACCTCCCTATCAAGCTTTTGCAGTTTGGTCCTTCTGCAAAGTGTGAAGCGTATGTATGTATTCATCTAGTTTTAAGAGTGGATGTGAGAAGGTCATTTCATTTTGGTGTATCACCTGCTTAGAGTAGTTTTTTTTCTATAGCCTTCTCCCTTTTCATCCCCACCACTATATATCTATATATATACATGTATTTGTACTTGCTGGAATGAACATGATGCATCAAAGGGAGCTAACCCTTACCTAGAGACTCTCCCCTCTAGCTTCGCTAGTCCCACATGCGAGAGGGGAGTTTCCATAGTTGTGAGGAGAAGATAGGAGCTCAACCTCCTACCAAGGGTGCAATCTTCAATGTCAACAGATCCATGGTACCCATATTTAGGATTAGGCTATGATTGTGATAGATAATCACATGATTCTATGTTGTAATTGGTTTTCCTTAAATGGATAGGGATAGGTGAATGTAGGTGAAAATATCATAAATCAAGGGATGATCTTAAGTTAGACAAAAAGGTGAGTTCTATCCTTAATTTAACAAAAGAAAGGATGTAGATGTGAAGCATTAAGAGGATCAAGTTCTTGTTTTCTTTCAAGAAAGGACCAATGAGAAGATCCTAATCCATATTTATGGGTTATGATGTAGGGTCCAAACTAATTGAAAGCAAATTTTCCTCTTTTACTTCTCTCCATGTTGGTAACATGTTGATTTTACTTTAGGATGAGGTCTCTAATATTTAATTCTCATTCCTTTAGGTATTTTTTATAAGTGTGTTTGATTCACTCTTGGTAGACATAGAGATGGTTAAGGGTTGTTAGGTGATGTGTGTTAAGTATCTCAAGTCATGTTAGTCATTCTTGATGATAGTCTCTTTTAAAAATGATCTCTTTCAAAGATATGTGAAGAGAAGGAATCTAGACTTTAAGAGGAAAAATATCCTCTACTGTAAAGACTAGAGAGAAATGGGTAAATCTTGTAGAGGTTTGAATTCTAGTATGATAGGCCCATAAATCAAAATGGATGTACAAATATCAATCTTGACCTCAAGCACTAAAAAATTTGGTCAACAATTTCATAAGGATTTTGTTAGAGGATTCCACCTTTCCATTTGCTTGTGGATGATAAGGTGAGGATAATCTTAACCTAATGTCAAATGCATCACAAATACCTTAGACTTTATTTTTCTTGAAATACTTCTATTATCAGTGATGATCTTATGGGGAACATCAAAATGATAGATGATGTGATGGTTAAGTAAGTCTAAAATCTTCTAGACTTTGGTTAAGATAAGATGAATGACTTTCATCAACTTGGTGAAATGTTCAGTGGTGGTGATGATGGATTGGTGGCATTGTGAAGAATAAGGATTGATTTCCCTAATGAGATCTAGGCCCCATTATGATAATGGCCAAAATTCATTAGATACTTAAATACCATGGGAAGGTGCATGATGTAAATTAGTGTGTTGTTGACATTTAACACACTTCTTTACAAAATAGTTTTGGTTGAGGGTAGGCTAATAGTAGCTAAGGCAATGGATGTGTTTAGTGACAGGCTAAGTGTCCCCCATAGATTTTATCATGGGTTTCCTTGATGACATGGGAAGATTTATTAATGTGAAGGTCAAAAAGAAGGAGGCCATCAAAACCACATTTTTAAAGGATTCCCCCTAGTATGGTATAATGAAAGGTACTTTAAATAAAATATATTTGAGAATTATTAGAGAGGTTTGGTATAATAATATCGAGGTTAAGGTAATCAAAAGTTTGTTTGTTCCAAAATGTATGATGGATATACTTCCAAAATACAAATGGTAGGAAGGTTAGGATGGATATAAGATGGGCTGATAATAAAATAGATTGTAACAAAGAGTTTAGAGTTGAGATTTGGGAAGCAATGGAAGCCATTGTATCTATGAACTTGTTGGTAGTTCATGGAATATATTGGATAACATAATGATCAAGTGGTTCTAATAGTACATCTACTAGGTATTTATATTTTAGTAAGACATCATTCTTGAATTGGTAGGATCCATTAACCTAATTTACCACAAGTTGTGAATCACCAAAGACACAAATTATCTTGATTCCCAAGGCTAGAGTAGTTTAGAGACCTATGACTAGGGTTTCATACTTAGCCATATTGCTTGTGTATTTAAAGTTAAGTTTAAAGGAAAGGGGAAGAGGCTAATCATTAATGGGAATGAGAATAATTACAACACCCCCACCATGTTGGTATTTAGAGGCATCTAAGAACATGGTCATTTGATAGGTAAGGTCCTCTTGAGAAAGAGTTATGATGGAATCATGTACAAGTACAAGAGGAAGTGGTTGGTTGTCTGGTAGAGGATCTTAGGATAATTGATTGAAAATTATTTTCATTTTAATTAACTTTTGTTGAAGGAACTCAAGATCAAACTTGGCTAGGAGCATGAGCCACTTAGCCATATGCTAGTTTTGGTATGGTTTAGAGTGCATATACTTGAGTGGGTCAGTGTTAGTGATGATGAAGGTTTTATGATTAAGAATTTAATGATGAAGTTTGGAAGCCACAAATATGAGGGTGAGGCAAAGTTTCATAGAATGGGTGTATTGAGTCTCATACTCTATAAGTGTCCAACTTATGTAGTAGATGGCTTGCTCTTTATTCTGTTTATCATGGTGAGTGAGCATTGCCCCTAGGGAATGGTTAGTGGTGTAGATATAAAGGTATAAGTTTTGATCATATTTAGGAGGGGTCAAGATAAGTGGAAAAATAAGGTAATCTTTGAGTGAATCAAAGGCTTGTTAATAGTCGTTAGTCCACTTAAATGATGTATCTTTCTTAAGAAGATGGTGAAAGGGTTAACATCTATCAAATAACTGATAGATGAAGTGATGGATGGATAAGAGATTTGAATACAAGATATAAAGCTAATTAAGGTGGTTTGGAGGTGGTATTTCAAGTATTGATCTAAATTTAGTAGGGTCTACTTTGATTCCTCAAAGGGAGACAATAAACCCAAGAAGCTTTCCAAAAAAAGCCTAAAAATACATTACTTGGGGTTAAGTTGGACATGGAAATGGATAAGGAATTTTAAGTTGATTTTGAGAACATCTAGATGATCCCTGAAATATTTAGATTTCCCAAGGAGATCATCCACATAGACCTCTATGATTTTATGGATGAGTTCATGGAAAATGTAGGTCATGACATGTTGGTAGGTCATACCAGCATTATTCAGACCAAATGGCATGATTCTATAGTAGAAGGTTCCCCATGGGGTGATAAAATAGGTTTTATGTTGATATTGGGGAGCAATCAAGATCTGATTATATCCTGAGAAACCATCCATGAGAGATAGCATTTTGTGGCTTGTTATAAGATCAACAAGTTGGTCTATACTAGGCAAAGGAAAGTCATCCTTTGGGCAAGCAAATTTTACGTCATGAAAATAATTATAGAGGTGAATTACCCTTGTGGGTTTGGCAATGGGAATGATATTATAAACCCATTGGGGATAGTCAATGGGTTGGATGAAGTCAACTGATAAGAGGCATTAAATCTCTTTTTTTACAAGGGCAATATGAGGGTACATCCTGTGAAGCTTTTTTCTAAAAATTTTAATATTAAGATGCGTGTAAATGTTATGGAGAGAAATATAAGGGTCAATTAAAAGTATATATTGATAGGACCAATAAAATTCTATGATTTTGTCAAGAAGGAAGGGTAAACCTATTGTTTTGTAGAATTCAAAGATTTACCAATCTTGACAATGTAGGGGTTATCCTAAGTATCCAAGTTGACAACAATGGTAGATTCATTCAACATGGTTTGGTTCTTAGGAGGAAGGGATTTATGGATATAATAATCCCCCATACCAAGATAGGTAATAATAAAATCATCTTCTATATGTTGGATGGTGTTGATGGTAGGAGAATCATTTTCTACCATTTCAAAATTGATGAGAGGAAGGATTTTTTCTCAACCATCCTTTTGATAGGTCAAGGGGACCAAACTAATGGTATTAATAAAAAAATATATATTGGATGATGTCTAAATATTTAGACTTCAAAAGAGATGGGGTTAGTGAGGATGGAATATATTTGTCAATGGTGGCGATGAATTTAGGTGAAGTGGGTTCTTTTGGTGGTATGAACCCAAGGCTGAATAGTTCACAAGGTTTTTGGGTTTTGATTATGGGTAGCTCATAATATCCCTATTCAAAAAGGATAATACCTAACCCCTTCCAAGCACACTTATGATTTTATGCTTTATAAAATGTAAGTTTGTTTAGATAGGAAAAATCAGAGGTGAATGGTTACATAGAAGAGGTTGTAGAAGAAACAAGAATTGGATAATCAAGTCCCCCATAGACAAAATTGGCTCAATGGTTATGTGGCCAAAAAGGGATGATGGTTTTGATGTTCAGTTCATATATAGGGTCATGGTCAAGGTTACCATACTCTTGAGGAATGGGGAAGGCATCCAAGGACAAAATATGGTATTCTCTTAGTGAGAGACATTGAAACATAGGTTTCAAGGGGTCCTCTAGATGGTATGGATGATCTTGTTGAAGTTTCATCAATTATAGGGGTGAATTTTTTGGTAGTTGATGGTGAGGTGGATGGATGAGGAATAAAAATTGTTATTGGATTGATATGTCATATTGTAAGATGAAAACAGACTAGGTTCAATTAATATGGTGATGACATGACATTCATGCTAAAATTTAATTAAATGATGTAAAGAGGAGGAAACACAACTCATGGTATGGATCTGGGGGTGTCCAAGTTAAAAATTATATTATAACTCACCCTCTAAAATGTAAAAGATTTATGGAATGGTGTGAGGTCCCAAGCAGACATAAAGAATAACTATTCTTAAGGTAGTGGCCATAGTATCATTGAAATATCAAAGAACTATAGTTTTGGACATAATTTTATTTGGAAACTCAAGTTTGTCATATGCATAGAAGGAGATAATGTTGATACTAGATCCTCCATCAATCATTCTGATGTAGGTTTTATTGATATATGATGTGATGAGAGGGGATGATCAAGATCTTCAGGATGACAAAAGGTATTTTTTAATCCTTAAAGGTGACAAGGGTGAAAAGTTGAAGGGCTTTGACAAAGGCTAATAGAGGTTGAGGATCTTCAATTTTAACCTATATGGACTATAAAATATCTATCAATGTTTGATAGTGAATAGGTGAGGTGTTGATTAATTCATATAAGCTCATCTTCTCTAGAGTTTGGTTAAGTCTTTTCAACACTACACACTAAATGGATTCAAATGGATTGGAAGGAGAGGCACCCAAAATAGATACTTTGGGTTTATGGAATGGTGAAGGTAAATATGTTTGGGTTGGGTTTGATGGCTGAGGGTTTGAAGGGTATGTCTATGGAATGGACACTTTAGCCTTTCCATTATACTTTTATTGGGCCTAAGATTGGGTAACCATATGGATGGTGTGGATAAGAGTACATGTTGGTTTAGATAGCTACTTCAATTTATCCTCACTCTTAGGTGAGAGTGGGGGAGTAGGTAAGTGCTACATACATTGGTTTGGTGGTTGGGTTAGCAATGGGATCAAGGGAAATTCATTTAATATCAGATCATAGTCATCCCTTAGGCTATGAACAAGTGTTTGGAGAGATTTATAGTTATCTGTATCATGTCTAGGTGTCTTCAGATATAGGGAGATCAAATTTTAATTAAACCATGATGGTTTAGGACATGAAGGCTCAAAGGGTTTGATGGGTATCAAGCTTCAAATAAGAATTTTTCAACAATTTTTATAAAATAGTTGAATATCATTCAAGAAAAGGTATTGGAGGTGTTGGGTTTTTGGTTTTAAGCATGGGAGCCTTCTTAGGAGTGGGCTTTACCATGAAAGTTTTGGGTTTTGGAATGGTTATAGTGGATTGGTTAAGCTGGGATTGTTTGATGTTGGTAAGTTTGGAGGTATAATATTTAGAGGTGGAGGATTTGGATGATGATGATTTGGAAATAGGTTAGAAAGTAGAGGTGGATATGTTAGTTAAGAAGGATGGGTATTTAGATAATTTGGTGGAGGTAGGTGTAGGTAGAGCCAAAGGAGAAGGTTTACTAGATGAGGAATATGTAATTATAAGAGCATTCACCTTATTGGTAGAAGAATGAGATCCTGGGATGGTAGAAGGATAGGGTCCTAAAATTGAAGGTAAGAGAGAAGGGGGTGGTATGGATCTAGTTTGAGATGGTTTGGGTGGTTCTACATTTTTTATAGATTTAGCCAAAGTTTTGTTTAGTGGACTAGATAGAGTTAAGTCCAAAATAAAATATGGATGAGCTAAGCTAGGAGTAGGAAGTATTCCTAGATTTTTGATGGGTTTGGTGAAAAAAGTGTAAGGTGATTTGATAGTTTTATGTGGAGGTGGATTGGATGGTTCCCCTATGGTTTTGGAGGATAAAAAATATGTGGATGGGGTTGAGGTAATGATAGTTTTCATGGTAGATGCAATTGAGGTTAAGGGTTCTTATTTTTTTGGTAAGGTATCCCAAGTTGATTTCAAAAGGTGGCTCTATCTAGATTGGGTTGGTAAGTGAGCTCTAGACTTTGGACCAACATATAAAAATGTTCTTAGGTGGGTTTGATTCTTTGGTCATTGGTTTCAAATATTAATCCCATAGGTTGAGGTGAGGGAAAAGTTTATTCACTTTTGTTTTATATGGAAGGTTCTATGGTTTAGGAATATGGTGCTTCTATGAAAATAATATAGGAGATTATCTCTTCATTTCAAATGGTTTCCAAAGAGGGAGTGGTTATTTTCCTAGTAGGTAAAGAAGGTGTGATGGTGTCAAGTGAAAGGAGGGAGGTGGTTTCTTCCTTTGTTTGGATGTCCAAAGGAAATGGTGGTGATTCCACCACTTCAATAAGTGGAGTGGTGGAAGGTGTGGTTGAAACAATGGTTACCTCCTTTTGTATTTCAATCAAAGGAGGGGGGTAAGTCAATGGTGTCATCAATTGAAAGAGAGGAGGTTTTTTCCTTTGTTTGGATGTCCAAAGGAATAGAAGAATATTCCACCACTTCAATAAGTGGGGTAGTAGAATAGGTAATTGAGGTAATGGCTTCCTCAATAATAGGTTCATTGATAACAACATTTATCATGTGAATCTCATGAGCATGTGATGATTTTGGTTTTCTATTATAATGGTTAGTGGAAGGTGAATAGTTAGTAAAATGTTTATGAAAGATGTCTAATGATTGATTTGGAGGTGCATTGAGATTATCTAATGCTAGTTCACCCTTGTCAATCAAATTTTGGACAATATTTTAAAAGGTGTTACACCAACTAATGTCATGTCCAATAATGTGATGGAAGGCACATAGATCATTTCATTATACCAACTAGGTGTGTGGTGAGAGGCATCAAATTTTTGGGGAGGTTTTATAAGAAGAAGTTGTATGAGTTAGCTTTATGTAGTTTATCTAAAACTAAGGCATATGACTCTCCTATGGGAGTATATTATCTTGGAGTGGTTTGGTTTTGGTTGTAAATTTGTTGGTTTGATGGGTTGGAAGAATTACTTTGATTGGGTTGGTTAAAAATTGGAGTTGGAGTAGGTTTTAAGATAACCATGTTTATGGTTGCCTTTGTTTTGGTGTTGGGATGATTGGATGAGTTGGTGGTCTTGGTTAAAGAAGGGTCATTGAATTTAAAGATAGAATTATTATTTCTTAGTTTCAATTTCCATTAATCAATGGCTCTAATTTAATGTTTACATGCCATGGTAGATGCCTCATCAAAGGTTCTAAAAGTCTAAACCTAAAGAGTGGGAGTGATATATTTGGCATAACCTTGAGAAAAGAGTTCAATCAATTTAGGTTGGGATAAGGAGAAATAAAGTTGGTTGATGAGACCTCTCCATCTAGATATGAGATCAGTAATTAATTTGTCATCAAATTGCCTAATAGAGTAAAGGTCAGTAATGGAAACCTTTTTAGATAAACTAATTGAGAAGTGATCTAAAAACATTTAGGAAAGTTGAGAGAAGTATAAGATGGAGTGCTTAGTAAGATCACTAGACCAATCTAATTTTGTTCTAGATAAGAACATGTGGAAGCTACAAAAGAGAAGAGAATTATCATATGTAATCAAATAACAAGAATGGTGAAATGCTTGTAAATGTTTTTAGGGTTCCTCCTTGTTTTGGATCTTGTAAAACTTGGGTAGTTCCCATTTAGGAGGATAAGGTTGGATTATAATAGATGGGTGAGTGGGTTCATCACAGATTTGATCATAAGATAAAAGGTTATGATCCACATAAATAGATGATTAAATATTGGACAATTTATCCATTAACATCTTGAGGAACTCCATAATTGGGTGGTAGGTTTAGTTGAAGTCAAGTGGATACAATTTATGGATAAGAGGTGGATGGTTAAGAGGATGAAACATATTGGTATGTGGGCATAAAAAGCTGGGTAGAAGGTGATATGTATCCTTGTGGATTAGGAACATATTGGTAAGATGTCATGGGTATTTGCTAAGGGATGGAGGTGGGTTGATTTGGAGTTATGGTTGAAGAGGTAGGTTGAGGTTGAGTGGTAAATATTGTACTAATGGGTGGAAGGGTAGAAGGTATGGAAAGTACCAAACTTTGGAGTGGGTAGAAATTGGTGGGTTAGTAGTGACAAGGGGAATAGTTTAAAAAGGGTTATAATATAACCCCATGATTGTTGGGGTGAAAGTAACAATAAGTAATGTTCCCCACACATTAGAAGTAATGGTTGGTGTAGGGGGTGTTTGGTTATTAGTTGGAATGTTGGATTGAGTTTTGATGGTTATAGCAGATGAGATATTGGTAGAAGAAGATGCTTGAGAGATAAAAGGTTGGGTAGAAGTGGGACCAACCATAAGATGGGGTGGTATCCCATAAGGTGTATATTTTGGAGTAACCAAAGTAGTATAGGTATAGTGGGATATGGTGTAGAGATAATCTTGGAAGGCTGTGGGGTTGTTATCAAGGAATGTGGAAAAATTTGCATCACCCTTGGCAACTATCTAAGGCATGATAGGTGGGGGAGAATTTTGAGGAGAACCCTCAAAATATGAACTATACTCCATAGAGGAAGAAGAGTAAGAAGAAGGTGGTCCTTGGTTGTTTTGATTTCTCAAATGCTATCTAGTTAAGACCATGTGAGAAAATAGGAAACATATGATAAAAACTCACAACTCAAACATAAAGTGAGCAAAGAAAAAGATCTCAAAGAAATAAAAACATACAATAAAGTGCATTTATAAACTTAGGATTATTTTAATATCACTTTTATCTTATGATTTAGAAAGTGTGAAGAAGAAATTTGGCTTGTAGATCAAGTACTAAAGAGGAAATCTAAGGTTGAAGGACTATTTCAAATAATCTATACTTATGTCCCTAATTGGATGGGAGATAATCTTTGAAAATGAATAGTTGTGGGTTCTATGTAAGTTTCATGTGAAGATTATGGTACTAATTTGTATCTATTCCCTATTTATTAAATTTTAGAGAATTTAAAATTATAAAAATTTGAATAAGGTAGGTGTAATATTGACATTTTTTTAAGTTGGACTATATATAAGTCTAAATTATATGAAATAGTCCCTGTTGGTTTTAGGTTATGTTTAGGTGCACAGGAGAAATCTATATTAAATTTTAGTATGTGGCTTGATATTGAGGCCTACCCCTTTATTTTACATAACACAACAATAATGGTGTTAGGTTCTTGGCTAAGATATACTAAATTTCTAATTTTATACTCAACTAGAGAGCTGAGTTAGTTCTCCCCTTGTTAATAACCTCCAAGTAGGATTATCAGGAAAGGGTAAGGCTGCTACTAGGTGATGAAATCCTATTCATGTCGTGTCTCAAATTTGTTTTGATTTTTTGATTTATTATGTGGTTTAGAAAAGTGTGTGATAATAAGAGCGAAACTATGATTAATTAATTTGTTTTTAAGTTAACTAGATGAACTAAAACCAAGAAAACAATAAATCCAAAAAGAGATTTCAAATTTTGTTGGATGAGCATAGAATAAAAGAAGAAAGAAGGGCACCTAGATAATGCTAGGGTCCAGCCAAGTATTCCAAAATGTTTCTCTTAATTTCTACTCATCTCTTAATTTTGGAAAAAGATAAAAACTAGTAATAAGGGTGTGGTACAAATACCTGGTTTGTGATGCATGTGTAATCTAGGTGAAGATGGAGAACTCCTCTTTGGATAGGAAGGAATAACCTGTAGATAATAAATCACTAACAAAAGGGGTTGTTTACAAGATAGTTAAGTGAACTACCTAGCATGAGATAGATCTAAGAAGCATAAGATTTCTAAGAGGCTACCAATCCACTACTGATAACAATTAAGTTGAAATAGATGAAAGTAAGGTACTTGCATAAAGTAAATGAAATGTAATACAAGAAGAAATTAGAATGCTTGTTAAATAAAATGACTAAATATAGTAAAAGTGAGTCAATACTTGTGCTAAATTAGGTGGGGTTAGATTTAGAAAATAAAAAAAGGGTTTGTGAATAGGTAAGAACATAGAAAGTTAGGTTTGGTTGGGTGTAAGGGGTGAAAATAACTTGATATTATTTTTTACCATAGTGACCATCAGTAGTTGGGTGAACCATCATAGGTTAAAGGTGATCATTGGCAGTTGGGTAAATTTCAATGGTTAGAGGTGGCCATCGGTGGTTGTGATAATTTTTGGTGATTGCTTGTGTAAGTGGAAGGTTTTATAAAATATGTTACAAAATATGTAGATGGTTAGACAATGTTTCTATTAAGTATATGGTACAGAGGAAAAAAGGTGCAAATAGGTATAATCAGATTAGGGAGGTTATAAATCTAAAATAATAATGATAAAATATGAATATACATGTAGCTTATTAGATGGTTGATGGTGGAAAGTTAGAGAAATTATGCTAGACTAATAGTACTTTAGCCTCAAAAGCAAACTCAATAAAGGTTTAGGTATTTTTTGTGGATGTTGATTTGTTGAAGGAAGGCTTGATGTTGGAAAGCTTGAATACTTATATGCTTAATAACTCTTGTGATGATCCTTAATAACCTTCTAGTCCTCTCTTTTTTATAGGCAAACAGAGATGGAGGACAAAAGGTTTCCTAGTAGGTTGGCTACTAATTTCAATGCTTGTGAATTAATTAGCACCACATAAGGCAAACATATTTAATTATTCCTCGTTAGCTCACACATAGTTGGTGATATGTTATAAGGATGAGGACCTAACAATCAATGGTCAGGCTAATTGTTGACAGTGAAAATGACCATTGATAATTGAGTGTCTGAAGGTAAAGGGGTCAAAAAAGGGGTTAAAAAGGTTTGGTTAAAGGTTAAGTTATTAGGTTAATTATTTTAGATAACTAGGTGGTCAACTATACTCAAGGTATAATGAGGATCCATAAGGGTCCTAATGTTTTTGGACATCTAGAATCATCATGTGTGGCTTTCTAGTGTCTACACCATTATGGGCTAATATTATCTTTTCCAAAAGAGTTTATTGGCAATGCCAATTCTACTTGTATGGGCCTCACAAATCCCTTTATACACATTTTTAAATGTTAAATTATATTCACATAAGTTTAAACATTGAATTAGCATCCCATAATTATCTCTATGATAAAGTGTACTATTGAATAAAGTTTAATAGGATATAATATGAATGAAAGAGATATGTTCATTTCATGATAGGTCAATGGGATCAAAGTAGTCTTAGAGGTAGGTATATACATCTAGGTACAAAGGTTACTTGAGACCATAAATATCATATACCATTTCTATGTTAGGATGACTATAAACTAGCATAATAATATTTTCAATAAGAAACTCATATACATATAAATTATATTTTATTAAATCCCCAATAGTTTTTATGGCATCAACTAATATTTTATTGGCTCTTGGTATTTGATCAAACTAAATACATTCAAAGTTTTGTTTGAGATTATCAACCATGCCTTTATAGGGAATTGTATTCTCATATTTTATTTTATATTAGTCCATGATCTAATTAATAATTAATTGTGAGTCTCCATAAATAACCAACTATTGAGTGTTCCACTTCACTACGAGGTGAATCCCTATAATAAGTGCCTCATATTCTACAATATTACTAGTAAAATAGAAATCCAATTTTAAATGACTTAGAAATGAGACCCCCTATGGTATAATTAATATAATACTAGCTCATTAACCATGGGTTGTGAATGAATCATTTAACTATAGGTTTCATTGATGCAATTATTCAAGGGTGAAGATAGACTCATTTAGAAAATGAATGTTTGAAGGATACACATCAAACAAAGGTGAATTTTTAATTTTATCTATAAGTTCTTTCCTTTTTATTCCATTATGATTAGTGTATTCAATGTCAAACTCACTCAAGGACATTAACCATTTAGCCATATGACCTATCAATGGTTCTTTGGAAATAATATACTTGAATGGATCAACCTTGGAAATTATCAAGGTGTTATTGATCAACATGTAATGACATAGATTTCATGAAATAAATATGAATGTTAAACACACCTTTTGAATTGGTGTATAATTTTGATCATAAGTGACTAGTGTCCAACTCCAATAACATACTACACATTATTTTCCCTTTTCATCATGTTATTATAAAAGTGCCCCCAAGGCATGTTTAGTTGCTATGATACAAACCAATATGGACTTACTTTACATTTGTGGGGCCAACACTAGTTGGCTTTCCAAATAAGTTTTAAATTTATCAAATGCTTATTTATACTCTACATTCCATTAAAAAGTGGTACCATTATTCAAGTGGTGAGTGAAAGGATGGAAACAATCATGAATTATCAAAATAAAATGGTGAATAGATTGGATTTTACCTTGAAAACTATGGAGATATATAAAATTAGAATGGGGAGTCATGCATGTGATGAACTTCAACTGAGTGGGATCAAATTAAATTCCTATACTAGAAAAAATCAAGTCTAAAAATATTTATGGTGTGACTCCAAAGACAAATTTGTTAGGGTTGAGGCACACCTTATATTACTAAAGTATCTCCAATATTCTATGTAGAATTTATGGATTTCCTACCCATGCTATTTATTTTACTCAAATTTCAACAACTAAATATTCAATAATACTATACATCATGCCATGGAAAATGACAATAATTTCATGCTGATATATGGCACTATCATTTTTAAAGCCATGTGGAATCACTTGATAACATAATGTTCTCCATGAAGTGGTAACATTATTTTATGTTGACCACCTAGTGTGATTTTGATTTTATTATATCTTGATAAACCATCCATGAGAGATAAAATTTCTTATTTAAATTTTCAATATAAAAATATATCTATGTTAGGTAATGGAAAATCATCCTTCGGTCATAATTTATTCATATCTATGAGGTTTGTGCATATATACATACCTTATGGTTTATAAATGACTAGAATAATTTTGGATATCCATTTTGAGGAATGAATTGGTTGAATGAATCCAATGCCAAATAATTTATATATTTGTATCTTAACTAATATGGAAATGCATGAATACTTTTTATGTAATTTTTTTTAATGTGCTTGGCATTCAAGTACACAACAATATGGTTTATGACCATAGATAGATCCAAACTAGACATATCATCATAAAACCATGAAAATATGTTAGTAAATTACTTAAGAATGATAATGATAAATTCATGTTCCTCTATAGTGAGGGATACAACATGGTTAAATTTTTTTGGATAATTTGGTGTGTCAAGGTTGACCTCGATGGTGTCTTCCACAAACACTATAGAGTAATCCTATAATATAGATGGTATCAAGGGAATTAATATTATCCATATAATTTTGGGCCATAATTCCCACCATGTAAGAACACTATGAATCACCCATGTGAGGTAATGGCCACTCAATAAATTGTTTTAAGTAAATCTTGAACAAACTTCTCAAATACCCATGGCTCTTTTGAACACATATTTGATATAAATTTAAGGTGTGGAATTTTATGAATTTTATCTTCATGAGGAGTAAGGAAAAATTAACCATCCATTATCACTTGATATACATTTTCACCAAGGGAATCATCTTTTTATTTACTCTTTCCATGAGATCCTTAGCGAGGTTTTCACAAGTGGACCTCAATATTTGATTTTATTTTATTTTTGACCATGAAAGTTTGTCTACTATCTAAATTAGGTATTAGGTTCCAATATAATATCAAAATCCTTTTTTTTTTGGTATTTAATTGTTAGACCATGTCTAATACCTAGGAAATATGAAAGGGTTTCTTAATTTGTAAAGCATTCTAGAGGTATGATGTGATTTTTTATGCCAATTGATTAGTTTAGGGTAATTAATGAGAAGAGGGAAATTAGAAAAGGATGTGATACTGAGAACAAAATTGGTTTAAAAATGTTCATATCAGTGACCTTATCATTGATAGTATAATATTATTTTACATATCTAATGACATTGTCCGATCTAAGGGGTCACTGCTAAATAGTTTGTATATAATGCCTCTAATACCTTTGTGTTTAATTGCCCAAATTGGATCAAGAATATATAGTTGATTTGAATCAAATCCCTTTCCTTTGTAGTCATTATATTCCATAATTTTATTTGGAATAGTATATTTGTCACTCTGATAACAAGACGTAACATCACCATTATTATATTACTAGGAATCATAAGAGTTGTTGGTTTGTTATAGATTCATTGAGTTTATTTTTAATAAATAGAGGAGGTTCTTTGGGATGAGAACCAGTCTTTTGATTCCATTCCATATTGTTCCTAACATGATACTTTAGATATTTTGGAAACTTGTCAATGTGAAAGGCATCTTTAATGTTGTATGTGATGGTAACCTTGTCTTCAATATTAATGTGTGAATGAATTTGAGGGGTAGATCCATAGAAGTGGATGCAAGGTTACTTGGTTCAATGTAATTAGACTTGGGAGACTCAAGATATTATTCTTTGTATTTTTTAGGTTAATGTTTTATGCTAGGATAATAATTTTATTTTCCATACTTAACTTTTAGATGTTTGCAATACTGATATGGATGTAAGCTGCTAAGAATAATAACCTCCATCCTAGAATGGGGTATTTTTAAACATTGGTACAATATGTAATGGATTCCATGTGATTTATCGATCTAAGCACATCCAAAAATCAAGTTTTATGGTATTTAAATATCTATGATAGGGTGATTTAACCTTTTCAGGTTTTACAAGTGTAAATCCTAAGCTAGATTAAAGGGTTGAGATGTCTAAATCAATTAAATAATATGCAATAATTAAACACTAATTTGCTATGGATTTTTACTTATTTTGAATTTATATAAATAGTATTAAATGTGCATAAATATAGACTTATCTAAAAAGTGTTTGTCATAGAAGATCTAGATTTTAAAAATTGGGATCTGGATAGGTCTCAATGTTGTCAACAAGGTCCCCAGGTTTGATTGCTCACTAGATAGTAGTGACCCACCTGGATAGTAGTACCATATTATTTTAGTGTTCTCAAATTGGTGTTTATTTCCTCTTCGTAGGACTATTCCTATTTTATGTGATCATCTACACTTGTGTTTCTTGGTCATATTATTATGCATACAAAAACTAAAAATATGTATTGTGCCTAGAAAACATAATTTAGTGTGCATAACTTAATACTCCCTAAAAGTATGGAATGAGATGAAAATTTGGTCATTAGTATGATAGGATGGACATCTTCAACACATTGTTATGAAGAGAGTTGCCTACATACCAATAATTTCAAGAAGGATCAAGCCCAATGTAGTTATCCCACCTAGTGATTGGTTTAAGTGAAAGTAAAAGCTAGAATAAGAGTGGTATTGAATGCCTTGAGTGTGATTAAGCTTTAAAATATTTGAAATCTAAGATTAGGTAACTCTAGATGTTATTATTTATAATAAGGAAAAATAGGTATCAAATACCTTAATTTTTCTCATCGTATTTTTATTTGGATAGGTTTTTGTATTTATTTCCCATCTAGTGAATAGAGGTCAACTATTCTTGTATTTATAGAGATATGTATCTTTTGACAAAGATAAAATGTACTTAGGCTAATTTAATAAGGAAATATATTTGAAAATTTATATGTTATGGAGAGTAAGGTAAAGGGACACTAGCACCAAGTTAGGTACACTAGTGGTATATGGCTTTAGTGTCCTTAATGTGAAACTAGTGTCTAGATAGTAGACTACTAGGCACATTGGGTTGGGATGTGTGAAACATATATTAGGAACATGTTTGATCTAACTTTATATGTTCGTGGTCTACACAATATCTATAAAATTGTGGTAAAGTCTCTAGGATAGGTCTAGGGCTAAGCTGAGAATAGTATATCTCAATCAATACACTTAGCATCCAAATACCACTTTTGGGTGGTTACATCCCCCCCCCTCCTTTTATGATATAAATGTAGAAAATGAAAATTACTAGTATAAAGGAAAAATAAGCATACCTAGACTTACTTAGGAAGTGAATCCTATGTAACTGAGTATGAGTATGTGAAGTCAAGTTTGCATATGTGAAACATGGTCCAAAATAATCACCTACAATGAAATATTTAATAATTAGTCCTTACTTAAGTTATTATACCAATAAAATTACTAAACTAAATAAAATAATTGATTAAAGATAAGTAAAGAGAGAGGAAAGGAATGAACACACCTTGTTGGGTACATGAACCAATACATGAACCTAGTGACAACCTGTGTGTGTGATTTTACATAGTGATCAAATAGTTAAATACATTATATTGAGATGATATCTTTCTCAATCTTCATATGTGGGTATTTACAAAACTCAATCTAGTTTTTAATCCATCATTACCCACCCTTTCTTAGTGGATCATGATCTATGAATATATTGATAAGACTATAAGTGTGTATAACCATATCACATGGGTGGCTTAACAACTCAAGTAAGCCATAAATCCATCATATCACAACCATGTGAAGTAGATGCATCTTAAACTGAACTACACAAAGTAATAAAAATATGTAATTGTGTATATCATCTCTATATCCACTTGGGTACATTAGGAGGCTCTACGCCACTCAAGAATGCCAAACATTATAGATGGAGTAAGGCATGAAACTATTAATGACCTAAAATATGATAAAAAGTGTATATAATGTAGATAATGACATGGAGTTTGCCATTCAATTTAATCAACATTGTGTAACTAAGCACATGGAAGCTATGTGTTGTGCACATGCCCCCAATTTGATATCTATGTATATTGATTCTAGATTGAGTATGTAATAACTATATTTGTGTATTTTAATTTAATGTGGGAGTGATCATGCCATGTATTATGCTCATAAACTCAAGTAAATTGTATGAATCTGAGCTAAAATGAGTGTATCTAAGAAAAATTTGAACATAACTATCAAACCAATGATTTTATCTATGTAAATATATACTATAACTGGTGTACTAGTCTAACTAATTCAGACTATCCTAAGGTTGGGGCTATTGGAAAATAGTGCCCTATAGTGTATAATAACACCTTATCATGCTAGTGTCCTAATCTGGGCATTAATGTATGTTTGGTCTAAAATATGGGTGACTGAACTACTTTTTGAGTCACTATTTTTCCTATGTCTAACTTGTGTTCAATTTTTGAAACTGAACTGGTGTGCTAGAAATAATATCTAAATAGCAAAGTAGGATCCTGATCTCTATGAAAAACCCATGTGAATTCCCCCTCTTTTGAGGTTAGTTATGGAGCATATGTAAGAACTATCCTTAAAATAAGTAGTTCTACAACATTTGTTAGCTAGAGAATATATATGATAACTACATGATATTCCAATATAATGTGCAAACATAGCATTGGGATGTAAAATAATTCAAACATAAGTAGGTAATGTAAGGTGTATATTATAATATAGCATTTCACAAGGGTGTCAAGATAGATGTAATTAATATGTATAACAATAAATATGAGTATCTACCTAAGAGGATAACACATGATGTCCATCATGACACCCATGTAGGAAGGGTAGATGCATGAGGTCCCTCATGGCATCTAAAACTAGTATGTGTACAAGAAAGGACAAGTGTCATGGTGAAAATGTATACAACAATGCATGCATACAAAACACCTAAGTCCTATAAAACTAGACTAAGGGGACACAATGTAAAGTACATGAGCACATGTCATTAAATATGAGAATAAATACATACAATGACATGTTAAAATGTCTACATATGCAAAAAAAACAAAGTTGGCTTAGATCCACATAAAAGTACATGCTAAATGTCTACATATATAATAAATAAAGTACACACATGAGACATGGGCACATGTCCAAGGGATACATACATAGAAGTGGTTTAAAGCCAAAGAATAATGGCATATTAAAATTCACTTGAAATCAAAGAAACATAGGTAAAACAATCAAGTCTAAACAAGGAAAGTTAGAAATGAAAGCATGTATAATTGTGTAGTAAAAATATTTGTAAATGCTAACATGTACATATGTTGAGTCTAACTAGTGATAGTTATCATAAAAAATGAATAATGATTAGAAATGATAAATATTAATATACATCAATACCTAACTTGAAATGTATAATATGTAAGGATAGTACTTTAAAGTAGCAACTATGTCATATATTCCCTCGAATGGGTAGATATATCAAATGAATAAACCTAAACTAGGGTATATACCCCTAGTGGAATTATTACAAGAAGTCTAGATTAGTCTAGTGGATTAAAGTTGTATATGTAATCTTCAAGCACTTGATAAAAACAAGTGAAGCACTTACGTATGATAAAATTGACTATGTTAAAATAGATAGCAATATGCAATATCTAACAAGTATTATATATGTAAGCATTATTAGAGGTAAAATCCACTGAGAGAGAGGGGTGAATCAGTGGTGGAAAATAATAAAATTCAATTTCCTAACCCTTATAATTAATTAATTAATCATTCAATATAATCATTAATTAATCATATAAATCATTCATACCAATCAACAATGAACATAAATCAAGATCACATACACAACATAAGATATACATGGGAAACCCTCTTAGGGAGTAAAACCCACTCTCAATCTTGAAAACATATGGACTATTGTCCTATAATATGATCACAAACAAGAGACCAATCAAGCCCTTCTGATTAGAAACCTTCAGTCAATTCCTTCTGATCTACAATGTTGATCAATTCCTTCTAACCAAAGGTCTTTAGTGAAAACCTATTTTACAAGGAATAACCATCCCTAAGGAAGATCAAGTCGTTTAGACCCTCCTTGAAAAGAATGTTTCTACCTTATAACTAATGCCTACAACACCTAATGATGGACCACTTGATTATTTTAAAACTACATAAACTCTCTCTAACTCAAACAAGCCTCCTACATAGGCATGCCATAATCTCTCTCCTTATTCACTCAAACATTCCTCATATGCACACTCAGATCTTTTCACACAACTTCAAACTGCTTAAACACTATATTGTCATTAGAAACATGATCTAAAAATCATACACATAGTCCTTAATATTCTCTAGTCATCAACCAAATATCTAACACTCTTACTCTCCTCTGTTTCCCTTCACTTTCCAACTCTCTCTCACATACAAGTCTCTTGGTCACAAGTCTAGAACCCAATACATTTGGTTTTAGTATATATAAATCAATCTTGAATGATCAAGTACGTAATGATCCTTGTCATCCAAAATACATGCCTTCACCCTTAATGCATCCCATGTTGGGGATCAACCAACAATGGATTAACTTGTGAAAGCAATGAATGCAGAAATAAATCAGATAGATAAGTAACTAAAATGATAAATAGCACAGAACAAGATATATAAGAAAACACCCTGAAAACTTGTATTAAAAAAACCTCTTTACAATAGGAATACAAATGAAGAACTTCGTTCTTCCACACCTCTCTCAGATGCACACAAGATCTCTCACTAGATCTCTATTCCTCAAGAGCTCTCTCTCAAGTACTGTCCTTCAAACATTCACAATGTTCTACTCTTACAGTTCAACTCTCATACAATAGCTTAGAAGATCTCTCCTACATATAGAAATAGGAAACTTGAGCATGCTCTTACAAAAAACAGTTAAGCCTCTTCAACAAGGGCTCCAAAAATAATATTGCTAACAATAGAGACGCGAGCTTGAGTCTAAAACTCAAACTCATCATGCAAACACTCGCTTCTATCCTCGGAAATCGCTTTTTGGACACACAGGTAACCGACATCGGTTCCTGCCTATTCGCCTGTGACCGTCGCCGGCCAACCATACTACCGATGTCGGTGCCTCTATAACTGCAACTGACCGACGTCAGTCGCTCCTGACCGACGCTGGCATCTGTGTAGACCCGAACCTATTTGTGTGCTCCTTGGTGAAGCTTTTAGCTCCACACACCTAACAATCTCCCACTTGGAGATAAACGAGCTGCACCAGTACCTGTACAGCAACATCTTCTAGCTCCTCCATCTTCAACTCAATCATGAAGACCAACAGAAGTTGAATGAAGATTCAACTTCTCCTTAGTAACTGGCTTTGTTAGCACATCAGTAGGATTCTTGTCTGTATGGATCTTCTCCAGCTTCAACTCACCATCTTCCAATACCTGCCGTATGAAGTGGTACCTTAGCTGTATGTGCTTGGTTCTAGAATGAAAAGCTGAGTACTTAGCCAAATGGATTACACTCTGACTGTCACTATACAATCTGCAACTTCCATGCTCCCTTCCAAGCTCTTCCATGAACCGTGTCATCCATATCATCTCCTTGCTAGCTTCTGTAGCTGCAATGTACTCTGCTTCTGTAGTTGACAAGGCTACAACCTTCTGCAACTTAGATATCCAACTAACTGCCGTTCCACCTACAGTAAAAACATAACCTGTGGTGCTCCTCCTGCCATCCAAATCTACATAGCCATGTAGAGAAGTATCTGAACCTCCATAGCATAAGTGTCTACTGCTGGTTCCTCTCAGATATCTAAGGATCCATTGTACTGCTTTCCAATGTTCCTTTCCTGGATTGGCCATATACCTGCTTACTACTCCCACTGCTTGGGCAATATCCGGTCTAGTACACACCATTGCATACATCAAACTTCCTACCGTGGAAGAATATGGAACCTTACTCATGTACTCTACCTCATCATGTGAATTGGGACATTGTTCTTTACTTAACTTAAAATGTCCAGCCAAAGGTGTGCTTACCAGTTTCGCGTCCTGCATATTGAACCGTTTCAACACCTTGTCCACATAATCTTCTTGAGACAATATCAACCTGTGATTTTTCCTGTCTCTCTTAATGCTCATGCCAAGGATTTTCTTAGCTGCTCCCAAATCCTTCATAGCAAATGTTTGAGCTAATTTTACCTTAAGCTCAGAGATATCCTGCATGTGAGATCCTGGAACCAACATATCATCTACATACAACAATAGAATAATGTATCTACCATTATCAAATCTCTTAAAATATACATAATGGTCAGATTGACACCTACTGTAGCCATGCTCAGTCATAAACCTGTCAAATTTCAAGTACCATTGCCTAGGAGCTTGCTTGAGGCCATACAAGCTTTTCTTCAACCTGCACACTAGTTTCTCCTTACCCTTGACCTCAAAACCTTCTAGCTGTTCCATGTAAATTTCCTCATCTAGATCTCCATGAAGAAATGCTGTCTTAACATCTAGCTGCTCAAGATGCAAATCCTCAAAAGCAACCAAAGACAATACAACCCTTATAGAAGTCATCTTAACAACAGGAGAAAAAATCTCACCAAAGTCAATACCTGGCTTTTGTGCAAATCCTTTCACAACCAATCTGGCCTTATACCTCATCTATCCATCCTCACCTTCTTTCAACCTGTAAGTCCATCTGTTCTTCAGTGTTCTCTTACCAACTGGCAATTCAACCAAATCCCATGTTTGGTTCTCCCTTAAGGACTCCATCTCCTCAACCATGCCACGCTCCCACTTACTCCTGGACTCCACCTGTAATGCTTCTTCAAAACTTTCTGGTTCTCCACCATCAGTTAGCAATAAATAATATAAAGAAGGAGAATATCTAATTGGAGGCTTACTTACCCTTTCAGACCGCCTGATTGGTGTCTTGGACTCATTTTCCACAATCTGTCCACCCAAATTTTCTGACAGTGACCGACCTCAGCCACCTGAAGACCTGTTACTGGCCAACGCCGGTTCTTCCTGGCCGACGCCGGTGCCTGGTCTGCCGACGTTGGTCTCTGTATGACCGACATCGGTTTCTGTACTGCCGACGCCTGTTCCAAACCTGCCGACGTCGGTCTCTGTGTTTTCCTGTAAGTGATTATTTCTTTTTCCTGCGAGCTCATTTTGGACCATAACTTCATCCAACTCATTATTGCTCTGCCCAGCTTGATCTAGCTTCCTTATCTGATCACTGTACATCACTCTTTCATTGAAAACAACATCACGGCTCCTAATTACCTTGTTAGTTCCTAGATTCCAAAATTTGAAACCAAAATCATCTGAGCCATAGCCTATAAACGTGCACCTCATAGACTTAGCATCAAGCTTCTTTCTATTTTCCTTATCTATGTGCACAAAGGCTTCACAACCAAAAACTTTGAGATATGAGAGATCTACCTTTTTACCTGTCCATGCCTCTTCTAGAATTCCACCATCCAGAGCTGTAGAGGGTCCTCTGTTGATCAGGTGTCATGTCCCCTTTTCAATTGACATGTTCTGAGTTCATGGTTAGCCTATTATGCGACCTTCGTAGGCTAATAAGATGGATAGAGGGTCATTATGGAGCTTGGCTCGACTTTGATTCACAAGATTTCTTCATTTGATTTTCATTCAGGGTATTTCAAACACACTTGGCTTGAGCTCCTACTTTTTAGGGATATTTGATATGCAGCGGAGCGCCTTTATTATGGTATGGTTATGTGCGGAACCACTCCCTGATTCACTAGCTTCGATCGGTTCGTGGATCCGACATGTATTGAGGGAGATATTAATATTTGATTGATTTAATCAAATATTAATTATTTAGCCTATTTTAATTAGAAACCCTAATTAGGGCAAGCATATCTTTGAGGGTATAAGGGTTTCTCATGGAGGCCATTGTTCATTATGCTATTGATTATTGATTATTGATTTTGAAGAATTTCTTCTGTGAAGACTGAGCCTAGGGTTCAAGGATTCCATTTGCATTGGAGAACGTTCCCTCTTCAGTGTGTGCAATTAAGAGGCTGTGGAATATCAGCTGATCTATTGCCAAAGTGAGAGATAGCTTCATCCAGAGGTTATCATAGAATTTCAGGTTTGAGAGATAACTTCACACAGAAGTTATCACAGATATTCCAGGTATTTATTGCTTTCTGTTTTGATTTAATAAATTATACAGCTAGAGATCTACTGGGCTAGAGACAGATATCTTCAGATCAGGGGTTGAAAATAGGGAAGTTGTGCTTAAATTACGGCCGTACAGAATCCGTACGGGTTCGTACAGACCAGTGCAGGAACCGACCTCGGCAGACAGAGGGTTTCAGTGACCGACATCGGTCGACTGAAGACCGACGTCGGCAGAAATCTGACTGGCAGAGACCGACGTCGGCGAGATATTGACTGACGACGGCGACTGTGTGTCGACACAGAAGGGCCGAGACTTTCCAGAACTCAATATTGCACTTCCAGATTTGCAAAGCCAAGGTTTTAAAGATTGTATTTCATATTTATACGCATATTAGAAGACTGCAATTGTAATAATTTAGAAGGACAAAGTGATACAAATATGTAATTTGTTATTAAGATACTATATTATTGTGATCTTTCTGAATTTATTTGACAGCGATTATATCTTGGTTTAGTTTTTTGTGTTGCTATATTTCCTGTTTAGAAGGGGATATTATAGTGGTATCAGAGCTAAATTCTGCCAGCCTGAGGGTCTATAGATCTTATGTAGCCACAAGAGTTGGGGACACACAGGTATAACACACGCAGCCGAGCCTTGCTTGAAGGTATCCAGTTGTTAGATCAGAGACCAATCATCATGAGTGACAGACGTGAGGGCAGCCCACCCAGGGGCCACAGGTATGATGCTGATCAGGCCACCAGAGAGTTTCAGCGTGTTATGATGACAAGCCAACAGCAGATGGCTCAGACACTACAGGGACTTATGACCATGTTAGAGAGAATGAACGCACCTGATGGACAGAACAGGGACCAAAGAGATGATAGGAGTGCTACGATTGATCAGAGACCACAGCAGACTCACTCCAGAACAGCTGATAGACCTACACGCCCTTCATTTGTTCAAGAAGAACCAGAGGCACCAGCAGAGGAGGAGGCAGGGAATTCTCCATTTACAGATGTATACATGGCTTCAAATGATGAGTGGGACTTATTACCTCCTCATATCCAGGAGAGAACAACCTTTGATCATTTTGTCAATTTGAGGAGAGAGCACTATAGATTGGCTAGACAGGACAGGAGACCTAGAGTCCAATTCAGTGAGCTACAGAAGGCTACTGGTAAGCTTTCTTTGACTACTTTTGACGGCAGCGGTAAGATGACAGCTCAAGCTTGGGTTCATAAGCTTGACACCTTTTTGGCATTGAGACCAATGTCAGAGATAGATGCCATCAAATACGCCACTTTGCACTTAGATGGAGTAGCACATGATTGGTGGTACCATGGTATGGTAACACTTCAGCATAATCAAGTGACAGAGTACCAGGGCTTTATGGATAGATTGGTTGAGCGATTTGACAGGAGAGATCCCGAGGTTTACTTCTGAGATCTGGCATACTTGAGACAAACAGGTAGCTTGGAGTCCTTCATTGGTGAGTTTCAGAGATTAGCAGTCATGGTACCCAATATTTCAGAGCGTAGATTGGTAGTTCTCTTCATAGAGGGATTGACAGAGCCATTGAGGGGTTGGATCAAAGCCTTTGATCCTCCTTCATTATAGGTAGCTATGAGGAAGGCACGTGATAGGGAGATGGCATCCCCATCCAATAAATTTAACACCAAAGGTACTTCTTCTTCTAGAGACCATAAGCACTCCCACGGGGATACGGAGAGACCGGATTTTAACATAGATAAATCTGGAGTTAAAAATGATTCAAAGGCCAATCCATCAGCACCACCTTTGGATCATGAGGCGCTTAATGATTTACGCAGGAAGAAGCTTTGCTTCTACTGCAAAGGACCATATGATATCCATCACGATTGTCCTTTGAGGCCTAAGGGCAAGGCGAATCGTATGATGTGGATATATTATGAGGAGTCAGATTTTGAGGATTCCGAACAGCATAACAGTGCTGAGAGGGCAGAGGCGGAGGCTTCAGGGCCTAATGCAGAGGCAGAGTTAGAGCTTCACCTACAGGAGGGCCGCATATCCAGCATACAGTCGGATGAGTCATTCAGACTCCGTGGAGTTTTGGCAGGGCAGAAGGTTATCACCCTTCTTGATACAGGAGCCACTCACAATTTCATAGATGCTAGATTTGTGGAGAAGCGTGGACTCACTACTGAAGATTTTGAGGGCATCAGAGTTAAGGTAGCCGATGGTCACACTCTTAAGTGTGAGCGTATGATTAGAGACCTCCCATTGCGCTTGAACAACTATGAGTTCAACGCTGATTATTATGTGGTAAACATGGGGGATATAGACTTAGTCTTGGGTATGAAGTGGCTTCATTCATTTGAGGAAGTTACTCTTCGTCTCAAGGACATGGAGGTTCTCTTTAATGTTGATGGGACGACACATATTCTTAAGGCAATACGGGGCAGCAGCTTCAGATATATGTTCTTTCATCGGATGGAGGTACCTATACCACATAACATGATGGAGGGTGATGACGAGAGCACATTGGCACCAACACAGGAGAGGTATGAGGATGAGCTTGGTCTTGAGGTGAGTTCGGTTCAGGAGTTGTCACATGTGGTGAGGACTCAACTTTCTGTTACAGTCGGGACACAGGTTGATGATGATATGACTATGTCTAGCCTTCACAATCCAGTTTTAGATATTATTCAGGTACAGAGTTTGCTTGCAAATTTTCATTTATGGATTGGATGTTGGGATGAACATGGCATGGGGTTCATGATAATTGATAGTGGTGGAGATCCTAACTACATTTGGGATCCAGGTGGATTGATTGATTTGTCATTCAGTGATTGCTTGAGGGCAAGCAATTTCAGGAGGGGCGGATTGTCATGTCCCCTTTTCAATTGACATGTTCTGAGTTCATGGTTAGCCTATTATGCGACCTTCGTAGGCTAATAAGATGGATAGAGGGTCATTATGGAGCTTGGCTCGACTTTGATTCACAGGATTTCTTCATTTGATTTTCATTCAGGGTATTTCAGACACACTTGGCTTGAGCTCCTACTTTTTAGGGATATTTGATATGCAGCGGAGCGCCTTTATTATGGTATGGTTATGTGCGGAACCACTCCCTGATTCACTAGCTTCGATCGGTTCGTGGATCCGACATGTATTGAGGGAGATATTAATATTTGATTGATTTAATCAAATATTAATTATTTAGCCTATTTTAATTAGAAACCCTAATTCTAATTTAAGAAACCCTAATTAGGGCAAGCATATCTTTGAGGGTATAAGGGTTTCTCATGGAGGCCATTGTTCATTATGCTATTGATTATTGATTATTGATTTTGAAGAATTTCTTCTGTGAAGACTGAGCCTAGGGTTCAAGGATTCCATTTGCATTGGAGAACGTTCCCTCTTCAGTGTGTGCAATTAAGAGGCTGTGGAATATCAGCTGATCTATTGCCAAAGTGAGAGATAGCTTCATCCAGAGGTTATCATAGAATTTTAGGTTTGAGAGATAACTTCACACAGAAGTTATCACAGATATTCTAGGTATTTATTGCTTTCTATTTTGATTCAATAAATTATACAGCTAGAGATCTACTGGGCTAGAGACAGATATCTTCAGATCAGGGGTTGAAAACAGGGAAGTTGTGCTTAAATTGCGGCCGTACAGAATCCGTACGGGTTCGTACAGACCAGTGCAGGAACCGACCTCAACAGACAGAGGGTTTCAGTGACCGACATCGGTCGACTGAAGACCGACGTCGGCAGAAATCCGACCGGCAGAGACCGACGTCGGCGAGATATCGACCGACGACGGCGACTGTGTGTCGACACAGAAGGGCCGAGACTTTCCAGAACTCAATATTGCACTTCCAGATTTGCAAAGCCAGGGTTTTCAAGATTGTATTTCATATTTATACGCATATTAGAAGACTACAATTGTAATAATTTAGAAGGACAAAGTGATACAAATCTATAATTTGTTATTAAGATACTATATTATTGTGATCTTTCTGAATTTATTTGACAGCGATTATATCTTGGTTCAGTTTTTTGTGTTGCTATATTTCCTGTTTAGAAGGGGATATTACATCAGGTACACTGCGGTGTCAACTGCTTCTGCCCAAAACTCTAAGGGCAACCCTGCATGTAATCTCATACATCTTGCACGCTCCATAATAGTTCTGTTCATTCTTTCAGCAATACCATTCTGCTAAGGTGTCTTTGGAACCATCCTTTGTCTTCGGATTCCACGAGTGTAACAATACCAATTAAACTTAAGACTGCAGAACTCACCGCCATTATCAGATCTCAAGCACTTTAATCTTTTGTCTGTTTCATTCTCAACCATGGCTTTCCAAATCTTAAAAGTCTCAAAAACATTAGATTTCTTTTTAATACAGTAGATCCATACCTTTCTTGTGGCGTCATCTATGAATGTAACATAGTACTGTGATCCGCCAATAGAGGCTACCTGAGCCGGTCCCCACACGTCTATGTGAACAAGCTGCAACTTCTGCCTTTTCTTAGTAGACCCAGTCTTTAGAAAACTAACCCTTTTCTATTTTCCAAATACACAATGCTCACAAAATTCTAGATCCATACTTTTCAAATCTGAAAGCATACCTTTAGACTTAAGGATTGACATCCCCTTCTCACTCATGTGGCCAAGCCTTGAGTGCCACAATTTAGCATCCACATCTGAAGTAGATAAAACTGAAGAAGATTTGTTAGTGACACAATTACACAAATAGAGAGTACCTTCTCTCTTACCTCTGGCCATAACAAGTGCACCCTTGGTCACCTTCCAAGAATCTGCTGTGAGAGTTACTGTACAACCCTCATCACCTAGCTTACCTGCAGAAATCAAATTTCTCTTCAAACTAGGAACATGCATCACATCCCTCAACACCCATGTGTTGCCATTTTGCATCTTTAGCTGCACTTTACCTTTGCCAATAATCTTACAAGGCTCATCATCCCCTAAGTACACTATTCCAAAATCTCCATGGACATAGTCACTGAAATATTCTCTGTTAGGGGTAGCATGGAAAGATGCACCAGAATCTAATACCCAAGATTCTATATTATTATGCAAAGAGAAAATAAGAGCATCCTGTGCAATACCTGCAACCTTTGTCTCTTCCTTTCCTTCGTGTTGATTGTCCTCCTTAGGCTTTGACCAGCAATCTCTGCTTATGTGCCCCAACTTTCCACAGTTCCAGCATTGTGGCCTTCTGCCATTCCTGGATTTGGATCTGCCTCTTGCCTTAGACTTAGATCTTGATCTCCTCTTGCTCTTTTCTTTTTGCCTTCCTCTGCTCTCGAGATTTAAAGCATTCCCGGATGTCCCAGATGTCTCTTCTGTGTTTTTCCTGCGAATTTCCTCATTCAAAATAACACTAACCACATCCTCTACTTTTAAAATATTCGAAGCAGAAGCAGTATTAGAAACTGCCATTACCAAGCCATGCCAGCTTTCAGGCAAAGAACATAATATTAAAAGAGCCTTTATTTCATCTTCAAATACAATATTGACAGAACTTAACTGATTAACAATACCATGGAAATCATTCAGGTGATTAGAAACAGATCCACCTTCTTGCATATGCAAATTAAATAACTGCTTCATCAAATATACCTTATTTGAAGCGGAGGGTTTTTCATACAAATTTGCTAACGTGGTCATTAACTCTACCGTAGTTTTTTCCTGTGACAAATTAGATATCACAGTGGAGGCCAGACTCAGTCTTATAGACCCAAGAGCCTTTCTATCAAGAACTTCCCATTCTTCATCCTCCATGTCCTTGGGCTTCTTTGCTATCCCACCTAACGGTAAGTAAAGATCCTTCTGATACAGATAGTCCTCTATCTACATTCTCCAGTGCTGATAGTTCTTGCCATTAAACTTTTCCATTCTCAACTTACTTTCTTCTGCCATTGCTTCTCCCACTCAAATAGAAATCCCTGTAGAAACCCCTGTGAGCAACCTGTAATCCAAACACACTACACAGATCTGAACCACCTGTTAGTGAACCTGAGCTCTGATACCACTTGTTGGGGATCAACCAACAATGGATTACACTTGTGAAAGCAATGAATGCAGAAATAAATCAGATAGATAAGTAACTGAAATGATAAATAGCACAGAACAAGATATACAAGAAAACACCCTGAAAACTTGTATTAAAAAAAAACTCTTTACAATAGGAATACAAATGAAGAACTTTGTTCTTCCACACCTCTCTCAGATGCACACAAGATCTCTCACTAGATCTCTATTCCTCAAGAGCTCTCTCTCAAGTACTGTCCTTCAAACATTCACAATGTTCTACTCTTACAGTTCAACTCTCATACAATAGCTTAGAAGATCTCTCCTACATATAGAAATAGGAAACTTGAGCATGCTCTTACAACAAACAGTTAAGCCTCTTCAACAAGGGCTCTAAAAATAATATTGCGAACAATAGAGACGCGAGCTTGAGTCTACAACTCAAACTCATCATGCAAACACTTGCTTCTGTCCTCGGAAATCACTTTCTAGACACATAGGTAACCGACATCGGTTCCTGCCTGTTCGCCTGTGACCATCGCCGGCCGACCATACTGCCGATGTCGGCGCCTCTATAATTGCAACTGATCGACGTCGGTCGCTCCTGACCGACGCCAGCGTCTGTGTAGATTCGAACCTATTTGTGTGCTCCTTGGTGAAGCTTTTAGCTCCACACACCTAACATCCCACATGGGTCATACTTAAGCACAACACACTTTCAAATAGGCCTAAGTCACTTTTAGGTCCTATGGAGACCCATTCAACTCTTTAACACTTCTTTGAGCATAATAAAAACATAGGATGGCTTAAAAATACATAGGTCCACTCCTTATGTCCCCTATAACATTCTCAAATGATCGTAGTCACCTTTGCTCACTTATGTGTATCCTTAATCAACTCAAATAGAGACCTTATACATAGGAACACTATTACCAAACAAATAGTCAACTTCTTAAGCATTGTTCATACTCAAGATATTTTAATTCAAATGGTCACAGTTAACCTTTGAACATACTGATTGAATATCATTTCCTCTTAGCTTAAATCAAATACCTGCCATCAATCTTACTCAATATTTTACACATAGGAACTAATGCTCAAATGTTAAACCTCAGTCACTTTGAGCTCATCTCATACAATCTAAAAATGTTAACTCAATGCCCTCCATTGATCTTTGCAGATCAACCTAGTCTTTGGCCATCAATGCTCACTATTTGATCTATCTGTATGAATGCTTTCTTGCCATTAGATCCTTATCCTATTCCTTTGCTCAATCATTAAACATCATGCATCTTTTTCATATCACTTATTTCTAACTTCTTGGAGAAATGTGCACCATAAATATAAATTAAACTTTAACATGTGCATAAATAACTAAGTATAGGGACCCTTTTAATATTCCTGAGTAGCCATTTTTGAGCTTTAATAACTTCTTCTTTTCTTCGATGCATGATCTCAAATTTGGACTAGATGGTTTCCTCACATAGGATAATCCAACCATGTGACACACTACTCCTAAAACCCTCATGTGTGTGAGATATAATTCCATTAAAATTCTTTCTCAAAATCTTCTATCATAGATCCAACTATGTTAAAACCTGCTTGAGAGGCCAAATTTGAACATGCATAACTTTTGTCTCACTACAATGCATGATCTCAAATTTATTTTAAATTAACTATGATAAAAAATAAACAAACCCATATGATTAGTTTATTTTTACACATTCACATGTGAAAGATATAATGCCATAAAAATTCTCATTCAACTCTTCTTGACCCATTGCAAAATTGGCTATGGAAAAACACAGTCAATCTCCCTAGGAGCCCAACTTTCCATAAGCATATCTTTTGATGTGCTTTATTGCATGAACTTAAAATTAGTGAAAATAAACTATGTCTAAAAATAAATAAACCCATATGATCACCTTCTCCTAAAATGTCCAAATGTGAGAGATATTCCATCATCAAACTTCTTACTTGGCTCTTTCTGGCCACATTACAAATTTGGATAAGTATGGGAAAATAATGAATTCTGACTGAGAAGCCAACATTGCACCTTGATATATTTAACCACACTTCAATGCATGAATTGATATATGATGCATAAAAACTAGGGAATAATTCTATTATAACCATATGACCAACTTTCCTTGACTCACTCCCATGTGGAAATGGTGATGTCATCAAATTGCCTACTTAGATTTTTTGCCACTAGACTCAAAATATCTGGATGAAGACTATGGACTAATAGATGAATTTGACTTATGTTCCCAAGATATAAAACCATGGATAACATCTTATGGACCTATTTCACATTATTTAATCACAATACTCATTCCTAAACATATCTAATCATGCCAAAGCTAAAGATCAACCAAGCCAACTTTAAGCACTCTAGGCCAATCACATTACACACTTTGTCATTTTTAATTAGGTTATCCAAGTACTTCATCCACTGACAAGGATACCTCCATGACATCACCATGACATAAATAAAAACTCTCTAAAAATATCCCCTTTTATCATTGATATTAGTAAACATCATATATATCAATATACAACTTGTCTTTTTTTTTCTTCAACCACTCCCACATTAGAAACTTTCTCCACCTTTGACACAATGACAAAGTGGGAAACAAAAAATCCTAAGGACCAAAAAAAAATCTATTAAATAGGAAATTAAAATCTCAAAAACATGATAAAAACTCCCCCTTACCTCTTTTTGCCTTATCAACCATCCTCTTGCTTCGTGCCAAGATTCTATTCAACCAAGCACAACAACCATTGAAGAAAAATCACACAAAAAATATAAATATAATGGAACTTCCCAAGATACATATGAGAGAGACTCCCCCTAATATTTTTGAGCCATTTCATATTTTTATCATCTTTAGATATCCACACACCATGAAGAACCACCACATAGGATTTTTAGCCTTCTCTCTCAAGACACTTCTATGACCATCAATAGAGCATCATACCACTCATAAAAACAATAAAAAATAAACTTAATCAGCCTAATAACTCTCCATTAAACAAAAATACCTTGATATCTTTGATTAACTAAGAAAAAATCACTCTTCTTCACACTAGGCCTATCTTAGATGCCTTGTATCCCTACTTGAAACTTGTAAATCCCACACCTTTTAGTAGATACATCTTTAGGACCTAAAATTTCATATTTATAGCACTCTCTTATTACCCATAAAAAACACCAATTTTCAACAACTATCTCATCTTTTGTAACATACACCCTTCACAAACCTACTACCTAATTAGGCTTACAACTTGACAAAAACTTGAATAAATTGAGAACCACAAACCTTAAAAACTTTAAGGATCTTGATTTGATAACCCATTTGGCCCATTTAACATATTCATAAGCCTAAAAACTTAATTCATAAGACAAAACACTTTTATAGAAAATACAAAACCCTAGAATATCAAAACAAACAAAGTCAACATAACACCTTCTAATCAATTTCCACCTCTAACACTTCTTATACACCTAGAGACAATCATTACACATTTTTGGATGAATATTTGAGCTTCCATACCAATTGGGAACCTTGACTTCCTTCAAATCATAAAAATAATCTAGAGCATGCTAGAATACTGTCAACAGACCTTTCTATGGAAAAATATAATCTTGATAAAACACAAATCCTCCTTTTCCATTTTGGAACCTTCAATATAACCTTGAATATTGTTCTAAATAAAAAAAAACCATAGCAACACTTGCTTCTCCACTTGAAATGACTCTATTAAGAAGTATAGATATAGACACCCTTTATACCTCAATTCTTCAAAACAAAAATAAACAACTCCTCATATTCCTGCACCTTGCTCAAATGATAATTATAGTCTTATTATTATTATTATTATTATTATTATTTGGTTTTATATAACAACTTCATCAACTACTACAACATTATCCTTTTATTATATGATTAGATTATCAATACATGGAGATAACATACTATTGGAACACAACTAGATACTAAGAGGGGGGTGAATCGGTATATCAATTAAAAATAGTCCATTAATTATTTTTAATGTAGATTAAAATATATATCTATATCAAATCAAATATACAGAGATCACACACACAAGTAAACATGAAACTAGATGTATACATGGAAAACCCATTAGGATAAACCATAGTGAGAATCTATGCTAGAATATATTATTCTAATCTAGCCTCATAGTTATAACCTCACTAATTACAAATTTAAGGGAACCAACCCTAAGGATACACCAATCCCCTAATTTAAGAGCACCTAATATAAGGAAGCACCCAATCCCTAATCTGAGCACCAACTTAACTTGTGTTATGGCACCAACCAATCATATATACTATAGAGCTATAACTCTAAAATAAAATGTTGATTCATAAAATAATCCAAATCATTGTTTTATATTATAGGTGTGAACTTCAAATTCTCATGCTTTTCACATTATATCTTTTTACCTTTCTTCTTATCTATCCCTCTATCTCTATGTCTAGATATGTATCTATTTAACATACTTCATCTCTCTCTCTCTCTCTCTCTCTCTCTCTCTCTCTCTCTCTCTCTCTCTCTCTCTCTCTCTCTCTCTCTCTCTCTCTCTCTCTCTCTCTCTCTTCTCTCTCTCTCTCTCTCTCTCTCTCTCTCTCTGCTCGTATGTCTCTCTATGTTCTCTATTTGACATAATTCAATAGCCTCAATATCCTCTACTTATAACTTAGATGTCGTATATATAAGATTTTGATCTAGGGTTCCATAAATTTTTTATGTTCACACTTGTTTAAAAACACATCAAGTTATATTATGGACTCATTTCATTATCTCTTCAACTGTAAGTTTCCTATGTCTAGAACTCATGCATCACCTCCAATATGTCTAGTCTTATTACTATCTATAGCATTTTATGGACTCTAGTTTTGGTGCACATGCACATTTACATAGATTTTATTAGTTACATAGATCAATCTCATTGTCTATATCATGATATATATCTTAATTGCATGTTTATACATCTAATTATTAGACTGAACAAATTTAAATATCAATCTTTGATCTTATGCTTGGCACCAAAATATAATATTATTTATCTAAATAGACCAGCTTTAAAATGTATCCATTCGATTGATCTCTAATAAGATCACAGTCTCTATTAGATCCTTGTACTCTTTCAAACTTTAGCTTTATTAAATTTAAAATACATCCATTTATCTTCTTCATATGAGCTTATACATGTCATTATATCTCCAAAGATGTATTATTTTTACTTTTATCTAGTCATTAAATGTCAATCTATTTATCCCATCTCACTACTTCCTACATCTTTGGATCCCTTTCACTTCATCTATCTTCTCAAACATAGTCAATTTTTAACTCAACACTATATTGATAAACCTTGATCACTTAATCTCATTTGAGTGTACTCACTCCATTAGATCTCCTTTGCATGATCAACTCACCATCAAATCTTATGACAAGATCAATATTTATCTCTACTTAGCTCTCAAGAATGTGACACTTGGTATTAACATGTGCCTTCTACACATTGATGTCAGTTCCCTCTATTGAGACACTTGGAATCCTTGCATTTCTCATTAATGATTTTAATTTAAACCACACCATATATTTAATATGCAATCTTCATGGTTATGAAACTTGTCACTAGCGGAGGTCCCTTTAACAAATTGACTTTACTTATGATTTGTTTGATATTCAATGTATGAATAAGAGCTAACCATTAATAAATATTTAAAATTTAACCACCTATCTTCATCTTACTTCATCTTGGCATCTTGTAGCCAACACTCTTCATTGATCTCTTTGAGACTTGCTTGAAATTTACCTTGTGTAGATTTTTATAAGTATGGGGACCATCTCAATTATGCTTAGAAGGCTAACTTTACACCTTTATTTATTCTACTTCACTCAACCATCTAGATTGAAATTTTAACCATATAAACTAATAATGATAGTGAATATAACTATATTTTCATTTCTTCTTGAATATTTCATTCATGTGATATATAATGCCTTTAATCTACTCACTCAGATTATTATCTCATAGAGTTAGTTATGCCTCAAACTTACTTAGAAGGCCAACTTTGTCCTTGCATAACTCCTATCACACTTAGTAGGAAGACCTAAAATTTAGTGAATAAGATCTTACATAGGGGATTCCATCCATATATCCATTTACTCCTAAAGCCTTCATATGTACAAGATATGGCATCATCAAAATGTAGACTTAGTTTTATTTTATAACTTATAAAATTACTAACTATTGGAAAACACTATCATAATTCTGAGTATCCCTAATTTTCTCAAGCATATCTTTTATCATGATACATTTCATGACCTAAGATTTAGTGCATAGAAACCAGTTGATTGGTGTCATCACTACCCTTTATTTAATAATGTCAATCCAAGCCTAGTGTCTGAAGGTTGTATGCAAAAGGATAAGGAGATCTTTGGTAAATGGTTCCTTCTATCACACTCCACACTTATAGGAATTAAAAATCACAATTGATGGAATTAAAAATCACAACTTGCTGGAATTGAAAACCACACTTTACATAAATCAAATCACACTTACATAAAATTAAAGCACACTTGCATGAAATTAAAGCACAGTTGGAGAAACGTAAATCACACTTGTAATGTGTAAATTGATGAATTGAAAGTAATTTACAAACACATAAAACACCTATAGGTTTACAAAAAATTATATAGTAAAGAAATGTATACATCAGTAAATAAATTAATTCATAATTCATAACAATAAGGATAATATTAGAATAAATAAATAAAATAAATATACATGGATCCATATTCCTTGGAATGAGTGGCCAACTCATTCCCTAGAAGAGGATTTACTCAAAACATCAATTTTAGAATGGTCTACTTAGAATAATGGAAAATGTATATATTGATTGATTGATTATTTCATTTGGGTGCTGAAGGTTGTATTTATAATTCCATACTTCAAACCAACACCTTATTTGGGAGTAACAAATGAGATACTCTATCCTATCTCAATATTTAAAATATATGGAGAGATATATTTATTCCAATAATAAAATATATTAAAACATAATCTCGATCCCCACCAAATATGGAGAGAACTAATTATTTGGAGTAAAATTACATAAACCTATTTTTGAATAGAATTTACAATGGAAAGTCTATACATAGAAATCTATATATAGAAAGAATATAAATTGAAATCATTATTCATGATAGATTGTATATTGAAATACTCTTATAAATACTTCCCAAACAAGTCTATAATATTTTTCTTGAATTCTAGAGCAATTATGTTGAAATCCATAGCTGGTTGATGTAATCTATAACTGGTCTAATGTAATATGTAGCTGGCCTGATGTAATCCATAGATGGTCTATATATAGTCTGATGTACTTTGTAGCTTGTTTGTAGAAATCCTATTATAATATATAGCTATTGTAGCAAGTTTTTTTTAATCCCAAGTTGATGTGGGATTCTATAGCAAGCTTATAGGAGTCCATATCTTGACCAGAATACTAGATCTAGTTGTAAAAGAATTCAACATGGTTACTTTTAATACTTTTAATCATTCTTAGAATATTATGAACTATATATATACTTACTAATATATTTTTCCCAATAATCATTAAAAGTAGGTAACCAATAGATAATAAGGAATTTTAAAGACATAACCATGATATATACTTACTATTTCATTCTAAATATACTATAAGTTTAGTAACTAAATTTAGTTCCACTTCATATTCAATAAAAAGGATGTTATTTTATGGATATAATGAGCCATTTTATGGACTCATCACTAGGCACAAAAATGAATAAACCCATATGATCATTTTGTCCTAGCACCTCGATATGTGTGAATGTTAAAAGCATCAATATGATTACTTGACTATGTTAAAACTTAGTGAATTATGTCTAAGTAGCCAACTTTGCATCCCTATATCTTCAACTATGCTTCATCACATGTCTTCAAATTTGGTGCATAATAAGTAGAGATTAATGTGATCACAACCATGTGTTCAACACCCCCATACTCACTCACATGAGGTAATGATGATATTATCAAAATTCCATCTCAGATTTTCCTATCATAGACCAAAAATATCTAGATATTTGAAGAACTAGATAAATTCCACTCATGCACACAAGCATTCCAATCATCTTTGACCTTTGATAAGATCATTTGCATATATTCTAACCATACTAATCAATCCTAAACATCAATGACATGATAATAATTTCCCTTTGAAATAAATGAAAATTATATTTCCAACAATCTCCACTTTTGTCATTAATGGCAAACTAAATGCAATAATCTTATAATATTTAGCTCCTTCTCTTGCATTGTTTGCTTTGGATTCTAATGATTATGAACTAAATATATTCATACTAGACTTGATCCCCCTTAGTCAATGTAATATTTTCTTGATTATAAACTTGGACACTTGCTCTAATTATTCTATGACATTATCAAAGAGCATTTTCTCTTCTTCTCCCCCTTTCACATCAATAGCAAAGTGACTCTTTCTATCTATTTTCAAAATGTTTCTCCCCCTTTATCAGATAAAGGAGTTTGTCTAAGAATATTTAACCATAAAATAATTATAAATTTATAAATTTATGAATCCCTAAGTTTCCTTTTCTCTCTTATTCTAGGGATTAACAAATCTTCTATGATTCTCCCCTTGGACTCATGCCCTATCACTAGGATCTAGTGATTTCGTGTAGGAGCCACCACTCTCAACTTCTATCTCATATATTCAAATTATTCCTTAGGAAGAGGTTTAGTGAATATGTATGAAAATTTATCCTTAGCTATCACATATTTCATTGTGACCTCTTGATCTACAACATTTTCTCTCAAAGAGTGATACTTGATCGATAGGTTTTTGGTTCTTGAATGCATCACTAGATTCTTTGATATATTTATAGCACTTGAATTATCACAAAGATTATAAATAGGTTCCTTGTACTCTACCTTGATGTATTTTAGTGTTTGCTTCATCTACAAGACTTGAGTGAAAAATGAAACTACTACCACATACTCTTCTTCTACTATAGAAAGTGTAACTAAATCTTACTTTTTACTCCACCATGAAATTACTTTGTTTCCCAGGAAAAATGCACCACCATTAATGCTTCTTCTATCATCCACACTTCCTACCCAATCAACATATGTATATGTTGTCAAAGTGAAATATTCACCTTTGGGACACCATAGTACATTGTCAATTGTTCTCTTGATATATCTAAAGATCATTTATATTGCATTGGCATGTGACTCTTTAGGATCAACTTGAAATCTTGAAACCATGAACATTGATTTTATGATATCAGGTCTTGATGTAGTTAAGAATAGAAATTTACATATCATTGATCTATACATTATCTAATTTTCATAAAAGTACTTATCCTCTTTCCTCAACTTGCATCTAGTTATCATGGGAGTACTAGATGGTTTTTTATATTCCATTCAAAATTTCTTAAGCATTTCCTTTTCACACTTGGTTTGGGATATAAATATCCCTTCATCAGTTTGTGTTATTTGTAGACCAAGGAAGAAATAAAGTTATCCTATTATAGACATCTGAAACTCACATATTTTTATTTATACCACAAAAGATCATGTCATCTACATAGATAACAACATCAACATATGCTCACATTCTGATTTAAAGTATAGATTGTTGTTTGCACATCCTTTATTGAAAACTTGTTATTGTAGGTACTAGTTTAATCTTTAATATTATGCCAAAAGTGCATGTTTGAGACCATATAGAGATTTATATAGTCTACATACATAATCTTCTTATTATGATAATTACAAATATTTAAGTTTTTCTATGTAGACTTCCTCTTCTAGGTTCCCATTCAAGAAAGCTGACTTAACATCTCTTTGATAGACTTTGAACTTATTACACACTAAAAATGCTAGAAACATTCTTATGGATTCCAATCTAACAACTAGAGAAAATGTTTCTCCAAAATATATGCCTTCGACTTATGCATATCCTTTGCACATCTATCTTGCCTTATTTCTTATGATAGCTCCATCCTTATTGAGCTTGTTTATATAAACCCATTTTGTATATATCACATTCTTGTTTGGAGGTCTTGAAACTAATTGCCATGTTTTATTATTTTTAATCTGGATTAGTTATTCTTCCATGTATTTTAGCTAATTATCATCCTTGTTCGTTTCAACATAGCTCTTAGGCTCAATTTTAGATATTAGAGTAAAACTTACTTGTGTTCATTGCATCGCTTCTCCTTGTCTGGACTCCTTGATTCTTATTGCCAATTATCTACTCTTTAGGATGATCCTTTTGAAAGATTCTTGGAGATTCCTTTTAATTCATTTACTCAACATCTTAATTATCTACTTCTTCTTTAAAATCTTATTCTTCAATATTGATTTCCTTGTCAACTTCAACATGTTTCAATCCTTATTCAACCTTAACATTGATGTTCTCTACAATCTTATGTAGACTTTTATTGTAACATACATAGGATTTGGTTTGATTAGAATAACCCAGAAATATTCCTTCATCACATCTTGATTTAAAGCTTCCCAATTTATCCTCTTTTCTCTTGATGTAGCATTTACATTCAAACACTCTAAAGTACTTAATAGAGATATGATTTCCATACCATAGCTCATAGGGAGTTTTATAACTATTTACCCTCAGTTAAATTCTATCCAAGATTTATACTACTATTTGGACTACTTTTTTCTAGTATCCATCAAGCAACTTAGCCTCTTTTAGCATTGTTCTGGCCATCTCCTTGGTTATCTTGTTCTTTCTCTCAAAAACTCCATTATGTTATGGATTCCTTGATGAATATTAATGAATTTTGATCTTATTCTTCTCATAATACTCTATGAACTAATTTGAGGTAAATTCTCCACCTTTATCAGATCTTAACCATTTTATCTTTCATCCAATCTCATTATGCACCATGGCTATAAAGATATTTAATCTCTAAAATTCTTATGACTTGTCCTTCAAAAAGGTTACCCATGTCATTATTGAGTAGTCATCTACAAAAAAAACATGAAGTATCTCTCTCCTTTAGATTCTCTTTTTTTAGTAGGACCATAAAGATCAATCTGAGCTAATTCTAGAGGCTTTATTGTTACATAGTCCTTATTTGAAAGTTGACCCTAGTTTGCTTGCCTAATTGACATTCTTTACAAGTAGTGTATATAGGTTTGGTTATAGTAGGCATATGTATAACACACTTATTTGATCTCATTTTGACTAGATGATCAAAGTTTACATAACCCATTCTTCTATGCCATAACCAACTCTCATCAATCTTTCATATTAGGTAGGTATTACCATTCAATTCAAAAAAAAAATAGATATTGCCTTCAGTCATTTTCCCTTATATAACTTGTAGCCTTATAAATTAAATGTGACCTTATATCCATTCTAACACATTTTTCTGAAACTTAGCATATTATGGTTTACACTTAGCATATTATGGTTTAATCCTTCAACATAAAGGAAATCGTATGTAGACAATTTTCCATCTATGTTCAAGGTTATTTTACCTTTGATCTTTACTACTATGTTTTATCTCAAAATGATAGATCCTTCCTTACATTTTCTCAATTTGATGAACTTTCTCTTATCACAAGTCATATGCTTTGATTAACCATTATCTACCACCCATAAATTTTGCTCCTTAGCATGGAGTGCAGTTTGAGAAATCATAGATTGATTTTTCACTCTCCACACATCTTAGGTTTCTTATTTGGCTCATTTTTATCCTTTATAGAGAATTATGAACCTTTTTTCACACTGGAATTTATGCCTTTCTTTACATTGTGAACTTTTGATCTTAAAAATCTAGTTCTACATTGTTTAGCTATGTGACCAAAGCTATTATAATTATATCATATTACATTTGTATCTAACAAGGGTACAATGATTTTTTTCTTAAAAAATTGGTTTTAATTATAGGTAAAAATATAAAATTATTAGCCTTATGATCAAAATTATTAAATATATAACAATAACTATAGAAATATGAGGAATACCAAGTCATAACATTTCTTGGTGAAACATGAGGTGATCTTCTAAACTCTAGCTTCTTCAAGTCTCACTTTTGTGTATCCATCTACATTATCTACCTTTGTATTTTTTTTTTTTTCAATATTATTTTATCCTTTAAATTTCTTCACATCAGTTGTGTTTGATTGTATATTTGTATCCTTGTAATATTTCTCTTCCACTGCTCTAGATTCTCCTTCTACTTTGAAGTTTTCATATAAGTTAGTAGATGTACTAGTTTTGGAACATTTTCCTTTTATAACCAAGACCTGATATCTATTTTGAAGGATTTTTAGAGTTTATTAGTTCATAAATAATGTATAATCCTCCTATCAACTTCAAAATTTTGTTGAGTTGACCTATATATTTTTCAAGCTCATTTTTCAAAGCCACTATCTCTACTTCTAATTTCATACACTCATCGGATTTAGATTGTGGTTCAAGTTTGACTACATATTCTATTATTTTAGCCTCTTAAGCTTGTGTATTTAGGCTAACCACCATCTAATCATATTTATCAAGACTTATGGAGGTCTTATGTATTTCCTTTTATCCAAGATTCTCCATTTTTGAGCTCTCTTTTCTCAACTTGTCAATTTCCTCTAAAACACAAATGATTTCACACTTTAGACCCACTTCTCTTTCTTCTTTTCCATCTAAGTGTTCAACTTCATATTGATCCACATAATTTTATCCTATTGTCATGAATAGGACTTAATTTTCCTCAACCACAAAATCATAGTCATGATCGTCATCAGAACTATCATTATCATCCATTGAATCACTATCTACTTTTGAATATAGGACTTTCTCATTTTTGAAGAATTTCTTCTTCTTGGAATAGTGAGGTTTTACCCTTTTACTATTTTATTCTTTATCAGTGTTATCCTTAATGTTATAAGTGAATTTATAAATAAAGTGTCCTAATTTACCATAGTTCAAGCATTTGAAGGGTAGCTTACATTTTTACTTTCGAAACCGTCTTCTCAATATTAGAACAAAGTTGGCTTCTTCTTTATTAGTCTCCTCAAATTTTGATGAGAAGGATGCTAATTTTACTTGATTGGCTACTTTTAATCTATCTTAGCTCTTAAAATTATCTACTTCTTCCATTCTCATATCATAGGTAGTGAAGGTTCCATGTAACTCATCAATAGCAAGTTCATCTAGATCTCTTGCTTCCTCTATTATAGAGGATTTTGAGTTATACCTTGATGGTAGAGATCATAGGAACTTATTGACAAGGATTGATTATTTCGTATATTTTTCAAGGCATCTAATTTCATTGACTATTTCATCCATTATATAGAGATAGTCTACAATTTTCACTTCTTAATTCATTTTAAGGATTTCAAAATTGCCTTTGTAAGTTTGTAGCTTGGCCTGGTTTACCTTGTCATCTCCTTCCTAGATGTTCTTCATATTATTATGGATATATTATTCATTTTGATAATGCATGACTTTGATAAAATCTAAGATAGAAAATCCACATAAAATAGCATTCTTAGCCTTTACATTTCTTTCATGTGCCTTCTTGGCATCTTGATAAGTAGGTGTTGTAGTAGGCATTGTATATCCATTTACAATAAACATCCATACATCAAAACCTAATGAAGATAGATATGATTCCATTATTATTCTCTTGAATGCATTGTTTGATCCATCATAGAGAGGTGATTAATTTGATGAAGATACTTCTTGACTAGCTATTTGTGTTCACCATTCCAATATCTACCAGAGCTGATTAAGCTTCTTTTAAGGAACCAAGGCTCTGATACAGATTATTAGAACAAAAATAGATACTAGGGGGATGAATTAGTATATTAATTAAAATTAGTCCTTTAATTAATTTTAATGTAGATTAAAAGATATATCTAGATAAAATCAAATATGTAAAGATCACACACACACACACACAAGTACATATGACACCAAATGTATAAGTGGAAAACCCATTGGGAAAAACCATGGTGGGAATAGCTACTAGAATATATTTATCTATTATAGCCTCATAATCAAAACCTCATTGGTTACACATTTAAGGGCACCAACTCTAAGGAAGCACCAATCCCTTAATTTTGGAGCACCTACTATAAAGAAGCACGCACTCCCTAATCTGAGCACCAACTCAGCTTGTCTGATGGCACCAACCAATCAGATCTGCTATGGAGATATAACTCAAAAAAATTATTGATTCATAAAATAATCTAATTCTCTATTCTTTGTTAGAGGTTTAAGCTACAGCTATTCATGATTTGCACATAATCTCTGTGTTCCTTTTTCCTCTCTACCCATCTATCTCTGTGATTCTACTATGAAGGTTTTAGGAGTACTGTGTCACATAGTAGAATAAAACCATGTGACAGAATACTCCTAAAACCTTCATGCGTGTGAGATATAATTGCATTAAAATTCCTTCTTAAAATCTTTTGTCACAGAGTGAACTATGTCAAAACCTATATGAGAGGCCAACTTTGAGCATGCATAACTTTTTCCATGCGTTATTTGATGATCTCATATTTATCACAAATCAACTATGATCAAAAATAAATAAACCCATATGATTAGTTTCTCTTGACACCTTCACACGTGAAAGATATAACACCATCATAATGCTCACTCAACTCTTCTTACCATATTTGAAAATTGGCCAAGTATGGAAAAACACAGTGAAACTACCTAGGAGACCAACTTTGCATAAGCATATCTTTTGATGCACTTCATCGCATGACCTAGAAACTAAAAAAATAAACTAGGTCTAAAACTAAATAAACATGATCAAATTTTCTTTAAATGTCCACATGTATGATATATTCCATCATCAAACTACTTATTCAGCTATTTTTAGACACATTACAAATTTGGCTAAGTATGTGAAAATAATGAGTTCTGATTGAGAAGCCAACTTTGCACCCTCATATCCTTGATCACACTTTGATGCATGAATTGAAATCTATAAAATAACAATTAGGGATGAATTTTGTCACAACCATATGACCAAATTCCTTTGACTCATTCCCATATGGTAATGGTGATGTCATCAAACTAACTACTCATATTTCCTGCCACTAGACTCAAACTATCTAGATGAAGATTATGAAATACAAAATGAATTCCAATTCTACACATAAGATATAAAAGTATATATAACATCTTAGGGACCTCTTTTAAATTATTTAATCACCATACTCATCCTTGAAGAACTATAATCATGCCAAAATTGAAGATCAACCAAGCCAACTTCAAGCACACTAGGACAAGCACATTATACACTTTGTCATTATTACTTAGGCTATTAAACAACTTTATCCACTCATAAGGATACCTACATGACATCACCATGACATCATTAACAACTCTCTGACAAACATAAAAATGCATACAAGGTATAGATTTTGTATTTTATTAGATTTATTTGAATGTTTTTATATTATGTCATGTTATATTATTTTTTTGTTTTCTTGTATAAGTTATGTACAAGAAAATTAAAATAAACTATGTACAAGGAATAAGATAAGGAAGAATTTACAAGATTTAGAACCATACTAACCAATGAGTCTCATAGGATACTCACTATCACCATGACCTATGTCTAAGAGGGGAACTATGATCATGCATACCATGTGAAAGGATAACTATGATTCCATAATCTATTGTGTTTTATAATCTATACTTGAATCTACCTATGTAGTGATGCTATGAAGTTATGGCATTGACTATGATGCCATATGAATTGGAGAGGTCTTAGTAACCCATATAGTAGAAGAAGAATATATAGATGATGTAGGTGCCCTATGTTGAGAATCCTTGAATAAAATTGATCTTATCATAAACTAAATAGAGATAGGCCCCTATAATTTGTGACATATATCTGATGTATGGGTCTCTATAGTAGTGGTCTACATGGGAGTGTATACATACATATTGATACCATAGGAGTAGATTTCGCCAACATTGATGACTCTAATAAACTTTGTGATATATGCATAGGATTTATACTCTTTGTAGTAACTGATAGCCATGTAATATCTAGTAATGGTTATAGAACCATTATTGGTGTCTATGTTGGAACTATAGCTATAAATTGTGTTAGAACTACATATGGAATGGGTAGAAGGTATTCATATGGGACACCCTCAAATTTAACCACATAATTATCATGCATGTATTTTAGGTATCATCATACTATATGTGGGATGTATCAGAGGTGTTTTAACCATGTCCTACCCAATAATATAATGAATACACCTATAACATGTACTGTTAAGAACCAAGTTGCTATGTGTGTTGGTTTAGCCTATAATGGAAGCAAAATCTCCTTGAGGGAGCTATGAATATGGACACTAAAACCCTTGATGACTTTATTAAATGGGAATGTATCCCTCTTTATGTAACACAAGTTTTGTAAGCGTGCCATACTACATATGATTATACTTGACCCATTTTTAACCATAACACTCTAAATAGGATGGTGATTGGTGTACGTTCATATGAAGAGTGCATGTAAATATATATCATCATCCACAATCTTCTTATCTAAAAATGTGATAAGTGGTCTAGGTTCCATTGTAGTATTATACATGCCAATAATGTTATGCATTGGATGTGTCTCCTATGTAACTATGTGATAGGATTATGGTGGTGGATGCACCTAGTATGTATAGTTCACACCTGATGTGCCCTTACCTCATTCATTTTATGCTTTAGGAAAGGATATAAAAATATATTTAGTTCCTTATCCTCTATTTGATGTTATTTAGGTTAATTTATGTGTGTGTTCACATCAATAATATTATCCTTAATTGGATCTTATATCTTGTACTTCAGGCTAATGCATCTATTTGTCATGTGGCATGTTTCCTTGTGATACTTGAAAAATGCATTATGATCATATTTCTTTGGAAGAGGTCATGTCATATGAAACTATGTAATGGGAGGGAGAGATATTTAATTACATTCCAATATCTATTGTATAATTTGTGATAATGACTCTGGAATATTAGTGAAAACTTTGGACTGAGGAGTGGATAAAATAAATATGGGAGATGGCTCAAAAGTGACATTGACTATGGAATTTTGATAAATTTTTATCTTTGTTGCTTAATTTTTATGGAGGATTATTTAAAATATAAATATTTGATTCTAGTCTATTTATTTACTTGATTCTTCCCATTGATAAGATCTTAACATCTCTTTTCTTGACTGTGTAGCACAAATTGGTAATTATAGAAAACTTCTTGAAAAAAATATTTTCATGAAATTCTATTAAGAGATTTGTTTAAATATGTCTTGAATCTCTTTGTCTTCCATGGGGCTAGTCAATTTGGCTAATATTGTCTTATATCATAAGACATAATCTACGATAGGCTCATTCAACCTTTTATTTAATTGTGCCACTTGTGCATATGATATATTATTATAGATGATGATAGAGAAATGTGATAGAAACATGTTGGATAAAGGATTTAATGCCATGTTACATTTATTTGGTAAATCATAAAACCATTTTAAATCATAATCCTTAATACTACATGGAAATAACTTTTTAAGAAGCCAATCTTTTAACACATAATCCAAACATCCTACATGAAATGCTTTGAGATGATGTTATGGGTCTAATTTACCATCATATAGTGTAATATTGTGTTCCATAAAAGTGGATGGATAGGGAGTTGATGTTATGTGGTGTGACAAAGGTTTATGTAAGAGAATGTTGGAATCCAAGGCATGTGATTTCCTACTAGCTCCCTTCTCTAGATGTAACACCTAAGATTATAGATTATTAATGTTGTGCATAAGTGATTATATATCTGGAGTGGAGGAACTAGCCACAAGTGGCGTAGATATCACTAATAATTGAATAAAAATCTTAAATTGTGATATCTAATTTGGTTGAGTTTGTCCCACTAGAGGTGTAATAATAATATTAGTTATGGGAGTTTAGGATTGACCATTGTTTGTTTTATTCTTAATTTCCAATATGGCTTGTAGGATTTGTGCATGATCAAGGGGATGTTCCCAAATTTTATCTCTGAATCCTTTTAATACCTCATATTTTTTTATAATTATGTCATTATTTTTTAGTGGAGGGAGAGTGTCTCAATTGCCAATGTGTACCTCATCTTGTTCTTGGTTGTATCGTTCATCTTTAAATGTATTGTCATTGAAATACAAATAGTTAGGGTGTTAAGTATTAATATTTAGAGTTATAATAGGTTCCTTGTCCATGTTATAGGCTTAGATACCAAGAATATGAATATTCTCTATAGGATTACCACATAGTATAACACTTCTTCCTAATGGAATAGATATATCTTTTTAGATGGCATTTAGTAAACAAATTGGAATAGATATACTAAAATAGAATATATAAATTCTTAGAAATTACTAGTAATTAATGAAAATAGGAAAGAAAAGGATATAAACCCTAAGAGCATATATGGATAGGGTTTTGTGGATCTAGGGCTTATTTTAAAGAAATTAAATTATATATAAATAAATTGAAACCCTATTATTAATTTATTTAATTAGCTATATTGTATAAAAAATTAAAATTTTTAGAAGTATACAACCCTAATTTATTACACAAATATTTAGATTAATAAAAAATAGGGTTTAAACTAATATCTAAAGTAAGTTAGGTTCAACAAATTATTTAACCTTTTAGGGTTTTACAAGTGTAAAATTTAAGCTAGATTAAAGGGTTGAGATGTATAAATCAATCAAATAATATATAATAATTAAGCACTAACTTATTATGGATTTTGACTTCTTTTGAATTTACAAAAATAATATTAAATGTACGTAAATAGAGACTTATCTAAAAATTGAGTATTACAAAAGATATGGTGATTTAAAATTAGGTTTTAAACATGTCTAAGTGTCATCAACAGGGTCCCTAGGTCTGACTTCTCACTAGACAGTAGCACCCCACCTAGATAATAAGGCCATACTAATATAGTGTCCTTTAAAATGTTGTTAATGTCCTCTTTTCATGATTATTCCTATTTTTTTGGAGTACTTATGCCTATGTTTCTATGTTCTATTCCTACATGCATGAAAAACTTGATTTAGTGTACAAACCTTAATCCTCCTTCAAATTATGGCATGATCTACAATGTGTGTTGATTATTAGGATAATATGTACATCCTCAACACCCTACAATGAATTTATTTTCCTACATAACAATAATATGAGGAGGGATTAAACCCAATATAGTTTTCTCACCTAGTGTTTTGTGCAAGTGTATATTAAGGCTAGAATGAGAGTGACCTTGAATGCCTTGAGTGTGTTTGAGCTTTAAAATGTTTGAAATTTGGGATTTGGGTAGTTATAGATGGTAGTATTCAAAATTATGGAAGAATACGGATAAAATACCTTAATTTTTATCAACTTATTTATTTTTTGGATAGGCTTTTGCATCTATTTTCCATCTAGTGAATAAAGGATAAATAGTCTTGTATTTATAGAGATATGTACCTTGTGCAGATGATAAAATGTACTAAGTATGACCTTAAGGGGTACAAATTTTAAATTGTATCCATTTGAGATAAATAAGTAAATGGAAAATAGAGCCAAGTTGGGAAAACTAACACCATGTGACTTCATTGTCCTTAATGTGGTGCTAGTGTCTAGCTAGCAGACTACTAGGCACACTAGGTTGGGATCTAGGAAAAATGTCCTAGGATTGTGTTTGTCATAATTATAGATGTTTAAGGTTTGTATAATTGATGGAAATGTGAGGTAAAGGATATAACATAGGTATAGGGATAATGTAGGAATAGGATATCTCAAGTAACACAATTAACATCCAAATACCACTTTTAGGTGATTACCTAGGGAATAAAGTGTCATGGGTGATAGGTCCAAGAAAGATAGGTAAGTAAATACTGCCTTATGATTCTCTTTCATAATTATCATATGTCTTGATAGTAATTATTTTTACATATAAATATGCTAAAGTATACCCCAATGTTTTATCAATTTCAATAGGTTGTGTTTAGGCCTAAACCATTGACTATGATAACCTATTTAATCTTGTGGTGGGAAATGATAGATTAGACATAAAGACGGGTATTTTATAATGGACCAATGGATGGCATATCACTTTTTTAAAATGTAATTTACTGACCTAGAGATAAATTCCCCACAAGTACTTGGAATTTGGTATGATTAATGTCATTTATAACTTTGGATTGGCATAAAATATCATATGATATTTTTTTGTGGACTTATGGTGTACACAAGAGATCTAGATTAAAAATTTGTGTTAATGTCTTGTTTAATTTTTCTATAATATTATATTAATATTTAGTGGGAGAAGGAAAGTTTTATTTTGAATTCAAGGTATTTGAATTAGATTATTTTTAAGGAGGTAGGGGACCTTAAAAGTTATCCCTTTGAACATCAAGTTGTGATAATGAAATTTTGAGTTGACAAAGTACTACTTGAATTATAAAAAAGGAGTGTATGACATGGAATATGTACTTGCGGACATCAAAATGCAAAAAATATATTTTATTTCAAAAGAGGGAAGTACAATATGAATGAGTAGGTCCTAAAATATATGAGGTAACACTATGAGGTGTGTTGTAAGTTTTATGGGGTTTGATTTTATTAATAACTACATGATTACTTGTAATATAACCTAAAAATTTGTTTTAGTTATACGAGACACTATGATATCTAATTTTATTAGTTTTTGAATACTAGCTTTGAATCTAATTAAGATTTTTGGGTTGGTGTTTATAATTTAAATTATGCTTCATAAATTGGTATTTATAGATACCCATATTTTGATTGGAAGTAGAATCTTCAAATTAATGCCACCATACTAAATTAGGCATTGGATGAAGTTCGTTAATTGCATGTACATATGAATTAATTTACCTTTGGTATGATTTTAATAAAAATATGTGTTATCTCTATACCACATGGGATTTGATTTATATTCTATAATATGTTTCATATTTTACCAAATGACCATTTTATCTGCAACTAATTTCTAGAACATTGGATTTATAGACTCACCAAAGTCACTAAAGAATTTATTTTGATGTTGATTCCTTAATTGAGGTGGTATGTATAATATGATAAATGGAGGATATAGATCATTTTATTTAGGCATTGGTTTCACTATTTGCATGTATTGATTATGTTATTCCATTACCTACCACATTATTGTTCCTATTAAATACTTTGGGTTTCTTATATGTACTTTCTAATGATTTTACTAGAGCTTCATATTTTTACTTATTTTAAAAATAAATCTTGACTAAGTCTTTTTCTAAATGTTATTTTTCAATTTTCACTCATTTATATATAATCTCTTCAAATGTATCAACACAATGGGTTCTCAGGTTATGATCTACCTTTTAATTAAGACTATAAGTGAAAATATTTTCTAATATCTCATATATAATGTTTTGTGGAAAGTTTCTATCCAAACTTATCCATTATTATAAGTAGGAAAAATTTCCCTACCAAATTATTTATAATTGCATAAGTCAACCATAGTCAATTCATGGTCTATTTTATAGGAGAAGTGATGTAAAATATTTTCCAAAAATTCATCAAAGGTGATAACTTATCCTTTTGGAAAGTGCATAAATAATTCTAAGGTAGTCTTGTCTACCCAAACTATGTGGGAAGAAGTGAAGGAGATAAATGTTTTTATAGGCTACTTCTTATCATGCCAAAAATAATTAATCTAGGTGATATCTGTAATCACCCCTTACCTTCTACTTGTCAAAATTGGATTCTTAAAAGTGATATGAGAAAGGTACTTGAATAAAACACATGTAAAATGGGTATGGGAATATTTCATCAAATTTGTACTTTTTGCATTGATTTCTTGGTTTGAGTCCTAGAACATCTTTTATCTCTTGAATTCTTGGAGAGTGGGATAGTTGTTGGATGGAGGAAGGACATTTTATTGAAGGTTTAAAGGAGGATTATCTTTATTTAGATAAATAGGTAGATTAGAATTAAATAAGGTTAGAATGGGTACCCTTTGGGTTACTATTGGGGTTTATGACCCTATAACAAGGGTTGTATTTTTGATATGATACTTGTTATTGAATAAGATTCGAAAGTAGATTAGCAAAACATTGTTAAATATGGGTAATTTCTATTTGATATTGGGGAATTTATTTGTTAAAATATATGAACCTATCAAAAATGGAATTATTGTTGTAAAGTGTGAATTGTTATTGATTATAAAGGATGAACTTTGGATTAGTCATAACTTATTATAATGGAGAATTGGAAACCTTTTATTACAGATTGGTCACAATTTTTTATGGTAGAGTATTATTGATAACATAGTATTGTGAACTAAATTGAATATTATTAATTTTAGAAGGAACATATTGGGAACATGAATGGACTTGTTGTGAACTAGAAGGAATTGGTTGGGAGTTAAAATGAACTTGTTGTGAAATAGGATAATTTATTTATAAACTAGAATTAATAGGTTGGGAGTTTAAAGGAACCTATTGTAAATTGAGATAGATTTGTTATGAGATAAAAGTAATAGGCTGGGAGTTTAAACGAAATTGTTTTGAACTAGAAACAATGCATTGGGAACTAGAAGTGTTATGATGTAGATTAGGGAATTCATGGGGTGGATTGCTAGTAGCTTGTAGTAATTGACTTGTGAGAGGGGTTTGCTATAAAGATGAGAATGAATCCATACATAACGTATGGTTAAAAAATGAATCTTATTGTTGTTTATCAATGGGTAGATTTCATTCCTCATGTAGGGGACTATTGAGAGAAGAAAAAACTATAGAGGTATCTAAAGAAGCTACAAGATGACTAGTCTTATGTAATTATACAATAACAAGTTAGATATTTTGGAAGGGGTCAACAAGTTTCCCTTTCCCTTTGCTTAATAGTTATATGAATTGACTAGAATTATATACAAGGACATTTTTGTGATTAGAAGATGACTTAGGAGATGTCTCCTCAATTTTAACATGGTTATATAATTATTTTGTTTCTAGTGGTACATCCTTGTATATATGTTAATGTACCTCCTCCTCCCAATTTTAATTATTTTATAAGTACCCAAATGGATCATATTACCACCAATACTATAATGAGTGGTTCTAATAATCCTCACTTTGTGTATATATAGGCATGTTTAAAATAATTATCTTTTTCTTGAGTTAACAAAGGATATTTAGATTGATTTGATTTGAATACATGTAAAGCATTACTTATCAAATCAAACTTGACTATTTGATTTAAGAAATGATTTGAAGTCAGGTTGTATCTTGACATATTTTCACAATACTTCTTGGTCAAGGTATAAATTCTTATTTGAACTTACCAAAATAGGTGTAAAAGTAGAATGATATTGAACACAAATCCTCTTCCAAAAGTTTTAGGCAAATTTTTGAATTATAAAAGATGATTTTTAAACATGTATTAAAAAAAATTGATCTTAAAATATCAAAAAATTTGAATTTGAATTAATCTTTGACCTTGATTAAATTTTTGACTTTTGAAATCTACTTGATGATAAAGTTGACTATTGACTATTTTGACCACACGTCAGAAAAGGTCAACCCACTATGGGTTAAAACTTTATATAAGGGCCTATTATCATGTTTCATGGTCAATTTGATGTGATTTAATGTTTTTCTTTGTCATAGCCCATTTTAGTCTTTGTGTCATTTTATGTCACATAGGGGTCATATTTGGGTCATAAATGAAGGTGGTATGATTTTCCAATGTATCCAAGTGTTATAAACTCTATTATAACTCCAATATGTCAAATTGATTGTTAGGAATGTCAGTAATAACTAAGAATTTTAGGTTCTTAATTGAAATCAAGAATACAAGTAAAAAAAGAGTTTTGCCAGTTATACAGCCTATAGAGGAGAGTGGCATGTGGGAAAATATTATGGAGTGGATCTTAATATTCCATAAATCCATTTACATTATTGATATATCTTTTAATTTCCAAAAAGTGACAAAAACCATTTCTCTTCTTCATCACTCCACTAGGCATATAAAACTAGTTAATGGGTCTTTTGATCATATAGCCAATAAGAGAGGTTTTAGGTCAAAATATCCTGGTGGAGGATAGTAAGTTTGGTCTGATTAAAATTCATGAAAGGATTTGGAATAATGGTTTACTATTATTTATGAACTATTCTTAATAATTTGACTATCTTGTTTTGTTTGCTAATCCACATACCCTATAGGTTTTACTTCTATATGAGCTTATTCATACAATCTAGATGGTGAAATTGCTTCCATAGGATATGTACTTACTTATTTAATCAATACCATCTATGGTTTCATATTTGGAGTTGATTTTATGACTTAAAACCTCTTAGGTTTTAGGTGGAGTATACTTGTATGGTTGTAAACATGTCCATCATTTGTAAAGGTTTTAATTCCCATATTGGTTTATATCAGAGGTATATTGATGTATTACATGATTTCCAAGTCATAGTAATCTACTTACTTGTAAATAATCAATTTAAAAAGGTTTTACATGATTGTTTAATTAATAATTATACAGACAGTCAACTCCCTACAAACATCCACATATAGTGATAGTGGGTGAAGGTCTAAATCATGTTCATGAAGATGTTTTGAATATTTTAAAGATATTAAAAAAGTTATTGGAGAATTATCAAACAATAAATTCCCTTTAAATGAAAAATGATGGTTTGTGATGGACAATTTAGTCCTTAGCACCATCTTACACCATGAATGAGCACATACAAGAAGTCAACCACATTAGAATAAGGACAATTGATATTTTTAAAAGAATTTAAAGGTTGTAATGATCCATTTGAAGAAGTTGAGAGAGTTTAAGACTTGGTATAAGCCTATGAACTATGCACATTGATCATGTCTCCACCCACTTCCCTATAGCCTACAAATGACCACTTATAGGTGACTTACATAGAGACCTAAAGGTATTCATGGAGGAGTTTTACATGTTTAGAGATATTCATAAAGTGTGGGGAGTTAGAAAAGTTCATGAAAATAATTATTTCTCTAAAAACCTCAAAATAAAGCCCTAGCCACTTTTGGTGTTGCCAAATTATGATGTGACATGAAGTATTGATGAGGTAAAATGTATCCATATTTTACTACTTATATAGGTTTAATATTTTTAAAAGGGAGTGGATGGTTGGTCCCATAAGTGATGAAAAGGAGGTTTACAAACCATGCATTTGTCCATTGTAAAAGGGTAGTGTTTATTACAGTACTTTGAGTTCTAACTGACCTCATTGTCCAAAGACAGATATGTAATAATATATATTTATGGTTGGTGTCTATTTTGGAGTAGGAGATAAATTTATGGTGATAATTTTTTTAATAAGAAGTTTAAGTATAAGGCTATGAATTTCATCACCACATATAGGTGCCTTGCCTTTGAAAAATCATACCTATAGCTGACTGTAGGTACCTACTTACAAGTTCATAGTTTAAGTTGGTGAAAAAATGCAAATAAGGACACATAAAGGTTTTAATTACCTAAAAATACATAAAAATGGATCCTAAACCTTGTGAAAAGTTTCAAAGATTGGTAATTCATCTACAAGATCCCTTTTTGGATCAATAAGGTCAAATATAGTTGACTGTAGTTAATAATGTTCTAAGGTATGAATGCCTTAGTGATTGGATTATTTTGGATGTGATGTAAAGTGAACTAAATGAATATAGGATGATATTGATTAATTAAATAATTTATTTTTAAAATGATACAAGTTTTAATATGCAAATTTAACTTATAGGTGTCACTTCTTAAGAAAGACAACATAGTCATAGTTGACTGTAACTGAGCATATCAAAATTAAGGGTGAACAATGAAAGGTTTGATGATAAAAATTATTTAAGGGGATATATAATTAATAATAACATTATAAATAATTCTAATCATAATGTAAAATAGGAAAAGAAATATATTTCAAGTATAATCTATAGCCAATACTTAGAATCTTGCATATAGTGAGTCATATAAAATGTTTGTATTAGATTTTAGAATGTTTATAAGTAATAGAGACATTATAATACCTTATTATATGGTAAAAAAATAATCATAACTTGGATAATACCATCATACCTACCTTTTGAATTAGGTAGGAGTGGAAATGCCCTCTATTCTATCTAAAACAAAGGACACTCCTTGAGTGTTAAAACCTATAGGATTAAAAAGTAAGGTCAAGAGGATTATTTGAAATGAATTTAAACCTTTTATGAGTATTTTTTAAGATATTATTAACTTTAATAAACCTTTTTAATTCATCATAGTCATGACATGATGCTCAGAGGTGGTGGCGAGTAGTTATATGTAGGCTAAGCCTATTAGGCCTTGATTTGGCCTAAAGCCCTAGGGGATATAATTTCACTTATATCATTATATGAAAATTTTAATAAATTTTAACACTTTATTTTGGATTTATAAGGTGTTTTATAACCTTTATAATAAATATTAGGCCACAAACAAGTCATTTCTTTATTTAAAGTCATAATAGGGTATACATAATGAAGAAAAATAACTTGAGAAGGTAGGTTTGAGATCTCACAACTATATGTAATTATAAAATGGGATATATAGGAGATATGAGGTGTTGAGGAGGTTACCAAAAAAATTTATAGTGGAATTTGTTTAGGGTTCCAATGTCACAACTTTATGAATAAACCTTAAGGGTGAAAACTACCTAAAACCTCCAAAACACTTGGGAATGACCTAATTGGAAATGTGAAGAATGGAGGGAATCCAAATGAGATATAATTAATATTAAAGTTATTGGATCTTATATAATACTCCCAAAGGCTCCTTCCCATCCATTTTTATTTCATCCTACTTATATGGACAGGGTTGAAAATGGATTTTCTTGAGTATTTTTGTTGTCTTATAGGTAAAAAAGGTTTTAAAATATTTAAATAATTTTATGAGAGATATTAATAGCTATCCTAACTCCTAATATCCATTTCATTCTTTATGAGAACTCAAAAGTACCTATATAGGTACCTTCATCTCATCTAGTCTAAAGTAGTATAGTGAACAAGGAATGATCACCAAGTGAGAAGGTGAAAAATCTAAGTGGGAATAATTTCAAGGTATAAATTATGTATCTAAGGGAATGATGGATATTTAAAAGTGTTATACATTCCTTTTTATGGATTGTATTTGAAAAGTGAAGAAAACTTTGATGCCAAGTGTGAAGGGTGAGTGATTGTGATTGTAGGCAATGAGAACACTTGGATAAAAGAATATTAATGATTAGGAACACATAAAATGCATGTTGGAACATTTTTATAACACATTACTCATAATTAAATCATCTCACCTATCCCTAATTTTTTTGGAGTTCTCACAAAAAATCCAAATGATGAAGGTAGTTTTAGGCAAGTAAATGAAGAGTCCTACGCCAAATTTAAAGATTTACATGCCTTTGAGGGACATTTATACACATATAACTTAAATGTTATATCTAATAATTCATTATCCTATAGGTGAAACTCATTTTCTCAGATTAAAACCTATTTTAGTGGCTCTTGGACTTCATTCTTCTCTCCTCCCTCACATTCTATAAGTAGTAGCCATTTTATCTCTTGTAGACTAATTACACTTCATGTATGGTGAAGTTTTTCTATATTGATGTTTTAATTTTCCTTTGAAAAATAAATTCAATTTTTTTTTGAGTTCATGAACATTTTTTCTATGTGTGCTAAGTGATGTATGGTGATGTTAAGTTATAATATTCTATCCTTGCTTCTTTTTATCTTTTCATGTTTGTGCAAGAGTTCATATTCTAATAGGTCATATAGAGTGTATATAGTGTTTTAGTCTCCTTTGAAGTGTAAAATTTATATTATAGTGTGAAATATTCCCTCTGGTTCACTCACCTTGATTTGTCTTATGCATATAACCTCTATATTGAAACACTTATATTAAAACCTCTTAAGACATTAAAGCTAGTTTGTATGTGTTGTTTCTTAGTGAAATAAGTTTTATGGTCTTGTTTAAATAATTATGGTGTATAAAACACTTATATTAGTTTAATTTCATGAAAATTTATATCTCTTTTCCCATAAGTAGCTAGTTAAGTAGGTGATAAACACTTCAAGGTAAATTTAGGTAGCTGGCCCTTAAACCTAGAGTACTACTTATACCATAGTTAAACCAACATACCTATAAGTATTCCCATTTTCCCCAAATATATATGATGATTTAAAAAAAATCCTCTAGGGTTTAAGATTTAGTGAAAATAGTTTTGTCACACCTAGTGGGATCCATTGTCTTCAAGACAACTTGTCAAGATGAATGTTGGTCTTGACAAAATCAACTAAAAATTAGTGTGGTACTCAAATTTTCATAACTCCATTCAAGGTAAAATATATTTATAAACCATTTTTTTGTCATAAATTTTATCTCTACTTCATGGTCCTTACTAGGTCATCATGTAGTATAGTTCTCAATTTTATCAATCCACCTATTTAGCTTGAACATCCTCTTGAAGTTTAATACCCTCAGCCTAATCTACCTTTTGAAGAGTAAGAGGATTTTGATAGCCAATAAGGTGAAGATATTTAATAAATCTAATCCATAATGGATAGACAACATACCTTCCCTACTTCAACATTGATAATCCCATACATCTTGATGCATATCATGTCATTCCCCATAATGCTACAAAGAGTGTGCCCACATTCAATGGTAAAGGTCATGTTACAATGAGTGAACACATTAGGAATATCTATATTTTTTGTAATTTACATAATGTTACTAAATATAGTATTTCCATTAGGCTCCTTGCCATTCCCCTTAGAGGGAAAGCACTTGATTGGTATAGGACTTTTCCCATTAGATGCATCACATCATGGGATGAATTTGGGGTGTTGATAACTTCAATATTTGAGGATGAGAGTGACCAAATTTCATTCATAAATTAGCTCAATTTAATCTAAAAATACCCCAAAGAAATAATTCATGATTTATATGAAATGTTTGAAAAGACATGATATAGATTGCCTCATCCCATGAGATCACCTTCTAGTTTTGTCTTTCCTATATACTTGAGATCCATTAGTACTAATGTTGCCATCATGATACAATCCATAGGTGGTTTCACTCTTATCAAATCATATGAACTTTCCATTAGAGCTAATAATGGCCTCATTAATGTAGAAAACTTACCTCCTAAGGTGTTTATACCTCTACTACCTAATGTTGTAGTTGTTTCTCCAAACATTGTCTAGGTTCCTAATGTAAATGCTAAGCCCAAGAATGTTCCTAATAAGGTAGATTAAATTGATCCATATTGTTGTAGAAAAAATATGGAAACCTTACATAGGCCATAAATTTTGACCCGTAGCTCTGTTTGAGCTCTTTCATGTGCCAAAATTATTGTATTAAAAAAGTACATTATTGTCCCTAGGTAGTTTAACCTACCTAGGAATATTTTTGATAATTTTTGGAGGCCATGTGTGATCATCTGAGGGTCTAAAATTATGATTTAATGGTTTTTTGGGTTTTTTCTATTTTTATAAATTATATATTTTTATAACCAAACATCAACTTCAATTTAGTTTCTTCTCATAGTCTAATTATAGTGTTTAGTATATTTCAAGAGATTTTTACAAGGAGGAATGGAAAAAATGAACCAGAATATACAGGAGCTATAGAGGAAAGTTTAATAATTAATAGAGGTTATCACCAACAAGTAGAAAAGGGAAGATGGTCATGAAGAAGACATATATGATGATGAAGAAGTTTAGAAAGAATAAAAACAATAAGAGCAACCACCATTGATGGAAGAGAGGATGGTTCAAGCTTTAGAAAGTAGGAATGAAGGAATCAAGGTTGATGTTCTAAATTATGGAGGTAGTTTAAAACCAAAGGAGTTGATATAATGGATGAATATCATTGAGAAGTTATTTGAGTGGATGTCTATGAGAGAAGACAAAAATTTAAAGTTTGCATGCATGAAATTAAAAGGCCATGCAATGATTTGGTGGGATCACCTGTAGAAAGAGAGATAGATTAAAGGTAAAGAGAAGATTAATTCATGGAAAAAGATGGAGAAGAAGCTGAGGAAGAAATTTCTTCTTATGGATAATGAATAAACCATATACATAAAAATTCAAAATTTAAGGAAAAAATATCATAGTATATAAGAGTATACAGATGAATTTTACAAGCAATCAATATGAATCAATTATGATTATTTTTTCAAGATCTTGTCCTATTGGTAATTTTCTTGTTCTTATTATTTTTTGGATTCATTACATATGAAAGAATTCAAACCTTATAATATCATCTTAGGAAAGACAATATTAAACTAGATGCTCATAAAAATGCATATCCCTGTCAGTATAAATATGGTAAAAAAATTGGGAGAGGGAGAGGTCAAGGGTAGCCTAACTTTAATAGGACTACCAATGTGTACAATCTTACTTCCACCACCAACACAAGAGAAATGGTACCAATACATTAAAAATTGGTGTAATGATAATATTATAAACAAGGATAAGTTATGGATGATAATGAGGGTGGAGAGAAATCTCTAGTTTCTCAAGGAGGAGTCACTCCTCTCCTATCAACTAAAGATGAGATCTTAATGCAAGCAAGTGAAGATTGTAAGCCTCATGGAGAAAGCTTCATCAACTTCCTAGCTAAGTAAACTTTTGTGATAAATAAAGGAAACCATATTGTAGAAAATATTAGAGCCAATATTAAGGCTTTAAGAGTTGATAGTAATGTTCCTACAAGTTCATCCAATCCTTCTAAAATATAGTAAAGTATGACTATAAGTATGGCAGTCCCTAACACTCCTACACCTACAAGTCAAAATGTGGTAAGGTTTGTTCATGATGCTTCAATTCCTCAAGTTCCAAAAACTTCTTTTCCTCTAAAAAATAAATATAAGGTAAGCATTTATTCACTAAACATAGTGGATTCATTGAATAATTTCAAGGCATCCATTTCCCTTTAGGATGTCCTTCATATGACTAGACAAAAATACCTCTTGAAAAAATAGCTATCTAGTATTCCTAAAATTCCTTCACCTTAAAAAAAGAGTCATGGTCATTTTAATCTTAAAAATACCCCTCAAAACATTATTGAAACACATACTAAATATAAAAACCCTCCACCTTTATACCTCACTCTCGTAGTGGGTGACAAGCTAGTACACAATTGCATAATTGATAGTGGTGCTTCTACATCAGTCATGCCCAATGTTATAGCTAATAATTTGGGCCTAATGTATGTACCACGTATAAAATGAGTGATTTATTTATATGGTAAACCTACTAAAATAATGGGGTTGATCTAAAAATTGAAGGTTTTCCTCCATGACTCTCCTAGTTTTCCTATCCTTTAAGACATTGTTGTTGTTGACCTTCTTACTCATTTTGTATTCTGACCTTCAAGTTATTTTATAGCCAAGATAGGTGGCCACCTCTTAGTTTACTAGTCATTTTTGGCCTTTAGTATAAGATATGGAATGAAGGTGACCATAATAAATCCTACACTTATAAGGTTTCACATTGAACCTTATGTTGAAGCAAGCTCTAACTTGAATTGTGTGTTTAATGAGAAAGAAGAGTTTATTAGGGATGATGGTGATTCTAAACTTGAAGGCATTTATGACTTGTTTCTAGATAAGTATGGTGTAGATGCTTATGATCATGAAATTTATGCATACTTTGAGAAAATTGACCTTAGAATTTGTATCATCCATGAAGATCCATTTGAAGAAGACGAGGTAACTGTTGAGTATTCTTTCTCATAAGATATTGAAAGTAACTACTTGATCCATGTATATGATGATGATATATTTAAGGACATAATTGATCAAGATGGTGAAAAGAATATTGTGATTTTGCCTACTATTTATGAAGATACCCTTGATGATGGCATCCATGAGTAAGAGGAGGATGACTTATGACATAGGTTCAATGCCATATGTAAAGATTTTGACTAGTTAAGTAATGTTATTACCCTTTCTAATAAGTATATATCTATTGTGTTTGTTAATGAGTCTAATAATCATATTGTTGAGGGTCTACAGTCATAGAGAAATATCATAAGTCTAAGGAATATTTTTTTGAGCTTAAATAGTAGTCAAGAGATCCATCAGAGGTAAAACCACATTCATAGGTATTGGAACATGATGATAATAGACTTGATGAATCCATGTATCAAACACATTCTATCTTAGAAGAGAATAAAGAAGAGGTAGTTATCATCACTCATATTCTACAATTTGAGGATTACCAATAATATGTGATAGATTTAAATTAAATTGTATCTCCATTAAAGGATTTTAGAGGGAAAAAAATGACATTAATGAAGGTTCTTAATAATTAAACTATAGACCTAAGAAGACACAAAGGTGGTAGCCTTCTTGATCATCTACATATGCAAGTGGTTAATGATGAACATGCTTCACATGTTAGATTGCCTTCATGGAGTGACAAATATCCAAGATGAACCATATTTGAATCTTATTTAAGTATGGTAAGATGTTTTCACCTCAAGAGTGAGGTTTTATAAATAGTATATTACTTATGTGTGTCTTTCTTTCAGTTGTGTCTATGTTCCATAAGTGTTCTTGAAAACATGTGTTTGTTTCCCTTTGGTGGATATTATTTTGTGCATATTTATTTTTTGTTTGATGTGGTTACAAAGGAAAATTTAGTGTCATAATAGTGTATAGGTGACTCCATGTCCCTATAGATAATATTAGGCTATTGGTCTTGGCATGGCAAGAATACCATCCTTAGGGAATCACTAAGAATGTTGATTACTTTGACCACAAGTCAAAATAGGTCAACCCCCTATAGTCCAAAACATGATATAGGGGAATATTATCATATTATATTGTGTTTCATGGTCAATTTGATGTGATTTAATGTGTTTCTAACTTGGTCATATCCCATTTTAGTTTTTGTGTCATTTTGTGTCACCTATGGGTCATATCTAGGTCATAAATGAAGGTTTTATGTTTTAAAAAGGTTTAAAAGTGTTTATAAGACTATTAAAACATATAATATGTCATATTAATTGTTAGGAATGTCATTCATAGTTGAAACCTACATGTTCTTAATTGAAATCAAGAAAATAATTGAAAAAGAATTAGTTTTGGTAGTTGTACGGCTTATAGAGGAGTGTGACACATGGGAAAAAGATTATGGAATGGTTATTAATATTAAATAACTCAATTTACATTATTTTTCTATTTTTTAAGTTCCAAAAATGGACCAAAACTATTTATATTCTCCATTATGTCATCAGGCATAAAAAATGGTGCATATGAATTTTGATAGATCATGGCCAAAATGGTTTTAGGTCAAAAGATCTTGGTGGTGGATAGTAAACTTGGTATAATTTACATTATTGGTAGGAGTTGGAAGAATATTTGCTTATGTTTTGTGAATTATTCTTAAGAAGTTGACTATCTTGTTTTGTATACTAATCCCCACACCCTATAGGTTTTGCTTCTTTATGAGCTTGTTTATAAAATTTCAAGGGTGAAATTACTTATATAGGATTTAGAATTACTTATTTCGTGGATACCATATTTTTTTAAATGTTTGGAGTTGAATTTATGAGTTAAAACCTATTATGTTGTAGGTAGAGTATGCCAGTAAGGTTGAAGACATGTACATCATTTATAAAGGTTTTCATTTATTGTATTTTTTTCTAGTAGAGGTATATTTATGTATTACATGATTTTAAAGTCACAAAAATCTCTTTCATTATAAATAATCACTTTCAAAAGGTTTCACATGATGGTTATAGTTAAGAACTATACACATAGTCAACTCACTACAAACATCCACATATAGTCATGATGTGTGAAGCTATGAAGCATGTTGATGAATATGTTTTGAATAGTTTCAAGGTATTAAAAACATTATTGTAGCATGATTAAATAATGAAGGCCCATTAAATGATAAATAAATGACTATGATGGCCATTTCAATCTTTATAATAGTCTTACGCCATGAATGAGCACCTACAAGAAGTCAATCATCTTAGAATAAGGACACTTCATCTTGTTTGAATCATTTCAAGGTTGTAAGGATCAATTTGAATATATTGAGTGAGTCTTAAATTTTTTGTAAGCCTATGCACTATGTATAATGCTCATCTCTCCACTCACTACCCTACAACATGCAAATGAGTACCTACATGTGGCTTACATAGAGACCTAAAGGTATTCATGGAGGAGTTTGACATGTTTGGATACCTTCATGGTGTGGAGTTATAAAATGTCATGAAAATAATTATTGAGGCCATATATTGTCATGTATATTTTAGAAGTCACTTCAAATCAATATATCTAAGTTTAAGGACTTGTTTCCCTAAAAACCTCAAAATATATCCCTAGCCAACTTTCGTGTTGTCAAAATATGATGTGACATGAAGTATTCATGAGGTTAAGTGTATCCATATTGTATTAATTATATATGGGTAATATTTTTTAAAATGATAGTGGATGTTTGGTTTCACAAGTGATGAAAAGGCGGTTTCTAAACCATGCATTTATCCATTATAAAAGGGTAGTGTTTACTACAATACTTTGAGTTCCAAGTGACGTCATTATCCAAAGATAGATAGGTAAGAACAAATATTCATGGTAGGTGTTTATTTTTAATTATGAGAGATATTTGTGGTGCAAATTTCATCAAGGAGTTGAAGTACAAGGTTATGACTTGTATCATCACCTAAAGATGCCTTGCCCCTAAAAATGCCCACATATATTGAGCTTGGTGAAAACATGTAAATAAATACACCTAAAGATTGTAAGTAAATAAAAATACATAAAAATAAATCCTAAACCTTTTGACATATGTTTAAAATATTGATAATTCATCTACGTGATCATTTTTTGCCTCAATAGGGTCAAATATAATTGACTATAGTTAATAGTGTTCTAAGGTATGAATGCCTTGGTGATTATCTTAGAATGGATATGATGTGAAGTGACATATATGACTTTAGGATTATAGTTATGACTTTAATAAGGTCTTTTGGTAATGATATAAGGTATAATATGCAAATTTCACTTATTGGTGTCACTTCCTAAACAAGACAACATTATCATAGTTGACTGTAACTAAGCATATCAAAGTAAAGGGTGAAAAATGGAAGGTTTTTAATGATAAAAATGATTAAATGGGATATATAATGGTGATTCACATTCTACCTCATGCTAATCATAATGGAAGATAGGGTAAGAAAGATATTTCCTGAATAATCTATAGCCAACACTTAGAATCCTACACAGAATGAGTCACATAGAATGTTTGTCTTGGGTTTTAGATTTTTTAGAGGTGATATATACATGACCATACCTTGGAATATGATACATAAAATACCCATAACTTTTATAATCCCATCATACCACCCTTTTTCATGAGCTAAATAGGGAGATGCACTATATTCTATCTTAGATAGAGGGTACTCCTAGAGTGTTGAAACCTGTAAGATTAACAAGTAAGGTAAAGAGGATGATTTTAAAGGTGTTGAAACCTTTTATGAGGATGTTTTAAGCTATTTTGAGCATGATTAAACCCAATAAACTCATCATATTCATGAAAATATGCTTAGAGGAGGTGGTGAGTAACTATATGCAGCCAAAGCCTACTAGGACTTGATTTGGCCTAAATCGCTTAGGGGATATAATTTAAATTCTAGAATTATACAAAAACTATAATACATTTGAAAACTTGAATGGGGAGTTATAAGTTGTGTTTGAACCTTTGGAATTCTAATTAGTGATGCAAAAAAAAAATGGCAACCTTTCAAAGGCCATAACTTTTGACACATAGCTCCATTTGAGCTCTTTCACATGCCAAAATGATCATATAAAAAAGTATGTTTCTATCCCTTGGAGTTATAACTACCTAGGAATGTCTTTGATATTTTTAGGAGGCCATACATGATCATATGAGGGTCTAAAATTATTATTTAATGATTTTTTGGTTTTTTTCTATTTTTATATATTGTATATTTTTAGAACCGAACATTAACTTCAGTTGAATTTCATCTCATAGTCTAATTATAGTGTTCAGGATATTTTGGGAGATTTTTGGGATATTTTGAGAGTTTCTAAAAATAGGTATTTTTTATATTTTAGTTTTTTTTTCAAATTTTGCATGTAAACTCTAAATTCTAAGTTGAGGCTTATTTAAGCATGGTGTGGGTTTGTAATTATTTGAAGTAATGAATATGAATAAATTCTTAGTATTGTTTCAAGATCTTGGCCTATTGTTAATTTTCCTGTTCTTGTTAATTTTTAGGCTCATTATTTGGTACCATAGCAATTTTAAATCTTGTAGGAGAGATGAATGGTGAGAGGATGAGGAGGTATGGAACAAATGAATCAAACTATACAAGAGATATAGAGTCAAGTTAAATAATTAATAGAGGTTATCACCAACTAGTATAAAAGAGAAGGTGGTGATGAAGAAAACATAGATCATGATGAAGAAGTTCGAAAAGAAGTATAACAATAACATCCACCATTCATAAAAGAGAGGATGGTTCGAGATTTATAAGTAAGGAACAAAGGAATCAAGGTAATGTTCTAAAATATGGAGAAAGTTTAAAACTAGAGCAGTTGATAGATTGGATGAATATCATGGAGAATTTTTTTGAGTGGAAGACTATGAGAGAAGACAAGAAGGTAAAGTTTGCATGCATGAAATTGAAAGGTCATGCAATGATTTGGTGGGATCACCTATAGAAAGAGAGATAGATAAAATGTAAAGAGAAGATTAATTCATGGAAAAAGATGGAGAAGAAGCTAAGGGAGAAATTTCTTCATTTGGATTATACACAAACCCTATATAGAAGATTTCAAAAATTAAGGCAAAATCATAGTATACAATAGTATACATATGAATTTTACAAGCTTCCCATATGAGTGGAGCATGATGAAATATAAAATTACATGGATATAAGGTATGTAAATGGTTTTAAATTTTCTATTTAAGATGAATTAAGCATACATAGAATACTTAACACAGAGGAGGCTTATCAATTAGCTTTGAAGGAAAAAGAAATGCAAAATAGACAAAATTTCAAAAGAACATCTACTGGTCCAAAAATAGGTATATCCACTAAAATAAGGGGATGAGGTGGGTTTAATACCACCAGAGGGGGCTTTAATTCCAATAAAGGTGAATCATCACATGGTGCAAAAAAATAAGATGATAATAGTCAAGGGTTTCAATACCAATAAAGAGGAAGAGGATTTCAGAGAGGATGAGGTTACAGTGGTGTTAGAGGATGGTTTCCAAATAAACATAGATATTATGTTTGTTATAGATTTGGAAAAGAAGGGCATAGAGCATTTGAGTGTCTAAACTATCAAGATCAAGAAAGGAGGTAAGAATATCACCCAAGAGTATATCTGGATGAGGTTGATATAGAAGAGTAGAATACTAAAGTTACACTAGTAGATGTTGGAGAGCATATCATGATGAGAAGAACCATGATCACTCTAAGGAATGAACAAGTACAAAATAAAGAAGGTGGTGATGCATGGTTGTGATCAAATATTTTTTTATTAAGATGTAGTTCATGTTAGGAATCCCTCCAAGGAAGCACAATTGATTACTTTTCTTATAAGCAATTAAACACAGAATTATACCAGAATGATTAAGTAACTAGAAACATGAAACAACAAAGAATTTGAGAGACAATACACAATCTTGTATTAAATACTCTTAGAAGAAAATACAATAAGGAAGATGCCACTTCTTCCTCCACCTCAAAGGCTTGCCACACCTCAAGACCTTCTTCCCTCTCTCTCTTGCTCAACCACAACCAACTCAACAACCTGAGTTGTTATCACCTCCTTGAATGCTTCAACTGATCTCCTTGACCTTACACCTGTAGATCTCCTTGACCTTGCTTCCTTGCTTCAATGCTTTTACTTGCCTACTTGATTTACAATACATGCCTCATGGGTCTTTAAATAGAATCCCATGCATACAAAAATAGACTTATAATTACAATAATTAGACACGCATCTCATGACTATGATTATCCCTTTAACATGTAAACACTCACTTCACTTAACTGACTGTTCATCAACAACAGTTCTGGAACCACCACAGGCGACCGATGCCGGTCCTTGTCTATCTGGTGCTGACCGACATCGGCCAACTTCCTACCGATGCCGGTTGACTTCTGCACTGTATCTGACCAACGTCGGTCATGCTACCAATGCTGGTACTTCTAGAACTTCAGCAACCTCCTCTTCTTCGTCTGCATAGTTGAAGCTTTTAGCTCCACACCCTAACAGTTCGGGTGGAAAGGTATACAAAGTAATTATAGATGGTGGTAGTTGTGAAAATATGGTTTTTAAAGAAATAATTGAGAAACTAAATATGTAATGTGAAAAGCATCCTAACCCTTATTGAATTTCATGGTTTAAGAAAGGGAATGAGGTTACAAAGATAAAATGTGATTAATGAAGTTTTATATATGAAAAACTTATAATGATGAATTTTGGTGTGATGTTATTTTGATAGATTCATGTCATGTGTTATTGGGGAGGCCATGGCAATTTGACAGGAAATTAGTTCATGATGGATCAAAGAACACATACAGTTTCTGGAAAGGTGGTACAAAGGTATTTTTTTACCTCTTAAAGAGGAAGAGAAGACATAAAGCATGCTCTATACTAAAGAATTTATCCAAGATATGAAGGTAGCAGTTATTTTTATGCACTAGTAGCAAAGAATGAAGAAACAAAAATGGTGTCAATACCAATAGAAGCATCAAGAGTGTTGAAAGAATATGTAGATGCTATGCCTAATGAGTTACCAGATGGTTTACCACCAAAGAGAGATATTCAACATCACATTGATTTGATTCCAGGATCAGCTCTACCCAATCAAGCAACTTATAGGATGATTCCAACAAAACATGCAAAAGTAAATAAACATGTTACTCAATTTCTAGGGAAGAAAGTGATAAGGTAGAGTAGGAATCCATGTTCAACACTAGCATTTATAACTCCAAAAAAATATGGAGGATGGAGAATGTGTGTGGATAGTAGATCAATTAATAAAATTATAATAAATTATAGGTTTCTTATACCTCATTTAGATGATATGATGGATGTGCTTCGAGGAGAAAAATATTTTGCCAAGATTGATCAAAGGAGTAGTTATTATCATATTTAAATTCATGAAGGTGATGTGTGGAAAACTACATTCAAGACTAGGGATGGCTTATATGAGTGGATGGTGATGTCATTCTGATTATCTAATGCACCTAGCACATTTATGAGGGTAATGAATATAATGCTATGAAAAATATATTTTTTAAGTTTGTGGTTATTTATTTTGATTATATTTTGATATTGAGTAAGACTAAAGAAGAACACTTGCAACATTTGAGAATGGTAATGGATTTGTTAAGAGAGGATAAGTTATATGAAAATATGAAGAAGTGCAGGATTATGTAGAATAGTTTGGTATGTTTGGGATTTGTAGTTTCAATAGATGGTGTGAAAATGGATGAAGAAAATATAAAGTCAAGTTTTTGGTGGTTTATTCTAAAAATCATTATAGAGGTAAGAAGTTTCCATGTTTTATAAACTTTTTACCAAAAAGTATTTTAAAAAATTTAGTAGTATTGTGGCACCAATAATAGATTGCATGAGAGGGAAAGAATTTGCATGGACTAGAGAAGCCACTTAAATCTTTGAATTTTTTAAGAATAAGATTACAAAAATACCAATTTTAGCATTACCATATTTTAACAAAGTGTTTGAATTTGATTGTGAAGCTTCATTTGTGGGAATTGGTGTTGTGCTGAGTGAAAAATGAAAGCCAATAGCATATTTTAATGAGAAATTGAATGAGGTAAGAACAAATTATTCTACATATGATGTTGAAATTTATTAAATTATACAATAATTAAGACATTGGAGGCATTATCTAGTGCCTAAGGATTTTATGCTATTTATAGATCATGAGTCTTTGAAGTATGTGAATGAAAAAAAAGCTGAATAGTAGGCATGCAAAGTGAGTTTCTTTCTTACAGGTTTGTAGTTGTGTGTTGAAGCATAAATAAATAAAACATAATCATGTATTCGATGCATTGAGTAGGAGGGTATCAATATTAACTACTACGGTGAGTGAAGTAGTTGGATTTGAAGTTATAAAAGAATTATATGATAGTGATCCATATTTTGGCAAGATAGTTAAACAATGAAAGAATCTATTAACAAGTGGGATAGATATTATTCATGATGATTATATTATACAGGAAGGTTATCACTTCAAATGGAAATAACTATTCATTCTAATTGGGTCTCTATGAGACAATATAATAAGAAAATTACATAGTGGTAGTTTAGATGGACAATTTAGTAAGAAAAAGACAGTATATTTAGTGGAGAAAAAGTATTTTTTCCCAAAGATGAAGAGAGATGTGACAAGGTATGTTTCAAGGTGAAAAATATGTCAAGTGGCTAAAGGACATACACAAAAAATTGGACTTTACATGCCATTACCCATTCCAAGAGGACCATGGATAGATTTGAGTATGTATTTTATGTTGGGATTGCCAAACACACAGAGAGGTAATGATTCAATTTTTTTGTTGTAGATATATTTTATAAAATGTTTCATTTAATTACATGTAAGAAAAATAATGATGCCACTATAGTTGAAAAATTATTTTTTATGGATATTGTGAGATTGCATGGTGTTCCATAAACTATTAGTTCAGATAGGGATGCAAAATTTATAAGTCATTTTTGTAGGACTTTGTGGAAGAATATGGGTACTAAAATACAATTCATTAGTTAATATCACCCACAAATAGATGGATAGACAGAAGTTGTGAATATGAGCTTGGGAAATTTATTGAGCATAGTGAGAGAGAAGCTAAATCAATGTGACATGGCTTTACCACAAGCTAAGTTTGTATATAAAAGTTTAATGAATAGATCAAAAATAAAGTCACATTTTCAAATTTTTTTGGGAGAAATCATATGGGTATTTTATATTTGGTAAAATTTCCAATTGTAAATCAAATTAGTGATGATGCAGAAGCATTTACAATAATTGCAAGGAGTAAGAAGAAAGTTATAGGAAAGGAATGAGAAATATAAAGTAGTAGCATATGTCAGAAAAAGATCCAAGGTATTTTAAGGAGAGTTGGTAATGGTTTACTTGAGGAAATAAAGATTTCCAAAAGGCACATATAAGAAGTTGAAATGCAAGAAAATTGGACCATGCAGAATTGTGAATAAAATCAATGATAATGCATATGAGGTGAGTTTACCACTTAATTTTGATATATCTCCAGTATTTAACATTTTATATTTATATGAATTAAATGGATAAGATGGTGAAGATGAAGAATTAAATTGGGAGAAACATATTCTAAAGAAGAAAGAAAAAATACTACAGGCTTTGGATATGAAGATAGTGAACATAAGGCAAGGGGATTATAATAGGTATTTGGCGTAGTGGGATGGATTGTAGAAAAAATACAAAACTTGGATTATAGAATGGGAGATGAATAATATTGATAAGGAAAAGTGGTAGTAGTATAATGATCCCAAATCATAGGATCTAAGTTGTTTTCAACAAGAGGAAATGATTAAAAAAATAGGGAAACCTTCTAGAGGCCATAACTTTTGACCTGTATCTCCATTTGAGCTCTCCCACATGCCAAAACAATCGTATCAAAAATTAATTTGATTTCCTTAGGAAGTTGTACCTACCTAATTATTTTTTTGATATTTTTTGGATGCCATACATGTTCATTTGAGGGTCTAAAATTGTGATTTAATGATTTTTTTAGGTTTTGTCTATTTTTAGAAATTATACATTTTTAGAACTAGACATCAACTTAAATTGAATTTCATCCCATAGTCTAATTATAGTGTTTAGGATATTTTACTAGATTTTTGGGATATTTCGAGAGTTTTTAAAAATAGGTGTTTTTTTTTTAAATTTTGCATGTAAACTCTAAATTTTAAGTTAAGGCTTATTTAAGAATGGTGTGGGTTTGTAATTATTTGAAGTAATAAATATGAATAAATTATGAGTATTGTTTCAATATCTTATCCTATTGGTAATTTTATTTTTCTTGTTAGTTTTTGGGTTCATTAATTAGTCCACAAATAAGTCATTTCTTTGCTCAAGGTCATAATAGGGTATGCCGAATGAAGAGAAACAACTTAAGAAGGTAGGTATGAGAGCTAAAAATTGCATGAAAGCATATAATGGGAGATATAATATCTATTATGTGTTGAGGAGGTTTCAAAATAGTGTTCTAATGGAATTTTTTTAGGTTCCAAATGTCACAATTTTATGAATAAACCTTAAGGGTGAAAACTACCTAAAACCCTCTAAAAAATTTAGGAATGACCTGATTGTAAGTTATAAAAATTAGATATAATGATCAATAAAGTTATTGAATATTTTATATTAATCCCCAAGGCTCCTTCCCATCCATTTGGATTTCATCCTACTTATATGGATAGGGTAAAAAATAGCTTTTCCTAACTATTTTTGGTTTCTTATAGGTAAAAAAAGGTTTTAAAATATGAAAAAAAAATTTAGAGAGATATTAATACCTATCATAACTCATATTATCCATTTAATAATTTATGAAATATCACAAGTACCTATGCAGGTACCTTCATCTCAACTAGTCCAAACTGGCATAGTGAACAAGGAATGACCACTAGGTGAGAAGGTGAAAAATCTTAGTGGGAATAATTTTAATGTATTAATAATGTATATAAGGTGATTATGTCTATATAAAATTTTCACACACACATATTTATGTATTTTATTTGAAATTGAAGATAATTTTGATGCCAAGTGTGAAGGGTGAGTGAAAGAGGTGTGATTATGACTATAAGCATTGAGAATACTTGGATAAAAGGATCATGATGATTAGGAACACATATAATTAATGTTTTATCATAATTATAACCCATCCCTAAAAATTCAAACATTACACCTATCCCTATTTTGTTTTGGAGTACTCATGGAAGGCCAAATGATGAAGGCAGTTTTAGCCAAGTAAATGAAGAGTCCTACACCACATTTTAGGAGTTTCATGCCTTTGAGGGACATTTGTGCACATATAAATTTCATGGTATATCTCATAAATAATTATCATATATATTAAACTCATTTTATTATATTTACACCTATTTTAATCGATCTTGGATTTCATTCTTCTCTCTCCTCCCTCACATTCTATAAGTAGTAGCCATTTTGAGTCTTTTAGACTAATTCCAATCCATGTATGGTAAATAAATGATAGATTAATTTTGAAATTTTCCTTTGAATAATAAATTCAATCATGTTTTGATTTAATTAACATTTTGTCTAAGTGCGCTAAGTAATGTATGGTGACGTTGAGTGATATTCTTCCATCCTTGCTTCTCTTTATCCTTTCATGTTTATGTAAGATTTCCTATTGTAACAAGTAATATAGAGTGGATATTTTGCGTTAGGTTACCTTTAAGTGTAAAATTATCCTTAGAATGTGAAAACTACCCTCTGGTTCACTTACCTTGAGTTGTCTTATGCATATCACCTCTTTATTAAAACACTTATGTTAGAACCTCTTAATACTTTGAAGTTGGTTTGTAAGTCTTTTATATTAGTTAAATAATTATGATGTTATTGTGTCAATAATTATAGTGTATCACCCCTTTACATTATTTTCATTTCACTCAAACTTATATCTCTTTTCCCATAAGCAATCAATTAAGTGATAAACACTGCAAGGCAAATTTAGGGAGTTAGCAATTAAACCTAGAGTTATATTTATACCATAGGTAAACCCACATGATTATAAGTATTCACATGTTTCCAAAATATAGAGGAGTCTTGAATAACCTCCTATAGGGTGAAATATTTTTTGACAACATTGACCTTAGTTAAATTTTTTAATGTTAACTTCATTTGAATTTTAAATTTAATTTCATTCAATTTTTTAATCTTAACTTCATTTGAAATTAGATTGGAGTTAGATCTTGATTAAAAAATAACCTAATTTGAAATTAAATCAGTATTGGATTTTGGTTCAAACAAAAATGATTTATATTTTTTGGAAATGGACAATATAATGGTATAATGGAGATAAAGTGTCATGTCAAATCGGTAGCATAATTCCATAGATGAAATAAATATGATATTAAAATTTGGGTAGAGTAATGCCTTATTGTGTGAGTTTTAAATTAAAATGTTGAGACTTAGGATATGTTTCAATTTGTTTAATGTATAAGATATGTCATGTAAAAAGAGTATAGGATAATAAAAATCAACAACACACATAAAAAATAAGCCCTCTATTTATTAGACTAATGGGTGTACAACCAAAGTGTAGTCAATGTAACTACCTTAAGTGAAGATATAAATTTAATGAGGTTACTATATTATTATTTAGGAATTACCATCTTTAATAAGAGGTTATTAGTAACAAATAAATAAAACCCACTATTGGATAGATTAAAAAATAATATGGAAAGATGGAAAGGGTGTATCCTTTCCTAATTTGGTAAATTTTAATTAGTCAAAATATCTCTTCAAAGTGTGCTTGTTTAATGTAAATAATTTTTTTATCATACCCCCTAATTTTATAGATAAGATCATATTATAACAATATTCTTATGGTCATGCAATGAATATTCCAATATTTAGTTTCCTAGAACAAGGTGTGTAGATGAAAATATTTGGGAGGTATGGGTTTGAGGAGGATAAAAAAATGAATAGGTTTCTTATTGATAATTAGGGGTGGAAAATAATGAAGTATGAGTGTACCTTGAAAAACATAATAAGGTTGAAATACATGATTATAAGAAATGAAGACAATATTCTTATGGAGGATGCTTCATTCCAAGGTTCATTATTTTAGAATGGGGTAGTTAAATGCAAATATTTACTATGTAAATTCATCAAATGGATCATTGGTAATGGTATAAATATTGATATTATCCATGGATATTTAATTTACCCTTATGTTTCTTGGATCATTAGATGGATGTCAATAATAATTTAATTTCATCCATCAACAAAAATGTTTGTGACTGTTAGACCTATTTTGAAGTTGGATTATTTAATGAGATATAATGGGATACTAATTTGGGTATATACATCTAGTAAATAATTATACTCAATAAAATACTCAAGGGTGATCACATTTTCATCCACCCCATATAAGACATGGTGATTTGGTACAAAGATTATTACAAAAAATACTCAATTATATTAGGCTATATCTCTGAATTAAAGTACAAGGTGATGGATCATAGTTGTTTAAACTATGGGATAAATTCTTGATTCCTAAATTAAATATATTATTTTGGATGGTTTTACAAAAAAATATCTTATAAACTAATAATATCAATAAAATAGGGTTAAAAATCCCTAACATAAGTTTTATTTGGTAAAATGAAGAAGAATCAATAAAGCATGTGTTTATATATTGTTGTTTTAGGAAAAGATTTTCAAAATATTTGTGGATAGAATTAATTTTATCAAGGTATATCCCAACTTAGTTTAGGATCTTATTCCATAATGGAATCCTCCTTGGAAAAATCAAATTCTATATATTTTATGGAGGCTCATGCTACCTCATATTTTTTGAGGTATTTGGATAAATATAAATGAACATATATACATAAATGAATGTGTTATTATCAACTTGGTGAATATTATAATTTAGGGAGAAATTAAGTAAAACTAACTAGCATTCTTGACTAAAAACAAGGTGGTGTTAGGGGAGGTTTTCAAGCACATTATATGTATATGGAACCTTAATATCCCTACACCTCAGGTATGTCCTATTATCAAATAATATAGGATTATTGTTAAGTGGATAAAACCCCATATGGTTTTTGTAAGCTCAACTATGATGGGAAATCTAAAGGGAACTAGGGTCTTACCAAGAGGATAGGTTATCAGAGACTAGAATAGGCATTCTATGGATAACCTTATATTTTTAATGGGATCTAAAACCAACCTTGTGGTTGAAACTAGAGTGATGTCTAATGTGCCCCAATTTCATAGGACTAAGAATTGAGAAGGAATTGAATTTAATGGGAATGTTATTTAAAATGATTTTTGTATATGTTTATTGACTGAGTTATCATTCATTGTGTAGCCATCATTGACTTATTATTAATTAATCTCAATGATTTAATTAATAAGGTCCTTATGCAATGTTTTATTATGTGAGATACTAGAAGCATGGTTGTATTTATTAAGTATTAATTACTTTCATCACTTTGAAAATGTTTAGCTATGATGTTTATTATTGAAATAAGCTTAACCTAGTCATGCATCATTTTTACTACTAGACTCACATTGAAGGTCATTAGGTTCATTATATACTAGCTAAATTTTTTAGACATTAATTTTGTTTGGATAAAATAGTGAAAAGTGGTAATGGGTGTTCCTTATTTTAAATGGCTCAATATTGATTAATAAACTAACATATGATTACAATAAGATTTAAGATTTTGAAAATGTTATATTTGTCAAATTACTATGATTTAAGGTAATATCAAAAATGTAATCATATTCATTTCCATTATTTCTTATTTTATGAATTGTGTTACTAAGTTCAATATGCAATATTATTATTAACTAGGAACATCATTGACACAAGCCCAATTATGCCTTTTGTCCCTTCCTCATTTACCTGGGAATATTATAATTGAAAATAAAACACTTTAGAGACTATATTAATTTTGGGTAATGTTATTGAAATTTTATAAAACAATAATATATTTTATATTACATGAAAATGACATTCATTTGGATTTAATTCATGGTTTGATTTATTTGTGTACCCTTCCTTATTACATTTCTAATAGTCATCTTGGTTTGTTGATCACCATTTAAAAATACAATAGATGTTATTTTTATATAATGTCATTTTTAAATTTAACATGGTCATGATTGTGATACATTATATGGGATCTAGTTAAGTTAACCCACAAATCTCTTGGGAGACTTTGTATTTAGTAATAATGAAGTAATTATCATTTTATGAACTTAAGTGTGCATGTTGACTTTGGGAAACCCTAACTTGTTAGGTAATATTATAGAATACATTGTATATATTTAATGGAATCATTTCCTATCTTGGGATGTTGTGCATAATTTTTGGTGAGTGTTTGATGCATGAAGCATTAGTATTCATTCTTGGATACAAGTAGTATAATAAAATTCAATTTTATTATTCATAACTCATTTTAGAAAGTCATTTTTAGTGCTTTTTGAACCCTTTAATTTATCACATGATGTACCATAAGTCAAATTTGGAATTACACTCATTAAATGGATATGGTGGCACAATGGAGTGAATTAGAAAAGAGTTTTAATAAGAAACCTACGGTATCATTCAAGCAAGTGTATTTTATTTCTAGTTAATTATGTCTTCATTTTAGCTTAATGGGCATTATTTCAAGGATTATAACATCTCCATTCTTGGTAAAGATTCATATATGCATATAATATATGAATATAGGAATCTTTATGACCAAATTAAATAATTTTTTAGGGATTTTAATGTGTATAGATGGTTTTTTTATTTCTAGGTGTTATTGTTAGTTAAATACTTATGTTAGTTTTGAGTATTCCATGTTTGATTTTGTTAAATTATTTTTTTAGATAGGTATTCACTTTTGAAAAAATATCCAACTAGTCTAAGACATAATTAATGGACCAAATCCCTAATTAATCATCTATTACATTACTAAATTTACCAACAATAGCCACAACTGGTCTGAGAATACCAACAATAGTCACAACTAGCCCAAGAATACCAACAATCAACCACAACTAGTTTAGAATACAAATTATCAACCTTAATTAGCTCGAGGATACAAATGATGATCCATAACTAACATAATAATACCAATGAATGACAACATCCATCCTCCTATACCCTAATGAGATTTGAACCTAGGTGGTGCTTGAAACAATGAAGTCACTTTACCAACACACCCATATCTCATCAATGTATTTTTATAAATTATTAAACCCTAAAGGATAAGGTGAATTTTATTATTTTATTTTTATGTATTTTAATATATAAAATCATGTGGGGTTTTCCATTCTTGGTTCATTGTGTATAATGGTGATCTATTGTGGAAATGTTTATACATTTTGATCAAAACTTAGTTTAAACCCTTGAGCTAAGCTATTTATTTTTAAAATTATGTATATTTAATTAATAATAATAATAATAATTTCATTTAATATATGTACTTAATTGATACATTATTGGGTATAAATTTATTTGGAATATTATATTTTGTGTATGGTTACTTAATATTTATTGTTATGACCCTAAAATTATGTACCAAGTAGTCATAGGCTTCATTGGTGACTTCTAGTTGTGTAAACTATTTTTATCTATTTTAAATAGGTAAATAACCTATGTTTTTTATAAATATTTTGATTTAGATGATATTTAAAATTTATTAGGGATTCGTTATTCATTGTATGGCTGTAATTGAATTAATTGGAGTAGGTTATGATTGCTCATATTTTAATGTAGATGATGAAATAGACTTGTGTTTTGGTGTCCAAGATTTCATGTTTCCTTCATTGGGATTGGTATTTATGTACATGCATTGGTTTTGGAAATTACCCTTACATTGTACCATAAAGGATATGCCTGAATATAAACATGTTTCATTGTGATTCTTTGATCTCCAAGAGGAGTTTGTAGTGTTAAATAACTAATATATTGTAGATAAGGGGTCAGTGTAACCTTTATTATCCTTATATTCTTGAGGTTAACACATTTATTTTATGATTTATTGATAATAATTATTACATTCATCATGTAAATAATAGATGTACTATATTATAAGCATCTAAATTTGTTCACCTTTGTTGGTTTGCTAATTTTGAAACTAACATAACTAATTTCATCTAATGATCACTAATATCATTTAATTTTATCTAATCCAAATTAATAATCTTCTTAGTCTTTTTTCCAATACCCCTTTCCATTATTCTTCATCTACTAACCTTATTCATATCCCATAAAATATTAATTTTTTATCCTACTTATTAATATACCATAACTATTCCTACACCCAATTTTCATTTTAAATTCCATTTAGTCCCCACTTATCCACTTGATAATTTTTAATTCCTAAAAACCTACCCACCTATCCCCTAGGCTCTCCTACATGCCTAGTGCCTAGTCTTCACCACTCTTCTCCTTTTCTAGAGAGTTCTCTCTTTAGAGAATTCTAAGGAATTTTAAATTCCTTAAAATTCCCTCCTTACTCTATATAATATTATTCTCTAAAGGCTTCCAATTATTTTTTAATTATTTGTAAAATATCCCTCCCTTACCTATTTATACCATGCTTCCTTCCATTCTAAATAATGAGAAATTCCATGAGAAATCAGTCCATAATCTCTTAGTCATAGTCCATTAGTACTTTTAGAAGAAATAACCCAATACAAGTCATGAATCAAGTCAATATAATGACAAAATTATGATTATAAAGGCAATCCAAAATCCATAATCACTTAGTCTTTTTCTTGTTTCAATCTTGATTTATAGCACTTAGCTTTAAGATTGAACTGCTAGTTTGAAATGTTTATCTATTTTTTATTTTTGTATCTTATGAGATGTAGATTTTACTTGTAGATTAATAATTTGGATATTTTTTATCTAATTTTAGATCATAGATCATTTTCTCAAATTTTCCATCTCACAATATTCATTATATGATGAACTTTCTTTGTTTTAGTATATAATTGTGTTTTCTTTTGCTACATGGCTATAGTTAGGAGATAATTGGATTTGAAAACAAACACTATTAGTTTTCATATTAAAAAATTATTTGAATTTATGATTCATATATAATATATTCTTATGAAGTTATAGATTGATTTTCATAGTAGGATCAATGGAAGCCTCATATTTCTTGTTAGCTTCTTAGAAGAGCTCATAATGTTAATGGTTAATTTAATTTGATGGATTGTTATCTAAAATAAGGAATAGTTTATATAGAGGTTATATAATATATTATGAAATATTTTTAGTGTATGAATGGATTGAATTTGAATAATACCCATTTTTTGATCTTATCTTTTTTGGATGCTGGTTGCTTGCTAGCTTGCTTGAATATACTCATGTATCATTGAGTAATTTTAACTTGTTATTAAAATTATAATGTATTTTCATGGATATTGAATATAAAAACATATAGTTTTACTGTAAAGGAATTTTAGGTTAAGATATTGCATTATTTATACTTACCTGCTAGTTGAGGTACTAGATGAAGTATTGTCTAAAATATAGCCTTAGGCCTTGTTCGGGTGCTTGTTATTTTTGTAAATGTCAAATATAAACTAGAATTAGTAAATTAATAAATATATTATTTATTTTAATTTCTTAATAGTTACTTACATATTTTATGGATTAATTAGGGTTTTTTCCTTTATTGTTATTTAATCTCAAAGTAAGGCTTAGTAATCTTAATATTAGAAATAAGTTGTTTTTTGATTCTACCATAGCCACATGACTTCATCTCAGTGACAATATGATGATTGTATAATGTGATCAGATTAATTTTATAAAGGGTTATTATTTGAATATTATATTGGATTATGTTATGAAAGGAGTTAATCCCTTAGTTCTTATTACACTTGATTGGTTGTATTTATTTTTAAAGTAAGAATATTTGAATGTAAATGTTAGTTTTTCATTTTAAATTATTTTTTATTGTGTCTATAAGCCTTTAATGGAATAATATTCTTATTTTAAACTCAATCTTGTTGGTTTATAGATTATTTTCCCCTACATATTATAGGATGATTTCTTAGTAGAGTTGAGCTTATAGATTTGAATGGTCTATATACCTTATAATGCTTAAGGTTGAAATTGGATGCAGTATGTTTTATTCCATCCATATGAGACTTTATTTGGTGACTCGATGAAGTTGGATCTTACCAATGTTTACCTAAAGGTTATGATTTTTATGATGTTATCCTTTATTTAGTGTTTAATTATTTCAATTGAACATTACCCCTCATAATTTTAGCTAATGTGGTACAACCACTCTAGGGTTATTTGATTGATTAATGGAAATTATTAGGCATAGAAATTGAGGTTATTTTTTTTATTTTTGGATGTTAAATAGTCACATTTTTTTAGTAAGAATTTTTTTATACTATGGTACCACTATCACTCTTTGATAAAGGAGTTAGTATATGTTTTAGAGTATTTTTAGAACAACTTAATGGTAAACCCTCAAGGTTTTTGCATATGTGGAGAATATGACCTGAATCATAAGCCTTTAATCACTCTTCTTCTTTAGTAAATGTTTAGATTGATAGTATATGTTTTAAGTATGTCCATAAATTACATTGTGAAGTGTTTGATAGAAGTCTAAGTTAACAAATACACTTTATTTCAAGTCAATGAGTTTTGGACTTAGACAAATTAGAGTCATTAAAATAAATATCTTTTCATGCTAATCTTAAGTAATTAACTTTAATTTAAAGTTCTAATGTAATTGCCTATTTTAACCCATGGTATAACTACATTGTGGAATAGTTATGATTATATGAATTTTATTCATCCCATATTATGATTTAAATTCATTTGATTATGGTATTTTCTTGTTTATAAGTTTTTAACACTTATTTGATGATAAAAGTTTCTATAAATAGTTAATATTGTACCCAACATGGATGTCATATAGGTGAAACATCATGCTTGTTTTGAGCATGAATTACTCTTATTTCACATTCAGTACCATAATAATTCTTAGATGAGTTTCATTTTGGAAAGATTATAAATACTCATAAAGTTATTTTAAGATACGATTTAGACGTCACCATTGAAAGAAAGGAAAACAAGTTTTAAGGATTTATAATGTGATTGATACTTCTCATCATTGAATCAAGAATTAAAATGAAATAAGTAGGTAACAAACATATGATAAGGATGAATTTTTTGTCTAAAAAATAGTCCTTTTTGGGTTCTAAACCTAGCTAAAATCTATTGTATTTTACACCAATAGCATAAGTAACCCACAAAGGGGAAAAATGCATTAATCATGAGTTTAATACCAAGTTAGAGTTTTTTAATGAGTATATTAGTGATTTATTTATGGTGAAATCCATTGAGTGTGTTCAATCATTTATACATATAGATATAAAAACATAGGTATCTCTTATAAGTGGAAGGAAATAACTAATAGCTCTACCTATAAAATTATACATAAGGAACATGTGCTTACATAGGAAAAATTTTGGTAGTTCACACTAGATTCCCTATCTTGACGGTGTGAATTGTTTGTTCTCATTAAAAATTTATTAAATACCATCAATGTATATTGTTATTTATGATTGATAACCTAGTTATGACTTAAATATTGAAGGGAAAATACAATATTAATTTGGTTACCATTTTGAATGTAGTGATAGGGTTCTAGCACCCCAATTTTAGTGTCATTGTGTTATTTTTTTGTTAGTGAAGGAACTATTGACCAAATTTTGGCCCTTTAGGCCAAAATTTTGCACCCATATTTTAAAACTTAGCCATCTAAGTCTATACCTTTGGCTAGGTCTATTACGTAAGTTTCATTCAGAAGAAGTGTTCTATATAAGCTTGAAATAAATGTACAAGTCTAATTCTTTAAAAAAGTTTGGTTTTGGTCTTTTGCTAAGCCTTTGCATTGTAATCCCTTTGGTTCTTTTGTTTTTTGACTAAGTGTTCATTCTATCAAAGGTTTTGTCTTCAGGTTTTTTGTTTAAGTGTTAAAAATTATTTTAGACATTTTATCTGAAACAATTTTTCTGACAGGTATCTTTTTTTTAGAAAATGGTCCACTTCCATATTTTCAAAGTAATTAATTTAGAAATTTTGTTAAAAATAATTTTCCTAAAAAGGTGTAACTTTTTTTAAGGGGTCATTTGCAAATTTTTTGAAGAGCACTTCAATTTTTTCAAAAAGCACTTGCAACTTTTCCAAAGGGATCTTCTTCAGTTTTTACGAAAGGCACTTGCAAATTTTTTGAAGGGAATTTTTTTCATATTTTTTGAAGGGAAATTTTAAATTTTTTTTAAGGAATTGTTTTAGACATTTTATCTAAAACAGCTTTTCTGAAGGGCAATTTAGTTTTTTTGAAAAACACTTGCAACTTTTTGGAAGGGGTCCTTTTCAAATTACTGAAGGGTTATTTTAGAATCCTAAAAGTCCACTTCAAAGAAACCCAAAGAAAAATTTAAAAGAGACAAATGGTCAATTTTAAAAAGATAAAAGGTCATTAGATAGCCCAAAGAAATTAATGCAAAATAAAGAGCCAAATGAATTTTCTTAGGAGAAAATGCCAAAACAAAAAGTCTAAAGGAATTTGTTTATGAAAATTGTGTATAGAAATGGTCAAAAGAAAAAGTACCAAAGTAAAAGACATGATTAAAAGAGCCTAATTAATTATTTTGAGAAAAGTTCTGAGACAAAATTTTTGAAGGAGAAAAGTGTTGAAACAAAGCAACCACAGGAAAAAGAAGTTCAAGGAATGAATTTTTTCAAAAAGATTGCCCAAGGGAAACAAGAAGACAAGAAGTCCAAAGGAAACAAAAATCTAAAATAAATAAATGAATAATGAAAAACAACAAAATTTCAACTTTAAACTATGAAAAATAATCTTTAGAGTCAAAAAAGATTCGGTGAGAACCTGAAGGTGAGTATAAAGGTAAAAAATGGAAATTGTAATTAAGGCATTTAGTTTAGTTGTAACTTATTCATTTGTAACTAATTCATTTGGTGACATGGAATATATTTACCACCTCTCTCCCAAATTTAAATTAATTTGTTTTCATAAGATGACACATGTTTAAGTGACCCTTGGACTTTCTTTGCTTGCTCCACCTCACAAAGCTATAAATATGCATTCTCTTGGCTCATTTGGGCAGCCTCCACTAGTAATTGGGAAAACTCTAGCCAAATTTTTACTCAAAAGACTCTTTATGAAATAATAAAATTTATTTTTACACTCACTTTTACTATTGAGTGATGAACTAAATCTTATTGGTCTAATCTAGTGAAAGATTGACTTTTCTAGCTTATACTCTTGATGGTCTACCAATGTGCATAAAGAGTATAATTACAAGTCCTTTTTAGTGTTCTTTTATAAGTGTATAGACATTTTAGAAGTATTTTATGACTATATTCCTTCTTGTAATCTTAAATTTTTCTCTTAAATGTTGAATGCCTTATTGAATCTAACATGTGAACAATTGATGTGACAACACATAAGGAGTTGTGGGTTTTATGTGATAAATGTTGTGTTGTTATTTAAGTAGAATATTATCAATAAAATAGGAGGATATAGACATTGGTGCATCAAATTTTTTATTTTATTAGTTGTTTTCTTAATCCCTTTTCATATATGAATTGATAGATTAGAGATAGCTTTAAAGGTGCATCAAGGGGAGATATCCCCTTATCCAGGGATTCATCTCAACAAAATTGTCACCCAAAGCAAGAGAGATGAATCCATTGTGCCACTTTGATTGTGAGAGTTGATCATCTCCTCAAGGGTGTGAATCCAAGTGTTAATAGTTTTTGGCATACATGTTGGGACTTCCAAGTTCTAAAATATTGTTCAAGGTTGGTGCTAGTCTTGGCATAGTTAAAGATGAAATAAGCATGTACATTTAGTACCTAGTGACTTTATTGAAGAATTTAAGTCTTTGTTTGATGATCAATCCTATTTTATATGCCAAATCTTTAAATTAGATCTATTGGTAAAGAGACACCTTTCATGTTTTTACAACTACCTCCATATTCCACCATAAGGTTTAGGTTTATAAATACTCATCATTATAAGCATGAGTTTGTGTTTAAACCTTCCAAATTTATATTGCATTACTATTCCTGATGTCTATAGTTATCTTCTTTTTATGGATAGGAGACAAAATTTTGTGCCTTTCATCGGGGCATCTCCCTTGAATCTTTCCCAATATGATCAAATTCTAGGAGCAACCCTTAAAATTATCCCATATTTTAGTGGGGATGGTCCTATTACTACCATTGAGTACATTAGGAATATAGATTTTTTTTTAATATCCATAAAGTTACCCAATAAAATGTAGCTATTAAGTTGTGGGCCTTGTCTTTTAAAGGAAACGTTTTGGATAGGTATGGGACTCTACTTGTAAATTTCATTAGCTCCTAAGATGAATTGGGAGATTTATTGACTAATAGGTTTGGGGAGAAGAGTGAATACCTATCTCTACCTAATTATTTGACCATAATAAATAAGGAACCACATTAATTTATGTAATACTTTAATAATAGGTTCTAAAAAACTTGAGATAGAATCCTTAATCTTGCGAGGCCAACATCAAACTATGCATTTTTGTATTACTTGAAGGTAGTGAATAGTGTCATTATCATGTTGATTCAATATATGGGTGGAAATACATTTCCTACTACCTATGGAATAACCATAAATTATAAGAATTGTCTTGTCTAAGTAGGAAAAATGTCTCCTAGATCTCCAATGCCATTATTTCCTAATTTGCATTCTCCTAGTCAAGGTGCATTAACCACTTTAGGCCCTTTGCCTAATCAAGAAATGCCTACCATTGCTCCTTCAAATTAAATACAAGAAGTTAAAATCTTGCTTAAATTTTTTTTAAATGAGTTATTTTCCCTCAAAATATAACAATCTCAAGGTTATAGGCCATATCAAACATACAATCAGTTTGGGCAAATAAGTAGACCTCCTTTCCAAAACAATGCACAAGGATAGGGCCAAATCACCCATGTAAAGCCTTATAAAATATATAATATTAATGATACCTCATCTTATAAATCCCTTATATGCAATAAAAAAAACTTGGTCCAATAATATCCCCGCTATCCATCTTTTAAACAAGACCAATAGCATGTTGCTTATGAAAATGAGTTGCAAAAGTAAAGCATGGTAATTTAAGGTAGGCAATCTTTCCCAATTTCAAATTTTTAAGGATTTATGTAAGGAGCGGTGGAAATGGAAAAAATCAGACTGATTATACCATCATAAATCATTTATAGTGTAGTTTTGTGTCATTAATTACATGGGGAATACAATCAATCAAAATACTAGTGTTGCCTCTAATGCTAGGTCCAAAAGGAGGGTTGTTGTTGAAGATCATGGAGCAAATAAAGGACTTATTATGGATTATACATAATATATTATTGTAATTGGGTCTAATATATCTCCTAAAATTCAATAAAATTAGAGGATTCCAAACTTTAGGCCAGCTAATACAACTCTACCTCCACAAGCTGCATCATAAGGTACTAGTGTTCTTAAAGAGAACCCCAAGGTGAGTAATCCTTCATTTAATGTAGTGGAACAAATGAAGAATATTCATATTAAAATTTAATTATGGTATTTTCTAACATTAACAGGATTTAAATATATTATTCAAAAGAAATTTCATGGATTGGGTAGACAAGGTGGCCCATTTAGAAATGACAATGTGGTTTTGGTAAATAAAACTAAATATATAGATGGTCAAGTGAAGAAAGATGAGAAGAATATTAATTTTTACCTATATATAATTATTAGTGACTTATTGTTTCATAATTATATGATATATATTAGAGAATGAACATTAGTTATGCCCAAATGTATAGCACATAAGCTAGGCCTCAAGCATGAGCCAATGAATAAAAGAATTTTGCAATTGGATGGATCACCAGCCAAGACTTTGAGGATAGTTAGAGGTTTTAATTTTATCCTTCATGATCATCCTAACTTTTAAATTCCTCATGATGTGGTGTTGGTATATTTGACTCCCTATTTTTCTCTTTACTTATCAAGAGACTTCACATCAAAGATAGGTGGATATTTGGCAGCCAATTGGTCCTACATGGTGTTTAGGACAAAGTATACCACTAAAGTGTATATTGAGTCAGAACCTTTCCATATAGATCACTTGGAACCTTACTTAGATAAGGTGTAAAATTTTAATTATGATATAATTGATGTAGAGGAACTTCATATTGACTAATCTCCATCTTCTTCCTTTAATGGAGTTTTTAATTTATTCCTAGATGAGTGGGGAGATGATAACTATGAGCGTGATCCTTACAAGTTTATTGAATAATCTAGTCTTAGAGTCTATAATTTAAATTATAAGGACTATTTCATGCCTAATTTTATTAATTCAAGTGAGGATGTGAATGTCTTGTGGAAGCTCTTCTTTGATGGGTCTAAAAGCAAGATTGGGGTTGTTAGTGGAACAATGTTGGTTTCACCATCAAAGGAAAGGTATTTTTAAACCTTCAAATTTTAATTATCCTACACCTGTAATGTATAAAAATATGAATCCATTATTTATGGTCTTTATTGGGAAAGGTAAATAGGTGTCAAATAATTATAGGTGTTTGATGATACCGAGCTTGTTGTCAATTAGGTTAGAGGGAAGAATTTGACAAAAAACTCTTTACTTAAGTCCTATTAGCATAGAGTGTGGGATCTTGTGGAAGACTTAAAAGACTTCAACATCACTTCTATCTCAAGAGAAGATATCAAGCATGCTGATAGGTTGGTATCAATTAGAGATATGTTTGATGTTCCAAAAGGATAAAAGAGGACAAGAACTAACCTCATCTAAAAGTGAGTGTAAGGCCCTCCATACCATATAATGTCACTAATTGGTAGGTGTTTGATAGTGACCAAAAAATATCACTTTTTATATAGGAAGAAACTAAGTTTTATTATAAAATTTAGTTATATTGTAGCAATAATATGGAGTGCAAATTATGCAATTGAAGTCTAACAAGCTTCCTAAAGGCCTAGTCACTCTTGAGAGCATATTCAGTGATGATGTCCAGCTAAAGAAAGAGAAGTTAACCATATCTACCAAGAAATAAAACTATGAGAAGGTTTAGATTTTCAAAGATAAATTACTTGTACTTGGGAAAGTATGTACTATCAAAGATAAGCATGCTTTCATTGAGCTATGCAAAGAATTTTTTGATGTCTTTACATTGGAGTATAGTGATTTAAAAGGTTTTGGTCTAAATCTATCTTAGCATACTATAGAGTTAGATGAGAATGCTAAGCCTATTAATCAAAGGTAAATTCCAATCAATCCCAATATTGAGCCTCTCATGAGGAAATAACTCACCAAATTGATTGGGTCCAAAATCATCTTTCCCATTAAGCATTCATCTTGGTTGGCAAACCTAGTTCCTATTAGGAAAAATAATGGAGAGATAAGGTTGTGTGTTGATTTTATGGAATTGAATAGAGTGTCTTTGAAATATCATTACCCAATCCCTTCCATGGAATAAATCTTGAAAATTGTGGGTGGTAGTGAAAGGTTTTCTCTATTTGATGGGTATTCTGGGTAGAATCAGATTTTGGTAAAGGAAAGTGATAATTATAAGATAGCCTTTAATACTAAATTTGGTACATATAATTACATGAAATTTCCTTTTGGTTTGTCTAATTCTAGAGCTACTTTTAAATTTGTAATGGATATGGCTTTTCAAGGATTAACCAGTGATATTGTATTGGTATATATTGATGATGTGATAGTTTTCTCCAAGGAAGCTAAAGATCATTTGAAGCGTCTAAGGTATATTTTTGAGAGGTGTAGAGAGTTTTGGATCTCTATAAACCCAAATAAGTGTTTGTTTGTTATCCATGAAGGTAAAATAATAGGACATATTATTTCCAAGAAAGGTTTGTCTATTGATCTAGAAAGGATGAGTCCCTTATTGGCATTATCTTTGATTAAAAATAAGAAAGGTCTACAAAGCTTCTTTGGTAAGATCAATTTCATTAAGAGGTTTATTCCTAAATTTTATAACCTAGTCGAGCCCTTAAAATCCATGTTAAGGAAGGATGAGGTGTTTACTTGGACAAGAAAGAGGAAATAAAGTTTTCAGGAGATCAAGAAAGCTATTGCCTAAGCTCCTACCCTTGCAAGTCCAAACTTTTCTAAAGATTTCAGCTTGTATACTTTTGGGAATGAAGAGGTAATCTATACCATGGTTACTCAAGATAATGATGAAAATTTTGAACATCCTATTACCTTATTTATTAAAGGTTTGGAAGGCTATGAGATAAGGTACACATATGTTGAGAAATAAGTGCTTTCAGTTATAAGGAGTTTAAAGAAGTTCATGCATATGTTGTATAACAATAAGATTCACATTTTTTTGCATCATCCTAGCATGAAATACTTTTTATTGAGTAGATAATTGAATGAAAAGAGAGTAGGATGGATCACAAGGGTGATGGAATATAATGTGGAGATCAAAACTAGCAAGTTAGTGAAAGGAAAAAGACTGTGTGAGCATCTCACTTTAGACTTGAAAGAGAAAAAAAGAAGCTATTTTGGTACTTTAGGATGACTCTATGACAAATTTACCTTCATCTATGAGAAACTAGACACATGACATGATCCACTTCCTTTAAATTGGTGAGTGTCCACAAGGTCTTGATAGGGCCAAGAAGAGGTATTTTAGGTTGTAATCCATTCCTTATGTACTTGTTGATGAAGTTTTATTTATAAAGGAATTTTCAAGTGTGTTGTTGATATGTGTTGATTTAGACCAGAATGATAAAGTATTATATGAATTTCATGATGGACTAGCTCGTGGTCATTTTGCTCCAAGAACTACAGCTACAAGGATTATGAGGGCTAGTTACTTTTAGCCCACCTTGTTCAAATATACCCATGCTTGGGTAATAAAATTCTAAAAGTGTGATCTTTTTTTATGGAAAACAAAATATATCTACCTTACCTCTTCATCCAATCTAGGCTGAGCAACCCTTCATGTAATGGGGTTTGGATTTCATAGGCATTATCAACCCTTCTTCTAATTCTGGTCATAAGTGGGTGTTGACTACCACTTATTACTTTACAAGATGGGTGGAGGCTATAGATCTTAAGGAAGATAATGAAAGTTTATTCCTTGACTTCTATGAAGGAATAGTAATAAGGTTTGGATCTCCTTCAACAATAATCTAAGATAATGATTTGGATTTCTTAGGATTAAGAACAAGTGAATGGATTTTAAAGCATGGTATTTATCTCAACACCTCCTCTAACTACTACCCCCAAGGTAATGGACTAGCTAAGTCCAAAAATAAGAATCTAATAAGGATTATAGAGAGTATCATGGTGGAAAATCAAAGGACTTGGCACACTAAGTTTAAAATAACCCTTTGGGATGATAAGATCACCACAAAGAGAGTAATTGGGAGTTCACCATATATACTTGTCTATGGAAGGGAAACTAGACTTCCTATCTCACTTGAGTTACTAGATTTAGATCTTACCTATCAGATACAATTGATGGATAATAACAACATGGAATTTAGGTTATGTGAGTTGATGGAGCTTGAAGAGACAAGAAATCCAGCTATGTACACCATGACAACTCACCAAGAGCAAAAAAATAATCCTTTTGATAAGAAATCCATGTCAAGGAGCTTTAAAGAAGCAGAAATTATCCTAAAATGGGATGAATATAGGGCCAAACCTAGAAGACACACAAAGTTTTATGCTTTTTGGAGTGGCTTATATGTGATCACATAGTGTAAATAACATAATTCTTTCTAAGTCTCAAGGTTGGATGGAGAGGAGCTGCATATCCTAGTTAATGGGATATATCTAAATCATTATTATTGAGGTTCTCCTTTTCCTTTGTATATAGTTTCCTACTTTCTTATGTTCCCTAAATATTTATACACATGTGTGAGTTGTCTTGTGTCTTGATTTGCTTTATGTATTATTTTTGTTGTTCTTGTTGTGTGTTATGTCTTATAGCATGGGTTTTCCTTTCGGTTTGGTATGTTATTGAAGGTGTTGAGTCATGGCCAATGTTTTCTTATTTGAGTGTTCTTAGATGAGTCCATGCCCAATGGATTAATTTGGCTACTGGTCTGGTCAATATAATAGGCATACTCCCCCTTCGAGTCACCAATTTGTTGACAAAATTTTGGCCCTTTAGGCAAAAAATGGCCACCCCTATTTGAAAACTTAGTCATCTAAGTATATACCTTTGGCTAGGTCCACTATGTAAGTTTCATTTGGAAGAAGTATTCTATGCAATCCCATAACAAATGTACAAGTATAATTCTTTCAAAAAGTTTGGTTTTGGTCTTTTACTAAGCCTTTGCATTGTAATCCTTTTAGGTCTTTTATTTTTTGATTAAGTGTTCATTTTTTTAGAGGTTTTATCTTCAATTTTTTTGTTTAAGTGTTAAAAAAAAATTCAAACATTTTATTTGAAATAATTTTTCCAAAGGGTATCTTTATTTCAAGAAATGGTCCACTTCAATCTTTCTAAAGGAATTGTTTCAGATATTTTGTTCGAAACAATTTTCCTGAAAAGGTGAAACTTTTTCGAAGGGGTCATTTACAAATTTTCCAAAGGGTATTTTAGTTTTTCTGAAAGGCACTTGCAAATTTTTTGAAGGGTACTTCTTCAATTTTTATGAAAAGCACTTGCAAGTTTTTTGAAGGGATTTTTTTTTAGATTTTCTGAAGGGCTATTTTCAACTTTTCCAAAGGAATTGTTTTGGACATTTTGTCTGAAACAAATTTTTTGAAGGGCACTTCAATTGATTTTAAAGGCACTTGAAACTTTTCCAAAGGGGTCCTTTTTAAATTACCAAAGGGTCATTTCAGAGTCCTAAAGGTCCAATTCAAAGAAACTTGAAGGAACATTTCAAAGAACCAAATGGTCCATTTTCAAAATATGAAATTCCATTTGATATCCCAAAGAAATTAATGTGGCAAAAAGAGATGAATGAATTATCTCAAGAGAAAATGCTGAAACAAAAAGTCTAAAGGAATTTGTTCAGGAAAATTATTTGTAGAAATGGTCAAAATCAAAAATCCCAAAGGAAAATACCTAATGCAAAGAGCCGAATGAATTATTTCAAGAAAAGTGTTGAGATAAAAAGTTTGAAGGAGAAAAGTGTCAAAATAAAGCAACCACAAGAAAAGAAGTCCAAAGAATGAATTTTTTTGGAAAGATTGCTAAAGGGAAACAAGAAGATAAGATGTTAAAATGAAAAAAATGTCTGAAGAAAATACCCAAAGGATGATGCCCCATAAAACATTAACTTTAAACTTTAAAAAATAGCCATTGGAGTCAAAAAATACTTGGTGAGAAATTGAAGGTAAGTATAAAGGTAACTAATGTAAATTGTAACTGAGGCATTTGGTTCAGTTGTAACTTATTACTTTGTAATTGATTCGTTTGGTGACATGGTATAGCTCACCCACCTCTCTCCCACATGAAAATGAAACTATTTTTATCAATATGACGCATGTCCAACAGACCCTTGGACTTCCTTTGCTTGCTCCACCTCACAAAGCTATAAATATGCATTATCTTGGCTCATTTGAGTAGTCTCCACTAGTTATTGGGAAAAATATTTCTAGATTTATACTCAAAAGACTTTTGAAGAAATAATACAAGTTATTTTTCCACTCACATGATGTACTATTGAGTGATGACCTGAATCTTGTTGGTCTAGTCTAGTGAAATATTGTCTTTTCTATCTTGTACTCTTGATGGTCTACCAATGTGCAGAAAGAGTGTCATTACACATCCTTGTTAGTATTATTTTCAAAGTGTATATACATTTTAGAATTATTTTATGATTTTATTCATTCTTAGAATCATTTATTACTCTCCTCAATGTTGAATGTCTTCTTCAATCTAACATGTAAAACACTGATGTGATAACATATAAGGAGTTGTGGGTTTTTGTGAGAAAATATATGTTGGTATTTAAGTAGCATATTCTCAGTCAAATAGGAGGATATAAACATTGGTGCATCACCTTTTTTTTCTTAGTTGTTTTCTTAATCCCTTTTCATACACAAATTGATAGATTAGAGAGATCTTTAAAGGTGGATCAAGGGGTGTTATCCCTTATCTAGATATTCATCTCAATAATATTATCGCCTATAGCAAGAGAGATGACTCTATTGTGCCACTTGGATAAGGAGAGCTGAGCATCTCCTCAAGGGTGTGAATCCAAGTGTCAACAATAACTATTTAAAAAAAGGAGAGTTAAGATTTTACAATGGTACAAATCTTATGCTCTAAATATTTTATAGATAAAGGATTAAAATACCACTATTTAAGTTAAAATAAGCTTGGTTCACTTTATACTTTAACTAGGATGTGGTTACAACAAACTTGTTGTCTATATATAATCAGAATAAGGTCTATTTTGTATCATAACTCTGAGATTTAGGAAGTCATCAACTTCCCTTAGAACCATGGGGACTCTTAAAGATTAATAAATAGTAATATGTTATCTTCCCTTAGCCTTGATTGAGTCAACTCTTTCCAAAGTCTAGTTGCTTCAAGGTAGACATTACTTGACTACCTATTAGATTTTATGGGTAGTTCAATATGTGATAAAGTGATAAAATGCATCTCTTATAATTGAGGGTGAATTCTCGATATCCATTGGTAAATTATATGGTAAAGTCATCATATGATGCTTAGAAAAATATGTCCTTGGAAATACCTAGGGTGTGACTTAAGCCTAGAGTGTCAATTAGGGTGAGAGAAATAATTTACTTGAGTAAGTCAACATGTTTTGGAAGATTTTCTTGTAAAGGGAAATCTTAATCCAGCTAATTCATAAATCATAAGTGGTTTTTGAAAATCATTTCCATTCTAGAATATATATATAGTGATGCACTATATAATGAGCAAAAAATTTGATTTGACTATGTTCATGATGTATTTGGTAATGGTTTCAACCCACCATCCTAATTTGTAGAGAAGTGATAGAGCCTATAGGTTACATTCTTGTGAATATGCTTATAAGTGGCATCAAATCCTAATATGGGCATGAGTTATATTATAATTTTATCTAACATTTAAATTATTATTTATTCATCCTATGTATTGGAAAAAAATATAATGTGAATCTCCTTACCTTATTTTTTTATTCTCATTAGATGATTTTCTATGGTAATATAAAGAATTATTACAATATATAAGATCTTTTTAACATGGAACTGATATTTTCATGACTATTTTATGTTGGATATAAATTTAAATAAAAAATGATGTCATGTATCATGCCTTATCCCTAGGAAAGTAAGTGGTTTCCTCAATTTATGTTTTCATAGTTCATTTAAAGACACCCGTTATGGTTGTTGACTTGTTCTACAATTAGGAATATGAATAATTTTGTCATTACATGATATTCTACTTATTGAAAGATTAAAAATTTAATTTGATTTGTACTCTAATTGATGTTATAAGCTCAAATATGGTGATTTTGAATAGTATAACACTATTATGACTTGTGTTAAGATTTTATCACATCTATTGTTATTTGGGAAGTTATGAAATGAAATTATTCCTAACTATTTTCCTCTAGGTTTCATGTCCTTTAAATGTTTTCACTTTTATATTATAATATATTGAATGGTCAATGATGGGTGAGATAAATAATCTTTTCACATCCTTATATGATAAAGAGATAAACATTTTATGTTGGATTCCCTAATGAAATGAACTAAGCTATGTATGATACATTCTCATGTGAGTTATGATACATATATTTTTTTATAACTTCATGAGTTTCACTTATTAAATTAATGGATTTTGTATGATATCTATATATTTTTTAATTGAATGTTTGATTTATTTTATAGTTTAACAATGACAAAATACCAAGTGTGTAAATTGCCAATATGGTGGAACACTCTTAATTCAGATGGTCTTATAATGTAATAAATAATGATGAAAAATTTAGATGCACACTATTTTACAATATTTTTCTCAAAGTTAACTTGTCCTAGGATGATAGAAAGTTCATTGTTGAGGTTATGTTAAATTCTTAATTTAAAATGTGATGGGTGATTATGAAGCACTACATGATCCTATGTGTTGGAATTTCAAGCACGACTGAGAGGGTTTTACAAGAAAAACATTGGTACGTGTTGGATGGTAAGTATAAACATATTGTAATAAATTTAATATGATATTTATACTTGATTTCAATATTATATAATGAATACTTATAATTATTTAAAATCATGCTATGAATGTTTTGTTATTGTTATGCTCTAAAAGAGTAGTATAAATCCTTGATCAAGTGGTACCAAAATCCGAAATACAATCTTTAAGTTAAAAAAATGGGTAAATTCCCTTAGATGGTAGATAAAATATGGTAGGATTGGTTTCCCTAAACCATTATGGGCTGACAAAGTAATAGAGAACATATTGAAAACCTTGGGATTACATGTGATTTCATAAAATGGAATCTCCAATGTTTAGTGTGGTTGGTGAGGGATGTTTCACCAACCCAAAAATGATAAATTTATATTTACCAGAGTAGTATGATTTATTGTAATTGTATAAATTATATTGAATGATTGTGAGTTATGCATGAGACATAATTAACATTATGGAAACTATCACATAACAATTTGGTAATTAGGCTAGAATTTTAAGTTTTTTTGTGGTTTTAAAATTATTATCATGTAATTATAGATTTATATGATGTCATATACATAATTTAAGGTAAATTATAACATGAAACCATTTATTTTTCAAAATTATGTTTCTATTTTTTAAATTATGTTGAAAATCTATGAAGGATGCTAGTGGTATATGCTAGTGTAAGTGCTTAAAATAAGTACGCATAGAATATAAAGAAGCAAAATACCTATATCAATAATCTTCAACACTAGGACAATGCCTTTAAAATGGATGAGGATGTCATAACCACCACTTTTAGCCCACTATCAGTTGGGGAGGAATAAAATTCAATGAACAAGTTATTTTTATGGACTATTGTCTATGTTGGTTGACTGGCTTATCATATTAATTATGAAATCATAATTGACTTATCATTAATTGTGCTTGTTGAGTTAATTCACAATCTACTTATTGGTAATGGATTTTTAAGTCACAATACTTACTTTTATTTTATGAGATATTAAAATCATGGTTGTATTTATTAATTAACAATTACCTCCAACACTTTGTAAATGTTTAGATCTGATGTTTATTATTATAATAAACTTAAACTACTCATTTATGAGTTTTAATACTCAAATCATAGTGAATTTCATCAAGATATTCATCTAGTGGCTAATCTAGAGAATATTTTTAGACGTTCCTTAGTTTTCATTAAATGTGGTCCATTGTGTAGACGTCATCAAGAAATTTTTAGAAACTATTGGAATGAAAAAAATGGACATCATATGATCCTATTATCATTGGTAAAATTCTAGTTAATAGCAGGTCAAATATGGTCAAACTAGAAAAATTGATGGTCATGGAATGTTTCTAAATTAGTTATATGGTATAGAAATCATCACAAGCTTTTTGATGCATTTTGAATGGACCAATTCTAAGTTCATATGTGAAAGTTATGGTAGTTAAAATTGTGGTCAAATTTTGTAAAAGTGATGATGTGGAAACATAAACTAATTAAATTCTATAATGTGGACAAATTAGCATGGGACATGTGCACAAAATTTTAAGTGACACATGACATATACTAGTCAATATGTGGAGCATTTAGATTAATAAATAAATAATTATTTCCATCCCACGTATGAGCCTTATTTAAAGTCATAGATACTGGTGAATCCCATATATATGGGATAAGTGGGGGGATAATGCTAAATCCCACAACTATTGTAAAGTCCTTATATTATAATACAAAATAGAATGGGATAATTGTTAATCTCATTAAAATGGGTCTTAGGATAATTATGAATTTTATTTAAGTTTGTAAATGGATAATCATCAAAGATAACCTTTTATGGGCCTATAAGCCTATATAAAGGGTTTGGATGGGTCACTCAAAATCAAAATCAAAGTGTGAAGAACAACACATAAGACTTAAGAATAATCAAGTAAAGCCAGATCCAAGAGCAAGTACTAGAGCCAAGAGTGAGTGTTTGAGACAAGAGTGAGAACCAAGAGCCAGAGCCAAGCTAAGTATCAGAGGTAGAGCTAGTTGCTAGAGCTAGAGCTAGTGTACATCAAAAAAATTATTTATATATCGATAACCCCTAATAGGGATAATGGATGTAAAAAGTGATTTTTCATCAATAATCAATTGGTTCTACCTTTGAGTAGGACCGAGAGATGTAGCTCAGATCATGTGAATTATGTTATCAACTCTGGTTGTTTGTAGGAAACCATAGGGAAATCCTTAAAGAGAGAGAGGCTCAAAGAGCTATAAATTATAAACAAAAAAATTAAAGAAAAGAATGCTTTGCTGATGCAAGTTCTATTCCCTTGAAGAAAAAATTGCATGTTTGAGATTTAAGCTCGAATCTAAAGATGAACTCTTGATTTGATTGTAATATGGTGAGCCAAAGAAGGATTTACCTTCCACTTCAGATGTAGAAACCATGACTGATGAGTGCAATTCACCAAATTCTTCTAAAGATATCTCAATTAAAACCCTTTCTCCCCCTGGATGGATGCTTGGATCCAAAACCTTGCAATGGAAGAGTTACAATGCAAGTGAGAGATTGCTTCTCAAATACTTAAAATGTAAGTGAGAGCTTGGAGTGCTCTTGGAATTATCTTGGAATTCTCTTGGAATGAATTTAAAAATGAGGTTCATGGTTTTATATAGTTTTTCAAAACCCACTAATTATGGATTTTTTCATTATCCATCCCCATGTACAAGCTTTTATTTAAGCTTCTTAACCTTATCTCCCAAAATGGGGTGTGACAAGTTGATGAGGGTAAATGGGTTGAACCACCCTTCATATCTTGATCTTTGGATAAACCTCCCAAATATGGGAGATATCCTAATTTATATGGAAAATTACTCACATTTGTGGGGAAAGAGATATTCATAGAGTTAATCCCATTTTGCAAGCCTTAGGAAGTGGGATTTGTCTAAACTATTAGAGAATAATTTGGATATTTTTTGGACACTTAAAATGTGAGGATTTAACTGGTACACATGTCAAGAAATATTGGACCACGTTCATGTCTAGTCATCATACGTACACATTTTTTCACTGTTGCTTGAAAACTTAAACAAGACATAACTTCTACACATGGAGTCCATTTTTCAAACCATAAAATGCATTGGAAAGATATTGATGAGATCTTAGATATTTTTAGGGAAAAATTGAGATCATATAATTTTTTCACCATTGTAAATAAGCCTATATTATTAGATGAAATTTATGGACATTAAATGTGCTTGGATAAAATTGTGCCAAGTGGGAATGGGTGTTCCTTGTTTTAATTAGCTCAATCTTGTTTAATGAACTAACATATGGTCATAGTAAGATTTAATATTTTACTAATTTTAGATTTTTCAAATGACTATGATTAAAGGTAAGACCATCATTATAATCATATATTTTTCCATTATGATTATGGTTGAGGAATTGTGTTGCTAAGCTCAATATATAATATTATTATTCATTCAGGCCATGATTTGTATCAAACCAATTGTGACTTTTGGACCTTTTTGTTTATGTGGGAGGAATATTATTATAAACAAAACACTTCAAATACTATATTAATTTTGGGTAATGTTACTTATATTTCATAACTAAATAATGTGAGACGAAAATGATATTTATTGGGTTTTAATTTATGGTTCATTTTATTTATGTACCTTTCCTTGTCACATTTCAAAGATTCATCTTGGTTAATGGTTCATCATTTGAAACTCCATTAGATGTTAGTTTGACATAATTCCATTTGAAATTTAACATGGTCATGACTGTGATAAATCATATGGGCTCCAATTATGCTAACCCATGAAGGTATTGGGGGAATCTAGATTTGGTAATAATTAAGTAATTATATTTTTATGAAATCAAGTGTGAATTTTAAATTTGGAAAACCTTAACATGTTTGGAAAACTTTTAGAAACATTTTCATACATTAGTTGTCTTTAATTTTTATCTTGGTCTATTTTACATGATTATTAGGTGCATGGAAAGGGTTAATATCCATTTTTGGAAATAATCAAGGTAATTCACCATATTTTATTTGTGATTTAGTTTTGTAATTAATAATAATTGTATGGAATTTTTTTAGTGCATGTTGAACCTTTTAAATCATAACATAAGATATCAAGGGAAAGTTTTTAAGTCTAGTCATTTAAAGGAGATACTTGTTTGTGAAGAGAAAGAAATTAGAGAAGAGGCTCAATAGGTAGCTTAGGGTATAACTCAAAAAAATATATTTTATTTATACCTAAATAATCCTTCATTTTATATTAATGGGTAGAATTGTAAGGATTATAGTAGCTCCATTTTGAGTATAAATTCATATATGCATATAGGAATCTATACAACCCTAAGTAACTTAGGGTTTCTTTGAGGACTTTGCATATCTATACAAATGGATGTTTTGTTTATGGGTGTAATGGATAGTCTAATACTTGTATTGGTTTTGAGCATTATATGTTCTATTTTGTTCAAATATTAAACTCTAATGGCCAAGGGCAAATTTTATTATTTTACTATTAGGTGTTTCAAGATATATAATCATATGGGGCTTACCATTATTGGGTCATTGTGTATGATGATGAACTATTATGGAAATGTTTATGCATTTTGAGTAAAACTTGGTTCAAGCCTTTGAGATAAATTATTTATTTTCAAAAATATTTATAGCTAATTACTGATAATAATGTTATTTTGTCTATGTGCTTAATTGATAAATTATTGGGTGTAGATTTATTTAGATTGATATTTTGTGTATGGTCACTTGGGATTTATTGTTATGACCCTATCAATACGTACCAAAAGGAAATAGGCTTCATTATCTACTTTCATTTTTGTAAACTATTTTTTCTATTTTAAATAGGTAAATGAATTTAGTTATTTTCAATAAGTTGATTTGGATAATAGTTATAATTTATTAGGGATTTTATGTTCATTATATGGTTGAAATTTATTTAATTAGAGTAGGTTGTGAGTTCTTAGGAATTTGGTATACTCAAAAAAGGCTTATCTGATAAATCAATTCCTAATATTTATTCAAATTAAGTAATAAGAACTATTAGTTATCAATGTATATATTTATATTGGATATAATTGTTTTAATCTAGATTATAGACATGTTTTTTTCATCCATTGTTTATTAAATCCTTTGTTGATTGGGTTTTTCATGGATTTTTTATTTCCTTGTTCATTTGGATTAGTATGTATGTGCATGTGATGGATTTTGAAAGACCCTTGCATTTTACCCTAAATGATTGTACTTGAATATAAATATGTTTTATTATGATGTTTTGATATCTAGAAGGATGAATTTGTAGTGTTAACTAACTACTATTTTGTTAGGCAAAGGGTGAGTATAACCTTCATAGACCTTAGATGCATGAGGTGAACATATTGTCATTATTATTTTTTGAGAATAATTCTTACAATCATCACAAACATAATAGAGGTATTTTATTCATCATATGATGAAATTTATTTATTTGAGTATATGACTGTGTTTCCTTTTATTTCATGGTTATAGTTAGGATATAAATGAATTTATAAATAAATGGTGTTAGTTTTCATGATAAAAAATGCTTTACATTTATTTCTCATATATAATCCTTTCATGTGAAGTTATATATTAATTTGCATAGCATGTTATTTTAAAACCTCATCTTATTTGTTATTATTTTATAAGAGATTGTAATGATGTTGGTTAATTTAATTTTATGGATTGATATCTAGAAGGATAATATACTTGCTAGTTATGTGTTGACATATCTTTTGACATATTTATAGTGAAAGAATGGATTGAATTTGAATAATTCCATTTTTATGGTGGTTACTTTTCCAGATGTTGATTTCTTTTTGATTTTACTAAATATAGTTGTATTTAATTAAATAATTTTAAATTGTAATTAAAATTATAATATTTATTTGAGTGGATAATGAATGAAGCAACATATAGTCATCTTTTAAAATAATTGTGGATTAAGGCATATCTTCATTATTCTTTACTTGTTAGTTGAGATACTAGATGAAGTATTGTCTAAAATATAGCCTTAGGCCCTATTAAAGTGATTCATATTTGATTAGTTTTTGAATTTGACCTTAAATTATTAAACTAATAAATATATATTTTATTTTAGTATTGTAATAATGCTTTATCTATTTTATGATTTAATTAGGGATTTTACCTTTATTGTTCATTAACCTCAAAGTAAGTCTTAGCAATCTCAATATTGGAAAGATGTTGGATTTAAATTCTACCATAGCCTCATGACTTAATCTCATCAAGAATATGATGATTGTATAATATGACCAAATTCATTTCATTAATGATTGTTCTTTTAATATTGTATTGGATTATGTTATGAAAGGAGTTATTATAAAGATTGATTGGATTTACTTATTAATAAAGTAAAAATATTTTAATGTAAATTTTAGTTGGTCATTTTAAATTTATATTTATTATCTCTATGAGTATTTAATGTAATACTCTTCTTAATGTAGATTCAATCTTAAAGGTCTATGAATTATTTACGCCTGAATATTGTAGGAGGATTTATTAGTAGAGTTAAACTTATAGGTTTCAATGGTCTTTATACCTTATAATGCTTAAGGTTAAAAGAATTTATAAATATTCTATTCTATTTATGTAATATTTTATTTGGTAGCTTGATGAAGTTTTATCTTACCCCTATTTACCTAAAGGTATTAATTTGTATGATGTTAACATTTTTTTAGTGTTTAATTACTTTAATTGAATATAACCCCTCATAGTTTTAGCTAGCATGGTAAAACCACTATTGGTTATTTGGTTAGATCATGAAAAGTATTAGGAATAAAAATTATCTAATTATTTTGATTTGTGGATGTTGAATAGTCATATTTTCTCGGTAAGAAAGATTTTCTACTTGGATACCATTGTCATTATTTGGAAAAGAAGTTTGTGTGTATGTTAGAGTGTTTTTATAATAACTTAATGTTACAGTCTCTAGGGTTTTAAATATATGGAGAATACACCTTAACTCTTAATACTTTACTTACTCTTCTTCTCTAACAAATGTTTGGATTTGAGGCCTATGTTTTCAGTATGTCCCTTAATGAAATTGTGAAGTATTTTATTTAAGTATAAGTGAGGGGATACACTTTCTTTCCCATCAAAGAGTTATGGACTTGGATGGATTAGAGTCATTAAAATTTGTATATGGTTATAACACTCTTAAGGAAGTAACATTAATTTTAAGTTATGAGATGATTATCTATTTTTATCTATGATATGACTACATTATGGAATAATTACAATTATATGAATACTATAATGGTCCCATATTATGATGTACATTCATTTGATTATTTTAATTTCTTTTTTATAATGTTTGAAAACTTATTTTATGATAATTTTTTTGAGATTTAGTAAAGTTTACCAAAAATGGATGTAGTATAGATAAAAAAACATGCTTGGTTTATGTATAAATACCTCCTATTTCACATCCAGTACCATAATAATTCTAAGATGAGTTTATTTTTCAAAGGGACGCTAATTATCATAATTTTATTCCATGTTATGATTTGGGAGTCATCCTTGAAATAAATGAAAAAAAATTTAAAGGACTTATAAGGTAATTCCTACTTCTCATTATTGAAGCAAGCCATATAATGAGTGAAGGAGGTAATAACTAGATGTGAAGTTTGGAGTTATTGTTGGAAAGATAGTAGTTTTTGTGTTCACCTTGATTAAATATATTATATTTTCCTCTAGTAGAATAAGTAATCTATGAAGGGGAAAAAAGTGCTTCCAATACTATTTGGCATTAGAGGATATTGCAATGGTGAAAATGTTGTGGATTAAGATAATTCCTTATTAATGAACTGAATACAAAGTTAAAGCTTTATAATTATGGTATTGGTGATTTATACTTAATGAAATAAACCCAATTTGGTTAGTTATTTAGACCTGTAGACTCAAAAACATAGGTATCTCTTCAAAGTGGAAGTAAATAACTAATATCTCTACCTATAAAAATATGCATATGGAACCCATGCTTATGTAGGATGAAGTTGGTAGTTTGAACTATATTCTATATCTTGAAGGTGTAAATTTTTTATTTTGATTAATTTTTTTTGGGTAATACCATCAAAGTACATTATGTGGTATGCAATAAACACTACTTATGACATAAAGAGTGAAGGAAGAATACACTCTTAACTATGTTACCATTTTGAATGTAGTGATAGGTTTCCATCATGCCAAGTTTAGTGTCATGGTGATAATATCTTAGTTATATATATATATATATATATATATATATATATATATATATATATATATATATAATGAGATTTGGGATGTTACACATCCTTATGAGGAATACATCTAGTTTTTTAACTCAACTTACAAAAAATTCTAATTGAATGGGACTTATTGAACACTTTCAGATGTCTTCTTGGATAACCGCCCCCTTCTTGGACCACCCTTAACAAAACCAAGGATAAAATAACCCTTCTCATTTATTTTCATGAACTCGACATCTGACATGAATACATGGAAGGTAACATATGTGTTGATCATTTTATAACTTGGGTATTATAGAAACATAATTTTATATGTGGAGTTATAAAGAGAACGTCCCATCACAACTTATAGATAAATTAGAGAATGAGGCCAATCATGATGGATAGTGTTATAATTACAATTTTAATAAAAAAAATTATTCCCTAATATGTATGATTATTTTATAAATAACAACATCAATTTTCAAATAAATATAAGTATTAATATTAGTAACCCAAGGTACACCTTGTGAGGTAGACTGTTCAGTTCCCTTTCAAACCTAGACTAACATTAGATTAGTCTATTGGTTGTGGGTCACCTATAGCTATAACAAACATTTAAATTATAAATATATCTCCTCTATTATATCAACTTTAAAACTTTTTCCTAAAACCTATTTTCTTTAGGGGTGAAAATTATTAGAAGGATAACTTAAAAGGAAATATAAAATAGTGATGGTGATGCACCAATTCTTTAATTATCATCTCTTAACCTTATTATTAAGCACCCTTTGAATAAAAAGGTAATATATTATAAACTATAATTTAATAATACAATCCTAAACATGAGTGTTTCTGATGAAGGTTAGATAAAAGGTCTACAATTTGAAGGTAAAAGAATGAAGGTCTATGAAAGACACTAAAAATTCAGTCATTCTTTAACACAAATTTTATCTCTTAACACTTCATGTGACCTATTGATGCAGGGGCATCATATGAATTTTAAAAATGCTCTATAAAGTGTTTCAAGTATGTGCAAAATTGAATTTGAATTCAAGTTAGTTTTCCTACCAAAAGGGAATTTCAAATTTTCAAAATGTTTTAGTGGGTCTAAGTGAGTATCGAAGAAATGTAATTATTAACAAAAGTTGTAAATGACATTTTAAGGTTTCATGAAGGTCCTAAAAGTGTATTTGAATATATTTGTCATGTAAGTGTGAGGTGGTAGTCTGCCACCCTATGTTGGACTAGGAGGTTGTTGAAAGATCTTGATCAAGAAGTAATTACAAATCTTGTTTTAGGAGTTTTGGATCATGGGTAGGTAATATATAGTGTGGAGAGTGAGTTTGTAATCAAATTAACCTCTCATCCCATTCAATGATGATAGAGTATGGAGATTGGAAGTAAAACCTTGTAAAGAAATTAATGTTTTGGATTCAAGAATTTTATATGTAATGAATATATATGATGGAACAGAGGATGGAATATACTAGGAAAGCTTATAATGGTGAGTTACTTGTTTTATGTTGATGATATTATTTATGATAAATTATATGATATAACTTATAAGAATTTAAAGATTGAATTCGAAGTATTCATTACTTTTATGGAAATAGTGTAATATGATGATAGTGTGTGTATATTCATAGTTTTTTTTAATTAATAACCTGAGCACTTGATCCTTTGATTCTTGTGGAAAATTTGAGTTGAAACCCATTTATGAGAAGTGGGAATGATTTTTTTCAAAATATATATGATCAAAGATTGGTTTTGATTTATTTAGTTATAAATCTTGTTCATTGATAACCTACAATCTACAAACTAGAATTTTGTACCTTGACATAATAAACATTGAGTTTTGTCTGATGTAAAGGGGACTATAATGGTTTTAGTTTAGATAGTGAAGTGTTGAGTGTGGATCCCTTTGGGGCTATCACATGATCATGATGATACATTTTGGGGGCTTAGAGAGCTCCATGGATGTGGGGAGCACATTTTTCAATTACTCCTCAGGTGGGTGAATATTATTAAATGCATATTTAATAATTTTCACATTGACTTCCATGTTTGTTGGAAGTGGGATTGATTTACTTATTTTCTAGGGAATTAATTATTTATTTAAATAATTTACATATGAGTAGAATTATTAAATGATCTATTTAATACCCTTCTATGATTTATTATAGGAGAAACTTATTAAATGTTCTATTTAATAATTTCTATGATGTATTATGCAAGTGGGGTAGACTTTTTCGCTACTTGGAGTTGGTTATTATCTCTTTGCATTGGAGGTTATGCCCTTTTAAGGAGAATGGAAAGTTTATACTTGGTGGGGCTTATGGAAAAGTATGATTAGGTGTAAATTGCATGCTCCTTTATGGATGAGTCTAATTTTCATAAAGATATCATGTATCTCATTTATTTGGTGACTTTTCTCTTCATTATTATTATATAGGTGGCAGTGAGGCTTTGGAGTTATGATAGATAAGACAGGACATGATATGTGAGATATTTTTGCATGGTGTGGTATAACATCTTTTATATGTTTGTTTTATATAGGTATAGGTATGGTAGAGCATTTGTGTATTATTTTTGATAGGTTTCAAATTTGGATCAACAATTCAGGGAATTCATCTATGAGTTCTAGAGGAGATATTCTATCTCTATGAGAGGTCTTTGTAATCTTGTTTTATTATAGATTTTATTAAGGACCTTATTGATGGATGTAGTCCACATTGGGTGAAGCATAATATATCTATGTTATGTGTTATTTTTGGTTTTGTTCTCTCCATTTATTCTTTCATTTAAATTATGATAGAAGGAATTGTTTCTTTATAATTAAATCTAATTTTCACAGATTTAAAATTTGGTTATGTGATTTTATGGTGGATTAAATCTAGTTTATATTCACTTAATTCCTAAAAATTGGTATCAAAGCTTTGGTGGAGTTACAAATAATGTGGTAAATCATAGGAAAGGTTATTAGCTTGAGTGCGAGCTATGGGAGAAGATATTAGATTCAGAGTTGATAAGTTTGATGGTAAGAATTTTGGTTTGTGTAAAATGTGGATGGAAGACTACTTATATCAGAAGGAACTTCAACTCCCCTTAAAGGGGAAAGGATGATAACCTATAGCTATGAGTGATGAAGATTGGACATTTCTTGATAGGAAGGTATTGGGATCCATTTGGTTATGCCTTACATCTTTTGTTGAATTTAAAATTCTAGATAAGACATCTACAAAGGATTTCATGGATAAACTTAGAAAGTTATATAGAAACCCTTAGCTTTTATTAAACTTTTTCTTATGAAAAAACTATTTAATATGAAAATGTCTGAGAATGGTTCTATTGCTAATCATTTAAATGATTTTGATATGGTTTTAACTATGATCACTTCAATTGAAATTAAGTTTGATCATGAAGTTATATCTTTTCTAATTTTATGTTCTTTGTCAGATAGTTGGGATAATTTGGTTATGGTTGTGAGTAATGCAGTCCCTACCAAGGAAAGATTGAATTTTGAGGATGTTGTGGGTGTGATTCTTAGTGAGGAAATGTGAAGGAAAATCACTAGTGAATCATCTTTAGGTAATGCTTTGTGTATTGATACTAGAGGGAGGAAAAAGGAAAAGAGAAAAGGCAACCATGAAAAGTCAAAAAGGTGGATCTAAATTGATATCAAAAGCTAAGATGATATGATGGCATTGGGGGAAGAGTGGACTCTCTAAGAAGGATTGTTGGTCACTTTAGGATAAGAAGGGAAACAAGGAGGAAATAAATGAAGTAAATGTGACATTAGGTAAAGCTATTTAGGATGCCTTAATTCTTTCTTTGGATTATTTTATTGAGTCTTCGGTATCAGATTTAGGGATTCTTTTCATGCTAGCCCACATAGGGATTATTTTTATAATTATGTTCAAGATAACCTAGGACATGTATATCTTGGTGATGATGAACCATGTGATATAGTAGGGAAAGGTTTTATTCAGGTGAAAATGTAAAACGGGAACACATGGCTACTTAAGGATGTCATACATGTGCTTATGTTGAAATAGAATTTAGCTTTAGTGGGGAAATTGGGAAATGAAGGATGTTCAATTATGTTTACTATATATTCTTGGAAATTTACCAAAGGATCTCTTATGCTTTCTAGAGGTAAAAAATTTGGTACTTTATATTTGACTAGTAGTGTTGATTCTTGTGATTTAGTTGCTATAGACACAAATGCAACTATGTGGCACTATAAGCTTGATCATATGAGCCATAAGGCATGGAGATCTTAAAAGATAAGTTTCCTAGATTGAAAGATCTAGATCTAGAATTCTATGAGAATTATGTGTATGGGAAACAAAAGTGGGTTAAGTTCTTAAAAGTTAGACCCATAAAGAAATAACACAAGTTAAAGTTGGTACATTTAGATGTATGGGGACCAACTCAAGTATCTTTTATTGGTGGTTCTAATTATTCTGTCACTTTTATTTATGATGTAACTAGGATAGTTTGGGTTTACTATATTAAAAATAAATATGATGTATTTGACACTTTTAAGAAGTGGAAAGCCTTGGTTGAGAATGAAACATGTCTCCAGTTAAAATGTCTTAGATCAAATAATGGATTTGAGTACTGTAGTAATGATTTCCTTGATTATTATTCTAACAACGGAATCTATAGGTGAAGGATGGTTCTAAGAACTCCATAGAAAAATGGGGTATTTGAAAGGATGAACAAAATAGTAATGGAATGTGTTAGGAGTATGAGGTTACATGAAGGGTTGCCTTTATAGTTTTGGATAGAAGTAGTTAACACGATAGTATATTTGATTAATAGAGGACCTTTTATGCCTTTGGATGGATACATTCCTAAACAAGCTTGGTCTTGGAAGAATGTTGATTATTCTTTTCTTAGAGTCTCTAGATGTGAGGCTTTTTCCCTCGTCAATAAAGAGAATAGGACCAAGTTAGAGGCTAAATTAGATAAATTCACCAATGTTGGATATGGTGAGGATGAATTTGTTTTCCATTTATGGATCATTAAAGACAAGAAAATATTTTGGTCTAGAGATGTAGTCTCTAATGAAAAAGTCATGTATAAGGATCAGTTGTAGGAACAAGAATAGGAACAAAAAAAGTACATAGTTTTGGATGACATTGCATATGGAAAAGTATCTAATGAATTAGTTCATGAATATTATACACAAGGACCCCAAAATACTATGTCAAGAAGATCTTCTAGGGTATGAAAATCACCTATACATTTTTTTTGTTCTTTGAATTATATTTTACTCACTAAAAATGGAGAACTAGAGTGTTATGAAGAAGAAATGTTAGTATATGCCAAGATGAAATGGGAACAAGCCATGGATGAGGAGCATATATATCTTATGGATAACCAAACATGGGATTTGGTAAGGCTACACAAGGGCAAGAGTGAATTTCCAAACAAGTGGATCTTCAGAATAAAAGAAGAGGATCAAAGGAGAAAAGGTATAAGGCCAGGATGGTAGTCAAGGGGTTTACAAAAAAATCAAATATTGATTTTGATGAAATTTTCTCTCCTATTGTAAAAATTACTTCTATTAGGACTAATTTTGGTTTAGTTTTAGTTGAGGAATTGCACTTAGAATAGTTAGATGTGAAAACTACTTTTCTTCATGGTGATTTGGATGAATGTTTGTATATGAAGTAGATAAAAGGATGTGAGGTCAAAGGGAAGGAGAAATTTGTGTAAATATTAAAGAAGATGTTGTATGGCCTGAAACAAGCTCCACAGAAATGGTATGATAAATTTGATTATTTTATGTTGGAACAAAAATATCAAAGGTGTAATTTTTATTGTTATGTGTACATCAAACAATTTGATGATGGTCCCTTTATTATTCTATGCTAGTATGTGGGTGACATGTTAGTTGAAGGAAAGAACATACAACATATTCATATTCTCAATAAATAACTTAGTGACTCCTTTTGTATGAAGAATTTGGGTGTTGTAAAGCAAATCCTTGGTATGAGGATTAATCATGATAAAAAGGAGAGGAAGTTGGTTTTATCCCAATTAGAGTATGTAAATAAAGTCTTGAAAAGGTTTAGCATGTTAGATGATAAATCTATTGGTACTCCTTTGGCAGGCCACTTTAGATTATCAAAGGAGTAGTGTCCTAAGATAGAGGTTAAAAAGATAAATATGTCCAAGGTACCTTACTCATCATCAATTAGTATGCCATGGTTTGTACTAGGCCAAATATTACCCAAGTAGTGGGAGTTGTGAGAAAGTATATTAGTTCTCCTATTTATGAGTATTAGCAGGTAATGAAATGGATTATATAATATTTCAGAGGAACCATTGATGTTCCATTATGTTATGGTAGATTAGATACCACATTGCATGGTTACGTGGACTTGGATATGATAGAGGATATTGATAGTAGGAGGAGTATGATATGATATATATTTTATTTTGGAGATACAAATTTTTTTTGGATTTCTAGGATACAAAAGGCTGTGGCTTTATCAACCATAAAGGAAGAGTATGTTGCTACCAAAACTGCTCGTAAGGAGATGATTTTGTTATAGGAGTTGTTTTGAGAGTTGGGTCATGATTAGGAAGTTGGGAGACTACATAGTGATAGTCAGAGTGTTATTCATTTGATAAAGAACTACAATTTCCACTCAAGGATGAAACACATTCAGTTATGTTATCACTTTATCAAGATAGTTTTGAAGAACTTGGTGAAGCTAGAGAACATTCATACTAAGCATAATCCTATGGATGTGATGACCATGATGGTCACATTGGACAATTTGAGACTATATTCAGATTTGGTTGGTCTTAGTGATCATGGAGCAGTGATAGATTCTATTCACGAGAAAAGGTCTCCAAGTGGGAGATTATTAAGTGTGGAGCCATTTGGGGCTATCACATGACCATAATGGTAGATTTTGGGGGGCTTAGAGAGCTCCATGGATGTGGGGAGAACATTTTGAATTTACTCCTCATGTGGGTGAATATTATTAAATGCATATTTAATAAATTTCATGTTGACTTCCATGTTTGTTAGAAGTGGGATTGATTTCCTTATTTTCTAGGGAATTAATTATTTATATAAATAATTTCCATATGAGTAGAATTGTTGAATGATCTATTTAATAATTTCTAAGATGTATTATAAGGGGAAATTATTAAATGTTCTATTTAATAATTTCTATGATGTATTATGCAAGTGGGATGGACTTTCTCATTACTTGGAGTTTTTTAATTATCTCTTTACATTGGAAATTGTGCCCTTTGAAGGAGAATAGCATATTTCTACTTGGTGGGGCTTATAGATAAGCATGAATAGGTGGAAATGTCATGATCCTTTTTGGATGATGATATTTTGGATAAGGATAACATGTATCTCCTTTATTTGGTGAGTTTTTCCTCATTTGTTAAATATACAGTTGGTGGTGAGGCCTTGGAGATATGACATATAAGACAGGACATGATATGTGAGATATTTTTGTAGGGTGTGGTATAGGATCTTTTGGATGTTTCTTTTATATAGGTAATATTGTAGGATAGAATTTCACCCTTGTGGGAGAGTTTTTCAAACTCTCTCACTCCTAGATACAATAATAAAACAACCTAAGGCTATTGGTATCCTATAGTGAGGTTGAACATCTAAGATTTTTAATGAGGTTATCTCCTTAGATGATTCACTTTGTCTAGCTTTCCACACTATAATCTACCACTAACTAATGGAAAGGGAGAGAAAGAGAACATGAGAGGAAAATCTAAGGTAAGGATAGTGATGCACCAAAGATGAAATGATCCACTTTTAGCCTAGAAACCTTAACAAATACTAATGAACCTTACCAAGACACAAAATATTTTGATCTTATCTCAAGGCCATAACCATAAGTATTTCGTGTGGAGGTGTAAGGATACACCTATAATATGAAGGACAAAAATAAATAGGTCTAAATGAGACACTATAAACTTGTGACACTTCAAGAAAGGTATCAATGTCGAACACTTCACAAAACCTATAAGGAACAAAAATAATTAATACAAGATATGCAAAGAATCTATAGATGATGAAAAGGGACATACATCTATGAGTTAAAATCCAATAATATATACCTGACCTGAAACCAAAATTAGAAAAGTTTATCTTATTACCTCAAGAGAGTGTTTATAAGGTGATTTTTATAGAATAACTCTGTCACCTGTCAAGGGATGCATTTTTAGACTCCAAAGCATATATATATATATATATATATATATTTATTTATATATATTTATTTATATATATAGTAGAAAGGGATGAGAGGAGAGGGGATTACATGAGAAAATGGAGAGGGATGTCATAAATGGTTGTAACCACCACTATTATCCTTGAGATCCTTTTCATTCAAAATATGAAATTGCTTTGATCATGAAATGAATCACCCAAGATCACCGTAAATCTCCTCAAGCCCCTTGTTAATTAGTAAATATGCTAAAAGATAAGAGTTTATCCAAGAACATATTTAATGCTCAAGATACCTTTTCTAATCACATGATCTTTTCCTTTCATCTTCATGTAATATTTAACTTGTCCTTCATGTATAAGGATAAAATCCCTATAAATTTGAGACTGGACTAAGGCCATGTTGTTTTTGTGTTGAGTAGCTATTAGTCAGAGATGATGGCCATGTCAAAGGATGAGGAACTTTCCATTAATTATACCTACTAGCTCCTACTTTGAAACCTATACTAGATATTTCCTATAGATGGAAAACCAATCTAATGACATTGGTTTTATTTTACACATTTTTGTCGATGTAAGTCCACACAAATCCAAATGGTTACTTGCAGGGTTTAGATTTTGACATTTGTGGGCCTGTCATGGGATATTTGAATCCCAATAGCTATTTTATGAGCTTGAAATTTGACAGTAGATCAAACATCTCATTTCCTTTAGACACTTTCTTATAGGCCGTTTATTTTGGAAAATCACTTGAATAATTTTTGTAGACTTTTTCCTGAAGGAATTAAACTTTAGCCTTTTGAGAATGACCTTTCAAATTTTCAAAAATTCCTTTGGAGAAGTCCCCTTTTTCAAGGAATAGTATATTTTGGCCACTTAAAAAATGCTATTTTCCAAAGGGAAGATACCCTTTAAATTTTTTGTAAATGTCCTTTCCCTTTGAAAATGAACTGTCATCTTTTTTAGAAAAGACCCTTCAAACAAAATTACTTTGTCCACTTCTTCTCAAAGGAATTCCTTCTTTAGAATTTATTTAGAATTTTTCCTTTGAATTTTTTGAAAAGATCTTTTTCTTTAGGAAAAAAGTTTTGAAAGAAATATTCCTTCAAAAAAATTATCTTGGATAATTTTCCCAAAGGAAAAGTGTTCCTTAGAAAATTTCTTCAACTTTTGTGTGGAGCGCTTTCTCTGAAGGCAATTGTTTATTTTGTCTTTGCCTTTGAGTAATTTTCTTAGGATATTTATTTTAGATAAATTTCCAAAATAATTTTGCCTAAGGAAAAATTATCTCAGATAAGTTTTCTAAAGGAGTCATGTTCTTAGAATGGCCTCTTGCCTCTTTGAAATGACCCTTTGGAAACATTTCTCAGGTCCACTTCCTGAAAGAAACGTACCCTTCAAAAAATGTGTATACGATAATTTGATGTAGAATAATTCCTTCAAGAATTCTAAAAAGGACCATTTTATTGAGGACTTACCCTTCCAAAAAATTGTCTTAGATAATTTTTCCAAAAGAAAAGGTCTTTATCTTTGGCTTCAGACATTTTTTCTAAAATAATTATCCCTTCAAAAATTTTGTCTCAAATAACTTGTCTGAAAGAATTGTACACTTAGTCAAAAGGGTCCTAAAAGAAAAGAAACACTTAGTCCCTATAATGGATAAAATAATGAACAAGTAAATACTTATATAAATAAAATATTTTACACTTAGATTCTATCTTGAAAGCTTATCCTTGAACACTACTACTGGATCCTTAGAAAACCTTACTTGGATCCTCTCTATTTACAAATGTTGGATCTATTTCTAAGCCTTTGATCCACTACTTCATCAAACCATGTAAGATATTTATATGTGGGCCAATAATGGCCAACATATTTGGTCAATCAAAGGGGTTTCATGCCTATCGATGCAAGAGAACCTAGACCATGTTGCCTTGTCTAGTTAATTAGGCATGGAGTCATTAGCCTTTACAAATGAGCTCATTTGAAACTTGATACAAGGCTGACCCTTTCTAGAAATTCCTATTGAAGTAACAAGGACATTAAGAACAAAACAAACACTATACCTAAGTCACTTAGGAAAAGGAAACACACAACTAAAAATATGTGCACAAGGCAGTTAAGAAAAAACATGGAAAACTATGCAAAATGTATAATGTATATAATGGCTAAAAACTCTTCTAATAGTAAGGATTTAAATGAATCCCATTGATTGGGATGGGTAGTATCTCTCCATCTAATTTGGCCAAATATAAATAATTATGTTTTCTGCATTCATGGATCAAATAAAGACTACTACACAAGATATCAAATTTGGTATGGTTGCTTGGCTTGGCCTTGTTTGAATCCCACTTGAAGACTATATCTCCTTATTTGAAGTCCATTGATATGTCTCTCTTGTCAAAGGTTTTCTTGAATTGATCTTGATGTGACTCTAATGTTTTCATTACAAGGTATCTCATTTATTGAATCTCTATGAGTTCTGCCAATTTCACATGCATGGGCTCATCTTCCATCAACTCCAATTGATGGGATAGTTCTAGTGCATGTATCTCAAGAGATATGGGAAACTTGGCCTCAATTCCATATGATAAGACATATGGAGAATTGTCAATGGCAGCTTTAGGATTCACCCTGTCAGCCACACGGCTATCTTTATTTCAGTGTGCCATGTCCTTTGATTCTCTTCCATAGTTCTAATAATTCTCAACAAATTTTTATTTGTGGACTGAACTAGTCCATTTCCTTGAGGATAATAGTTTGAAGAGGTGTTAAGGTATATGACCATAATCACATCCCATTCATTCATTTTTAGACTAAGGAATGTTAATGCATTATCAAAAATGATTGTATATGGAACACCAAACCTAGTCACAATGTTGTCATAGAAGTCTAGGACTGCACCTTCATTAGCTTATTTCAATGCAATGGCTTCCACCCACGTAGTGAAGTACTTGGTTGTAGTAATCACCCATCTATGCCATGCACTTGTTAGAGGGTTGATCATCCCTATGAAATATAACCCCCATTACATTAAGGGTTTCTCTACCTAAATTAGGTTGAGAGGAAGGGCTTCCAATCCTTGCTTACCCAAAAAAACACACTTTTGACACTTTTTTATGCATGCATACACATCTTTGAAGAGGTTAGGCCAGTAATAACCAATCCTCATTATCTTTGTTGCTATGGTTATTGGATAAAAATGGCCTCTTATAGGCCCATCATGGAATTACTCCAAGAGCCTTGTCACTTGGTCATCATCTATGTACCTTAAGAGCACTCCATTGAGGTCCTTTAAAAATAAAAACCCATCGATAAATGCATAAGGTATGGATTGAAGTCTAAAATACCTTATTTTTTCCTTGTCCATACCTTATGGGCACTCACCTATTATCAATAAACATGTCATATCTTGGATCCAACTAGTGTGAGGTGGAGGTGCATCTGTTTGTGAGTTATCTTGTGTTACCAAGATAACCTCTTTGTCTTCATGAAGGTCATCAACCATATGCTTACACAAGCCTTTGCCTCTTACTATCTTAGTGACTTTTATCTCCATGTCATACTTCATGACCTTAGTAATCCAACCAACCCTATTTTCATTTAGGTATTTGTTAATAAGGAAGTCTCTCACTCTAGGATGAGACACCATAAGATAAATTATGCTATTGGAGACCATTGGCTTAGAATTTTTAAGGATTCTTACCACTGTAAGGACTTTTTTTTCTAGAAAATTATACCTCACCTCATACCCCTTAATCCCTTGACTAAAAAATGTTATTGGTTGCTCAAGTCCTTCACCATTATTTTGCATCAACATAACTGATATATTGTCAATATTGTTAAAGGCATATAATATGAAAACTCTTGAGAAATTAGGATTCATGAGTGTGGGTGCTTGGGTAATGGCTTACTTGATAGACTCAAATTTTTATTTACCTTCATTTAACCAGGGGAAAACATGGTTCTTATTAATCATGGTAGTGATGGGTTTGACCAAGTTTGAAAAACTAGGTATAAACCTTCTCATGAAGTTTATTAGATTACTTTATTATGCTTGGGTAAGGATAAGTCCAAGATGGCAATTATTCTATCAGAATCAATAACTAATATTTATTTTGAAATAATGTGACCAAAAAACTTACCTTCATGCATGAAAAACACACACTTATTAGGATTCAAAGAGATCCCATATTATTTTCATCTCTCAAAGATCAACCTCAGGTGGTCCATGTGTTTTTTGGCATCCTTGGGGAAAATTGTGATGTCATCCAAGTAGACCAGCACCATTTGATTTAGTAGCCCTTAGAAAGCCATGTCCATGGATCTTTAGAAAGTTAACCCAAAATTTTATAAGCCAAAAGGCATCTTTTGGTATGCATACATTCCCCATTTGGTGGTGAAGGTAGTCTTGTACTGATCTTCTTTCTTTACTAATACTTAGTTGTAACTTGAATATCCATCCAAAAGAGAAAAATGTTCTGAACCATTAACTATTTGAAGAAGCTACTACATGGATGTTAGAGGGTAATGTTACTTCAAGGAGACCCTATTTAGATCTTTAAAGTCAACATACAGCCTAATCTCTCCACTCTTTTTCCTTACATGCATGAAATTGGCTACCCATGATGAGTACTTGATGGGAAAGATGATCTTGGATTTAATTAACCTACTTATCTCTCTCCTCATAAGCTCTTCTATTTTGGGGTTAATGGGCCTTGTTTTTCCCTCACAAGCTTAGCATTAGCCTCCAGTTCTATATTATGTTGGGCTAACTTTGGATCAAAACATTTCAAGTCACTATATTCCCAAGCAAAGATGTTTGAATATTCCTTACAAATTTTAATGAAATCATGCCTTTCTACCTCAATATTTACCTTCCCAATCTTGAGGAGCTTGTTCTTGAAAATAAGGACTCTCTCATAATTTTCTTCATCGATTGACATTACTAACTTATCCTTTCTCATATGGTCTCTTTCATTGAAGAGAATCTCAAGTGTGACCAACCCTTTAGGAAGTTTTTTAGACATCAGTTTAATAACTTAACCCTCATTCTAATGTTTAAATTTCTCCTGGTTGGTAGAGGAGAACTCTACTTCTTGCTATAAGAAATAAGCAATTTGTTTGTCATTTTCAAAGCTCTATTAGTGAGCTTCATTAATTGGTACTGATAGCCTCACCATCACCTTAACATGTGGATAAACCTTAGACTCTTTTAGCTCACTTGGAATATCAAATTGGGGTCCTATAACTTCCAACCTATCAGCATGCTGATTCTAGTTTCTTGGTACAACTTGAATATTAAAGGCTTAAAAATATTTAGTTAGGTCCCATGCTCTCTTTTTATAGGACCTCATCAAGGTATTCGTCATAATGTTCAATCCCCTAACTTGGTTCACTATAAGCTCATTATCTCCATATGCTTTCATCTACTTGATTCCCTTCTTACTATCCCATTGGAGGCCATGGATTATGCCCTCATATTCTACTACATTAGAGGAGAAACTAAAATGGAACCTATTAGAAGAGAAATACTTAACATCTAAAGGGGAAACTATAATCTCCCCTATACCTACTCCATTTTTTCTTCTTGAAAAATCAAAGAACAACTTCCACATATAATTGAGGTCTTTTTAGGTCCAATGAGGGAAGGCATAAGTTGAATTTTTGCATGTAGTAAATATACACCCATGTCTCTTTCTTCAATAGCTTCTAAAGTGTTGAGAAATTTATTATCCCCCCATAGCTCATACAAGAATAAGTATAGAATCTCCTCAAGATAAGTGTTTAGTTTTCGACCAATTATAAATTCATCCTCATCAAGGATAGTATAATTGAGGTTTATGCTATCTAGATGATGGTGCTCAATGTGAAAATGTGCCATGGGCTCAGCCTTGATTGACACCTTAGTCCCATAACTTGTTCTAAATTCCACGTATGATCAATCTACTATGAGATAGCCTCTTATCTTTGATATGAATTCTCTAGATAAGCATAGATAAAAACAAGGATACACCTTTAGAATCAACACATCTCGAGCCACTAAAACACTAGGGTAGGCATGTAGGGTCAATTTGAGACCTCTAATAATACCAGCTAGTTTAGTGAAAGATCCATCAAAATGAAAAATTCCCTTAGATTGAGGTTCATACTTCAAACCAAGCTAGTCTACTATTAACTTTGGCATTATTAAAGTGTTATCTCCATTATCTACCAAGCAATTATGCACCAAGGAATCACCGATGATTAATGAAATGTCAAACAAAGGAGGTTTTACCACCTTACTTGATCCTTCTCCCATAAGACTTTGGGTTGCATTGGTGAGGACCTCAATTTTTTTGCTTGCTTGTTTGATTATAGTTATTGTAACACCTATCTTAGATAAACCTTTTTAAAGGATATCCACTTGATTGGGCATGGAAGGAATGTCCCACGGTAGTACAACCACACTAGATTTCTTCATTTTCTCAATAATGTTGATTGGTGGACCACCAACCTTTACTTGAGCTTTGGGAGCCACTACTATTTTTTGTTGAATTTGTGAGTTTTTTGGGTCAGAACCTTTATCCTAATTTTGATTTTTAGGAGGTGTCAACACCTTTGGAGTGATAAAAAGCTCATTAGGCTTAGATAATGAAGGAGTAATGATATGAGGTTCTTTTACCACCTCTTAATTACCATCTATATTCCTTCCTTTTAACCTTTTATTAGCAGCCACTGGAATGTATACATGGCTAGAACAAGCCTAGTGATTGAGTGCATAACACTCTTCTTACTCACTGATGACCATTATAACATCTATCTAGTTTGGTACCTAATTAGATCCTTGGTCTTTTAGAGACTATCCTAATTTTTTCATCATGGGGATCTCTATGTTTTGAGCCATTAAGGCTTGATTGTATCCATAAGCAATAACTTGTTTCCATTGGTTGTTGAATGCCTAATAAAAACCATCAGTTAGGACAATAGATTGCCCAGAATATTGATCCCAAGGTATGGTCTCTTCAGCCTCTTAAGCCATATTGTTTTGAATAGGAACCAAGGAGTTGAAAGATTCTACACTATTTGGATTATAGTTATTTTATCTAGTATAGTTAGGTTGCTCTTGTCCTTGACCTTGTCCTTGGAAATTTCCCTCAAAGGGTGGTTTATTCCCTTGATAAGATTACTATTGAGACTAAAATGGGGCTTGATAAGGTTTATTAATTTGAATTTGTATCCTCTTAACATTTACTACATAATCTCCCAAGTATTAGAGCATGCTCTTAAGTTTTAGGTAGTTTTTTTGTTCTTGAGAATCACTTGACCCGCTCTTGGAGGCATTTTCCTACATAGGTGAAGGTATAGAATCAATTTTTGGAGTTGGAAGAATAACATTAAGTGGGGGATTAATCATAAAGGGTGGTCTAATTCTAGGGAAAAGAGGGATTAGGGGTCTAAGAACAAGATTGTCAACTTGAACTATGTAATTTTCTACTTAATAGCCACCTCATAAGGATCTGGTAATATGCCCCCTCCCATGGTAGATTATTACAACTATATTTCTATTTATAGCCTTCAAGTAGTATAGGAATGCAAAGTTAGGGGACATTATAACAAAGGCTAGAATTATATCCCAAGCTTTTTGGAATCTTGTGTTGAAGTCTTGCATGACTTCATGGGGGGATCTCTTAATTGTGATAAGTTATTCTACTAGTGACAAATGGTTACTATTATTTGGAAATATATTACACAAGACCACTCCTAGTTGATTCCATGACTGAATGGAATTAGGAGATAAGCTTCTATATTAATCTAAAGCTTTTCCATTAAGGGATACAACTAACAGTCTAATAGTTATATTTTATACAATGACATTATGGATATTGTAAAAATTGACTGTCATTGATGTGTTTAGCAAGGGTTATGGCTTGGTATCCTATAAAATATAGGATGCTTTTGAGAGCTGCTACTAGCATGAGATCATATTATGGTCAAAGGACTTTTGCCACTAAAGCCACTGGAGCAAAGGTGGATCTTGAAAAAGGTTTAGGAGGAAAGTTTCCCATGTATGGGTGAGTGTTAGAAAATCTTAAACTTCTTGTTAAGTTTAAAGTTAATTCATAAAATTCAAATGGAACACCTCTAAAATCTGATCTTTTGGTCACCTTTGGCATCAAATATAGTTACTGTTCTACTACCATATTGTTGAGTGTTCTTCAGAGTCACCAGATACTAAAAGATGAAAGTTATAACCACTATAAATTGATCAAAGTAGCATCAAAATTTACTAATCTTCCTTGAAATTTGTCTCATCCAACATGTCAAAAACTATTATAGGCTAGAATAATACCCTTGTGGTAGAGTTTTTTAGACTCTCTCACTCGTAGATATAATATATGAATAACCTTAGGCTACGGGTATCTTGCAGTGAGGTTGAACCTCTAGGATTTTTAATGAGGCTAGCTCCTTAGATGATTCACTTTGGCTTACTTCCCACACTATAATCTAATACTAACTAAGGGAAAGGGAGAGAATGATAACATGAGAGGGAAATCTAAGATAAGGATAGTGATATTCCAAAGATGAAATGATCCACTTTTAGTCTAGAAACCTTAACAACTAATAATGAACCTAACCAAGACACAAACTATTTTTATCTTATCTAAAGGCCACAAGCATAAGTAGTTTTTTGGAGGTCAAAGGGAAACCATGAATTTTGAAGGATAGAAAGAAATAGATCTATATGAGACACTATAAACTTATGACACATCATTAAAGGCACCAATGTCTAACACTTTACACAACCTGTAATGAACCAAAAGAATTACAATAAGATACATAGAGAATCTATAGATGATGAAAAGGGACATACATCTATGAGTTAAACTCTAATAATATATACTTGACATCAAACTAGAATCATAAATTTTTATCTTATTTCCTCAAGAGAGTGTTTATAAGGGGATTTTGATAGAGAAAATTTATCACCAATTGAGGGATGTATTTTTAGACTCAAAAGCCTCTATATATAGAAAAAAGGGATGAGAGAAGAGGTGATTACATGATAAAATGGAGAGGGATGTCATAAATGGCTATAACCACCAATATTATTCTTGATATCCTTTTCATTCAAAATATGAAACTACCTTGATCATGAAATGAATCACCCAAGATCACCAAAAATATCCTCGAGCCACTCATTAATTAGAAAACATGCTAGACAATAAGAATTTCTCCAAAAACATATTTAATGCTCAAGCTACCTTTTATAATCACTTGATCTTCACCTTTCAACATCACACCATTTTTCACTTATCTTGCATGTATAAAGATAGAATCCCCATAACTCTAAGACTGGATGGAGCCATGTTACTTCTATGTTGAGTGGTTGTTTATTACAGATTATGGCCATGTTGAAATATGAGGACTATTCTATTAATTACACCTACCAACTCCTACTTTAAAACTTAGACTAGATCTTTCCTATAGATGGAAAACTAGTCTAAAGACATTAGTTTTATTTTACCCATTTATGTTGATGTAACTCCATACAAATCCAAATGGTTACTTGCAGGGTTCAAATTTTGACATTTGTGAGCCTGTCATGGGATATTTGAATCCCAATGGCTATTCTATGAGATTAAACATTGACATTGGCTTAAATGTCATGTTTCCTTTAGAAACTTTCTTATAGGCCTTTTTTTTGGGCAATTACTTGAACAATTTCCATGGAGTTTTTCCCAAAAGAATTAAACTTCAAACTTTTGAGAATGACCTTTCAAATTTTGAAAAAGTCATTTGGAGAAGTCCCCTTTATGAAGGAAAAGTATTTTTTTTCCACTTAGAAAATGCTCCTTTACAAAGGGAAGGTACCCTTTGACACTTTTTTAAATGTCCTTTCACTTTGAAAATGAACAGTCAACATTTTTATAAAAGACTCTTTAGACAAAATTTGCTTCGGCCATTTCTTCTTGAAGGAATTCCTTCTGAAGGAATTTTTTTAGAAGTTCTCCTTCACCTTTTTTGAAAATGTCTTTTTTTTTGGGATAAAAGTTTCAAAATAAATCTAATTTTATAAAAATTGTCTCAAACAATATTCCCAAATGAAAATATTTCCTTAGAAAATTCCTTCGGCCTTTGTGTGGAGCACTTTGTCCAAAGGATATTGCTTACTTTGTCTTTGCCTTTGAGTAATTTTTTCAATATCTTTGTTTTGGACAAAATTATTTGGAAATTTTCCTTAAGAAAAATTATCTTGGATAATTTTCTTGAAGGAATCATGTTCTTAGAATGGCCCCTCATCTCTTTGAAATGATCTTTTGAAAACTTTGCTTAGGTCCACTTCTTGAAAGAAAAGTACCCTTCAGAAATAGTATATAGGAATATTGTTTGTAGAAGAACTCCTTTAAGAATTCTAAAAAGGACCATTTTATTAAAGAATTACCCTTTAAGAAAATTGTCCTAGACAATTTTATCAAAATAAAATATCTTTGTCTTTTGCTTCTGAAAGAATGAGTAGAAGATAGACAAGATCCACAGGATCAATCTAGGAGAAAGAACCCACAACAAATAACCTGCAAATAATATTAGAGAATAAAATAAATTTCTCACACCTAAAAAATAGGTGATAATCCTATAAATTCTCTATATTCTCTCATTAATCTGTCATTATTTTCTCATAGATTGTAAAGTATATATAATACAGATAGTTTTTTTCATGACAAAAAACTATTTATTTGTGATTACAAAATAGAGAAAACAAACTATTGTTTTCAAATACTATGGACAAATATATTGTTGATAATCTCTCAACAATAAAACAAATTATCCTAGGTAAATAAAATTAACTCTAGGTAATAAATAACTAACCCCATTAACCCTAGGTAAGCTTAATTATTCATTATTCTAACACCCTCCATTAAGCAAACCATAGAGAGAATGACAAACAAATATGGGTCCCAACTACTGGGCCTGATAAGTTACCCATGTACAAACCAATCAAAATATATGAAAAATAAATGAAGGAAGGACTTCATGGGAAATCCCCCCAATGACAAATTCTTTCACCCCAAGCATCCCTCACAATTGAAGATAATGAGGAGAATCCAAAGGTTTAGTGAAGATGTCTGCAATCTACTCAGTTGTAGGCACAAACTCCAAAGAAATAACTCCATCTAGAATAAGATGTTGAATGAAGTGCATGTGAATCTCAATGTGTTTTTCCATTGATGCTCAACAGGATTGCGTGAAATATCAATTACACTTTGGTTGTCACACCAAAGAGTAGTAGGACCTTGTTGTGTGAAGCCAAACTCTCCAAGCAACTATTGAAGCCAAAGTGTCTCCTGACTAGCTTTGACAGCACCTCGATACTCAGCCTCAGTAGAGGACAATGTAATAACAGTCTTCTTTTTGCATTCCCGAGCAACTAGACTGAAACCCAGTGTGAAATTAAATCTGCAAGTGGACTTGCAAGTGTCAACATCACTAGCCCAATCAGAGTCAGTGTATCCAATAAGCTGTGTAGAACTATGTGGTGTGTAATGTATACCAAAGTGAGTGGTGCCCTGAATGTAGTGAAAAATATGCTTGGCTACTTGTCAATGACTCTCATGAAGCTCATGTGAGAACTAAGAGATAATGTTCATAGCAAATGTGATGTCGGGATGGGTATGGGTTACGTCTAAAAGACTACCTACAAGTTGCCTATACAAAGTTGGATCAACAAGAGGAGTCATACAAGTGGTAGACAACACAATACCTAACTGATATGGAGTTGGGGTAGGCTTACAATCATCCATGCCAAATCAATGAAGAAGATCTGTCACATACTTTTGCTGTCCAATAGAGATGCCCTTAGAAGACTAAAAAACTTGAAGACCAAGAAAATAATGTAGAAGTCCTAGATCTGTCATATCAAACCTATCTGCCAACTTGTCCTTGATGTCATGTATCAAGGAATCTAAACTACCAGTGAGGATGAGATCATCAACATAAAAAACCAATATGACAAGCTCCTCACCTTGCCTCAGAATGTATACATTGTGATCTGACTCACAATGAATAAAACCAAAACTCAAAAGAAAACTATCCATCTTCTCATACCAAGCTCTAGGAGCTTGTTTGAGCCCATAAAGAGAAAGATGGAGTCTACAAACCAATGATGAGTCCTACACAAATCATGGAGGTTGCTCCATATAGATCTCCTCATGGAGATCACCATGAAAGAAAGAAATCTTCACATCCATCTAGAAAATAGACCAATAATGTGAAGCAGCAAGAGAGAGTACAAGCCGAATAGAATCCATCTTAGCTATAGGGGAAAAATTATTAGAGTAATCAACCCCTTCAACCTATGAAAAAAACCTTAGCTACTAATATAGATTTGTACTTATCTATTGATCCATCTGTAGCATATTTGGTCCTATAGACCTATTTACATTTTACAAGTTTTTTTTTGTTAGGAAGAGGGACAAGATCCCAAGTATCATTCTTCATCAATGAAGAATACTAATCATACATAGTAACATCCCACTTGAGTATACCAATGGCCTCAAAAAACAACACTGGATCATATGTACAAGTTTTTCCCAAAAGAGTAACACCAGATGTTTGTGAGCAAGTGTAATGAGAATTAGATGGATCACCAATGAAAGAACCAGCTGCTTGTAGAGTGATATTTTCCCACTTAGGCAAAGGTGGTGAAGAAGATGGCTGTGGTGGCTAAATAAGTGCAACATCATCATCATCAATAATAAAAATCAAATACTCATTATCCTCAGTAGAAGGAGGGGGAGAAGAAAAACTAGATGTACACTCCTATGGAGTGGGTAGCTCATCAACCTAAACATCCCATCGAAACAACACATCATGTGTGACAAGATCAAAAAGATGGTAGGCTTTTACATCTTCAAAATAGCCAGCAAAAATGAGTGGTTGGATTTTCTTCTCCAATGCTTTACATTTGTCATTAGGAACAAACACCCATGCTTGACTCCCAAAGATGCAAAAATCTAAAATATCAGGCTTGATCCTAGACCAAGCTTCTTCTGGTGTCATATTTTGCATATATTTTTAAGGCATATGGTTTTGAATGTAGTTTAAACAATTTACAACTTCAACCCAATATTGTGGACCCAAATTTTTAGAGTGAATCATATAATTAGCCATCTCTTTCAATGTTTGATTCTTCCTCTTTGCTACACCATTTTTTTGAATAGTGTGTGGTACAGTGAACTGGTGTTGTATCCCATGCTCAATACAAAAATCATAAAAAACATTATTGTCATATTCCTCCCCATTGTCAGTGTGTATCTTCTTAAGAGGAAGAGATGATTGTTTTTCAACAAAGTTTTTAAAAGCCTTAAGAGTCTCAAAAACTTCACTTTTCAACTTGAGAAAATATACCTAAGTTTTATGAGTGAAATCATCAATGAATGTGAGTGCATATTTAGCCCCTAAAAAAGAACAAGTTGGAAAAGTCATCAAATCACTATGAACCAACCCTAAGGGTGCATTTGCACATGTGGCCTTACTAACTGGAAATGGATCTTGGTGTTGTTTACCAACTAGACAACCAAGACACACCCCATCAATACATGAGACCTTAGGAAGGCCTTTTACAAGATGTTTTGTACTCATTTGTTTCATATATCCATAACTCAAATGTCCTAATCTCTCATGCCACAATTTGCTAAGATTATTACCATGTGCTATAAGTGAAGAACCAGAAGACATAAAAGACTTGAAATTATCAAAAGTATAGAGCTTTATAGTATGGTTTGTTTTACCTATAGCAACTATCTCACTAGGATCATTAAATTCTCTTATTACAACATCATGTGAAGTAAAATCCACAATTTTACAAGTACCAGAATTACATATTTGATATACAGAGAGAAGATTAGAAGAGATTTGGGGTATAAGTAATACATCGTTAAAACATCCATCTTATTTATCAATAGTACTAGATCCCAAAGCTTCAATCTGTGAGGAGTTACCCATAACAATATGTGATGTGCTACAATCTGTAAGAGAAGACAATAGATCCTTAGAATGTGTGGGATGGTGATAAGCACCTGAGTCAAAAATCTAATAATCATGACATGAAGATATAGCCCTGGCTGAAAGTGCTTTCCCTTTTCCTACAAGAGAAGGAGAAGGAGATGGAGATGGAATGGAAATTTTGTGTTGTCTGAACACTGCCTCTAATGCTTCCATCTTCTTAAAACATCTACTTTCATCATGATTAGGATCACCACAAAAATTACAGGGACCAAATGTTTTCTTCTTTTATTTAAAGGACTTTTTGGTCTTAGTAGATTTAAAATGATGAGGTGTTTGGGTGGTGGACTCTAGAGGGTTATATGAAGGTGATAACTTTTGTTTAGACTTAGGTGAAGGTTTTCATTTAGAAGAATTAGAAACAAGAGCATGACTAGGACTAGGTAGAGCATCTAAGGCCATTAATTTTTTTTGCTCCCTAGTCAATATTCCAGAAAAACATCAAAGGAGGGCCATTTGAATTCATCACCTAATGTATCCATCATAGTATAAAAAGCAGAGGAAAAAACACTATATGGTCCTTTCAACTTTGAAAAAATTATGAAAATGCATTCCTGATCACTTTTATCCTTGCCACCAGCTTTCAACTGTGACCTTATAAATTTGAATTTTGCCAAGAATTCATCTATTGAAGGGAAATTTGATGGAGAGAGAGTACTCAATTCTGCATCTAATTACAAAATTTTAAACTCATTAACTTTGCCAAATAGGTATTCTAAACAATAAAAATTATGTGTCATGGAATATAGAGGCTATGGTGATGGAGATGAAAACTTTAATCAAAAAATTTGAAAAAGTAATAATTACCCACACCTACCGTGAAGCCAACAGAGTTGCAGATTGGTTAGCAAATTATGCAGTCCGAACAAGACACATAGTGAGGTGGCAGGAAACATTAGAAAATAATGTGGACATTAGAGCGCTCATTCATCATGACACAACTCATGCAAAGGAGGGAAAGATTAGCTTGTAATAGAAAATTAATGAGTTGGAGGAGTGGCTACACGGGGAAATGTTTACAATCATTAAAAAGGAAGGCCCTCGAGAATGAGAAGCGGATCTTGAACGTGCCTAAAAAAATATGAGCTTTGAACCAAATTAGTAGCAGGTGGGATCATTGTATAGTTTACAGTGATTGGGTATCAAATGAAATCTACATGGCTTGCATAAGGAAAGGAGAACCTAGGAAGTAGGAACCCAAAAATTGTGAAGAGTGGAGAGTGAAAAAAGATGTCTGGAGAATCTTGTAGAGAGGGAAGGTTGTGAACTATATGGAAAGGCTCCATGGTTCAAAACCTCATATTACAATGGCTTTTTTCAAAAACTGGATTGATGAGAGGGTCACTCTGCATGGCATCATAGTGAATCTAATAGAGGAATTTATAGCAGAGGTTACGGGGCTGCCTACGAAAGGAATAAATTCTCCAAGTAGACTAGCATCTCAAATGAGGCCTTTTGCAAATTCCATAAGATGGACGTTGAAGAGCAGAAGCTAGTAAAGAATGGGGATTTCTATGAATTGGAATAGATTAAGGGTATATGGAGGGACGTCTTATGCTGTATTCAGGATTACTTCATCCTTGATGGAAGAAGCAAGAGAGTCCACAAATTCCACTTTGTATTCCTAAATCATTTCAGACACAAAGTAAGAATTTCCTTTCCCTTTTATCTACGTTTCTCTTTGGTCCAAAGTTTATTCACTCACAAGAAAAAGGAAACGCGTCCTATTCTACATGAAGGATTAATTCTAATAATTGAAGGCTATTGCAAGAATAAGGCCATGGTTAAGAACCCTTATCTAGGGAAAAACAAGGATTCACAAAGTAACAAGAGTGAAATTGTTAAAGGGAAAGATAAAATCAAAATCAAGCCCCCTAGTGTCAAGAATCAGAATGTTGACGAGGACACAGAGTGGGAGAGAACTGATAAGTCTGGGGAGGAAAGCTTGGAGGAAGAGGGAGGAACAAAAAGTAGGAATACAAGTTCCAATGAGGAAGAAGAGGTTCAAGAGAAGAATGAGAAAGAAAGAGTCAACATAGAGGAGGAGTCTAAAAATAGTGAAGATGACTCTGAGGAAAATCAACAAGTGTTTGAGGATGATAAAGTCCTGGATGACCCTGTTGAGGACCCTGTTTCAATAAATGAGAGGGAAAACATAGTTCAAGCTGAAAGCCAAGAAATGGACCTAGAAGTTCAAGTTGAAATGAAGGAATAAAATCAAAGAGGAAGAGAGGATCACATTGAAGAAGGCAGGAACAGTCCTGATAAAAACACAAAAGACCGGAGTGATAAAAGGCAGAACAATGGAAGGCACACACCTATGAGATGGGTTAATTGCAAAGCAGAGGCTATCCTCTAACTCGATTCATGGATGTTTAAGGAGATAATGGATCTCAAAAGGAAAATGGAAATTATGGAAGACAACCAGAAGGCAGTTTGGAACAAAATCAATAACATGGAAAAACAGATGAGAGACATCCCCATCAAGCTCAAATACTATGAGAACAACCTAAGGGAACTCATCAAGGAGAGCAGAATGAAAATGGAGGAAGTTACATCTAACATATGTGCTGCAGCTGTTAATATTGGAAAAAGAGTTAATGAGGTGATCAAATCCTTGGAGGGGCCTAGCAAAAGGATGAGACAGAGCTCAAGAAAGAAAGCTATGCAAGAGGGAGCCATGTTGGTGGCTACTTCCATTCAAGATACTACTATGAAAGGTAAGGAAGAAGTGAAAATGATTTTAGAACTGGAAGAATAGTCTGATTCTTCTAGTTGGTTGTGTTATCTGGTCCTGTTTCTTGGTTTTTTGTAATCTTTTGACTATGGTGTAGCCAGGTCTATGTAAAACCCAGGTTTTGACTTGTGGTCTTTCAGGTGGTTTTAGGTCCATATAAAACCTATTTTTTCTACTTCTCTATAGTATTTTTTAGGTTTTTCCTATGGTTGTTAATGCTCCATCTTTCTGTCTTTGTATCGGGGTTTTGGGGTCCCTTCAAATTACCTTAATCTAAAACTTTGCCAAATAGGTTTTTAAATTTTTCCCATACATCTTTTGGTGTTGTATCATCTGCAATGTGAAATTGAATATTATCTGAGACGTTGAGTCAAATCAATCCAAGAGCCTCATCCTGCTTACAACCATATGCATATTTGTCTTTTTCAGTGGTGAATGCTGCAGCTATTGTTTCAGAAAAAAATCCCCATAAGCCCTTTGATTGAAGGAGTTTTTACATTTTCAACTTCCAAACATTGTAATTAGTGGAATTTAGGGGTTTAAACAATCATGATTCCATTCCCGAGGAAGATGATGGCATTGACAAGAACAACTTAGACATTCATTTTTCCTCAAAACACCCCTCCCATTACAATTTAACGTCTCCTAACGAAATTGTTTTTTAGCCTTAGCTTATATAAAAGTAAAAAAAATGGCTTTATGTAAAAAAAATGTAGGGGGATTTGACCCCAAGACTTCCTCCTTATAGATTTTTAACAAAATACCTCTAGCCACTTTAGCAAAGTGAAATTTATACTTTTAAAGCTAGAGACTTGCAATTAAACCACTAAAAAATAAGAAATCATTAAAAAAATAAGCCAAAATGACTCACACATGTGAGATAAATGATTAATAGTATTTGGCTTAATCATAATTAATCTCTTGTTCTAGAAAGGTGTGGTGATCAGGGAAATTTTTGAGAAATTTGTAAACATAGGCCAAGGAAAACACCTCTTAGCAAATGCAGAATTGGTTCCACAGGGTCTGCCCAAAGGACTATACAGCCTAGTCTAAATCCATCCTTCTCAGCTGAAAATGAAATATTGGGAAGTTTTCTAACACATAAAATTATCAGATTTTGATTTTATGAAGTATATGGTGTTCAAAATGGATGAAACCGTATGGCTATGCTGCAAACTAAAAATAGTTTTTTAAATTCCCATTGTAACCTTCCAAAACACTTTATAGCCTAGTCCAAATTCATCCTAGTTGATATGGAATGAAATCTAGAACAATCAGATTTCACGAATAGGTCTTAGATTTCAAAAAAGTCAACCGTATGATCTGCCACATCAGAAAACTGTAAAGGTACTGCAGTCTACCAAAAGGAACCAGTTACCCAGTTTTTGAAGGAAAGAGATATATGGGTAGCATGGAATGAAAAAATTAAAAATGAAATGGATTCCTGACTTGATTTTCTATGCCCCTATGAAAAAAAGTTCTGATTTTGGAAATCTGTACGGTCATTAATGAGCATAAAGTACAAAAATTTCTAGAAAAAACTTGTAAACCAGAACCAGAATGTGAGAGAATAACAAATATCTATAACACATCAATAAAATAATGTTTTTGACTATGTTAATAGATGAAAAATTTTTAGGGAAGAGGATATTCAACTGGAACTCCAAGCTCTGATACCATGAAAGAATGAGCAGGAGATACACAAGATCCACAGGATCAATCCAAGAGAAAGAACCCACAACAAATAACTTGCAAATAATATTAGAGAATAAAATAAATTTCTCACACCTAAAAAATAGGTGATAATCCTATAAATTCTCTATATTCTCTCATTAATCTCTCATTATTTTCTCATACATTATAAATTATATATAATACAAATAGTTTGTTTCATGACAACAAACTATTTGTTTGTGATTACAAAATAGAGAAAAAAAACTATTGTTTTCAAATACTACAGACAAATATATTGTTGAGAATATCTCAAAAATAAAACAAATTATTATAGGTAAATAAAATTAACCCTTGGTAATAAATAACTTACCCTAATAACCCTAGGCAATCTTAAAAATTAATTATTCTAACCGCTTCAGACATTTTGTTTGAAAAAATTATCACTTTAGAAACTTTATCTTAGATAACTTGTCTGAAGGAATTCAACACTTAGCCAAAAAGGGTCCTAAAAGAAAAGAAACACTTAGTCCCATAAAGTCTAAAATAATGAACAAGCAATGAATTATCTAAATAAAATATTTTTCACTTAGCTTCTCGCTTACAGGTCTATCCTCGAGCACTACTACTAGATCCTTAGAAAACCTTGCTTAGATCCTCTCTATTTGAAAATATTGGATCCATTTCTAAGCATTTGATCCATTGATTCATCAAACAATCCAAGATATTTATATGTGGGACAAAATGGTCAATAGGTATAGGTGTGGTAGAGTATTTGTGGATTATTGTTGATAGGTTTTAGATTTGGATCAACAATTCAGAGAATTCATTTATGAATTATGGAGGAGATATTATATCTCTATGAGAGGTCTTTATAATCTTGTTTTATTACATATTTTATTGAGTACTTTCTTGGTGGATGTATCCCACATTGGGTAAACCATTTTATATATGTGTTATGTGTTACTGCTAGTTTTGTTCTCTCCATTTATGATTTCATTTAAACTATGATAGAAGGAATTGTTTTTGCATAATTAAATCTAATTTTTGAACATTTAAAATTTGGTTATGTGATTTTATGGTGGATTAAATATATTTTATATTCAATTAATTCCTAATATGAATTTTTTGATAACCTTGGTGTGGATATTGGATTCATTTGATGAAAAGGCAGAGAAATCATGTTACCCCCATTTCCTTGTGTGCAAAGGCAGTGTTACAAGACTGAGAATTCAAGTTTGTGTATGTCCTGAGGATTATGCAACATTGAACATTAAATGATTTTTTTTGAAAAGGAATAGACAAATTTAATCCAACCATTATTTTTATTTTAAATGGCTTTTGAATCAAAATATGCAATTTTGTGCTCTATTGGGTCTATATAAAGACCTAGAAACCCTATAATATGATTTTAACATTTGGAGGAGTTTCCATTAACCAAAAAGGCCCAAAATTGGTCATTAGGTATATTTTATCACTATTTAAGAGATTATTGTGGTTTCAAGTTGGTATTCACTATAATCCATACAAAATAAACACAAGGTTATGAATGAGGGCTAGTTAGGTCTAATTGAAGGTCTAGGATGATAGAAAAATAGGGTTTGTATAAAGAATGATACCAAATGGAAAATTTTGATGCTAAAATAACATAATCGGTTCTTTAAAATGGTATTAATATTATTTAATTCTTGTATATTTCCCAAACCAAGGAGGTTTTCCCCTAAATAGGGTTAGTAAGGGATAAGGCTTCAAAGGTGTTTATGTGAAGAATGTGAGTAGACAATTTGTGTAAATGGCATATGCAGGGTTAGAAAAGGAGTGTTATAAGAAGATACAAGTTCTTGTTGTGATTTAAATCTTAATTTTGTTTTGATTTCCCATACAAGGTTACTTTGGCATTGACATTTTATAAGATTTTCATGAAGGTAAAGTGATATATGAATAAATATGTTTCATTTTATTGAAGGATGGTTTATTAATGGTTTAAAGTTAATTTAAAACTAGTGTAACCTGATCTCATTATGAAGGAACATTATAATAATTATTTCATGATTGTCCAAAAAGGACCATGGAAAATTATTTAATTAAGGATAAAGGAAAATATAGATAGATAAGTGGAATTGATCTGCATTATTTGATATCAGATCCATCTAGATGATTTTGGAATGTTATATATAGGTTTATTACATTGTGCATGTTTTATGTTACAAATAAATAAGCAAGGAGTCTTATTGAGAGATAAATTAAGATATCATTAAAAAAAAAGGAGGTATGGTGTATTTTTTGGTTGATTATTTAGTTTGAATATAATGTTGATAGTATGTGACAGGTGAAGAAAGAAAAGAGTGCATAGTAAAGTGGTAACCCTAAACCAAGTGAGCTATTAACAAGCTCAAGTGAGATAAGCTAAAAAATAGAGATTAAAGAAGAGATAAAAACCCAATTTTTAAGGACAACTATGTGAAATTCCCAAGTGAGGTCTGAAATAGAAGAAATAAAAGGTTCCAAGTGTGAACCAAAGGAAATGGTCCAAGTGAGACCAAAATAAGGAGAATAATTTGCCCAAGTGAGGTAATCAAAATGAAGATGCAAGAAGAGGTAGAAAGGAAAGTGAGAGATAGGGTTAATCATGCAAACCACAAAGAGAATATAGTTCATGAAGACACCAAAAACAAGATTGAGATGATGGAGATGAGGTAGTAAATGGAGGAGATGCTGACCAAGATAGAGTAGCTGAAAGAGATTGTGAACCAACATCTTGGATGGTTCATGAGAAAAAATCCACTCAAGTGGAAAATAAAGTAATTAGTGGAGAAGAGATGAAGACAAAAGATGAAGGACAAAGAGGAAATAAAGCCTCATAGTTTGAAGTCTAATGATGCATTGGTATGTGTGAATGTTGGTTTGAAAGGTGAAGAGAAGAAATTGATAGTTGACACCATTCATAAGCTTAAGGAATAAAAATAAGAAGCATATGACTAGGTGGTTATCAAAAGAAGTCAAGATGAAGAAGAGACTCAAGGTATAATCATGTTAATAGAACAAGAATAAAGAGATCAGTCATTTTGGAAGCAAGATAACATAAAGAAGGAAAGGATCCTCACTCAAGAGGATGCAAGTGAAGCCAAAGGAACAATGGGATAGAATCATAAGGAAATGTATGAGACATATTAAAGATTTTATGATTATTAGAATCAATAATATGGATTTTATCCTCATCAAATGTATAGAGAAATGGTTTAAGAGGATACCAAGGAAAACATAGATTTGTGGAATACAGTAGTGGTGCCTAAGATAAGGTAATTAATAAAGGAAAGAAGGAATCAAGCATATGGAATCAATATATATGAGGAATTTTTATTTTTTTAGGTTGAATTATAGGTGAATATGAAGGCTAAGTCATGCAATAAGAGAATTAATATGCATTGATATATGATTCAAGGAAGAAGAGTGAATCATACAAAGCACATGAAGCTGCTTGGGATGAAGAGAAATATGTAGCAAAGAGGAGAGATTGAGAATTCCTCAAGGGCATGAATAACATTTTTTATTTAATTATTTTTTTGCATTTTACAAGTATAACATGGAGGAAGATATCAAGATGTAAGACAAAGTGTAAGTTGTTTAGTCAAGAACACACACATCTATAAGAGTCCTTGAAGGAAGAATAATATGGGTGTCAAGAATTTTCTCCCCTTGGAATTATGATGTAGGGGAATCATAGGAATGATCAAAATTATATATTAATTTTTTTAAGTGTGTGAAAATTTTAATTTGAGTTTAATTTAATTTTCTCACCAAAAGGGAATTTCAAAATTTCAAAATGTTTTTGTAGGTCTAAGTGAGTATTGAAGAAATGTAATTGTTAAAAAAAGTTGTAATTGAAATTTTATGGTCTCATGAAAGTCATAAAAGTGGATTTTAATATATTTGTAATGTAAGTATGAGGTGGAAGTCCACCACCCTATGTTGGACTAGAAGGTTATTGAAAGATATTTATCAAGAATCAGTTATGAATCTTGTTTTAGGAGTTTTGGATACTAGGTAGGTAATAAATAGTGTGGAGAGTGATTTTGGAAGGTAAGTAACCTCTAATCACATTTTAGGATGATAAGTTATGGATATTATAAGTAAAACCTTGTAAAAAAAAAGAATGTTTTGGATGCAAGCATTCTATATGTAATGAATTTACATGATGGAACAAAGGATGAAATGTGTTTGGAAAAATTATAATGGAGATTTACTTGTTTTAGGTTGATGATATTGTTTATGATCAATAATATAATATATCTTGATATAGGAATTCTAAGATTTAATTGGAAGTAATCATTATTTTTGTGGAAATAATATAATCCATTGATAGAGTGTGCATTTTCATAGTTTTTTTTAAGGAATAACCTAAGCACTTGATAGTTTGAGTCCTATGGAAAATTTGAGGTGAAACCAATAGATTACTAGTGGGAATTATTTTTTTCAAAATATATAAGATAAAATATATTTTTTTTCTATTTAGTTATAAGTCATGTTCATTGATAACCTATAGTCTACAAACTAGAATTCTATATCATGACATAATAAACAATTGAGTTTTATTTAATGTAAATGGGATTGAAGTGGGTTTAGGCTAGATAGGTAAGGTTTTGAGAAGTTTGGTGTAGGTATTAAAGTACTTAGATTATGAAATCATAGAGAAATCTTATTATCCATGTTTTCATGTGTGTAAAGGTAATGTTACAAGACTGAGATTTCAAGTTTGTGTATGCCCTAAGGGTTATATAATATTGAAAATTAAATGAAAATTTTGAAAAATTCCTAGATATATTTAATACAACCATTATGTTTCTTTTAAATGGTTTTTGAGTCAAGATATGCAATTGTGTGCACTCTTGGGTCTGTATAGAGACCTAAAAACCCTAGATTACGTTTTAGAATTTGGAGGAGTTTCCACCAACCAAAACATCCTCAAATTGGTAATTAGGTATGTTTTATTGATATTTAAGAGATTATTGTGGTTTTAATATGGTACCCACTATATTATATATAATATAAACACAAGGTTTTCAATGAGGGCTAGCTAAGCCTAATTAAGGGTCTGGGATGATAGAGAAATAGGATTTCTATAAAGAATGATGCCAAATGGAAAATTTTGAATCTAAAATACCATCATGGGTTATTTAAAATGGTCTTAATATTATTTCAATTATTTTATATTTCCCAAACAAAGGAGGTTTTCCCATAAATAGGTCGAGTAGGGGATAAGGCTTGAAAGTTGTTTGCATGAAGAATGTGAGTAGACAATTTCTATAAATGACATGTAGGGTTAGAAAAGGAGTGTTATAAGAAGATACAAGGTCTTTTTGTGATTTAAATCTTAATTTTGTTTTGATTTCCCATACAAGGTTACTTTGGCATTGATATTTTATAAGATTTTCATGAAGGTAAAGTTATATATGAATAAAGAATGTTTCATTTTATTGAAGGATGGTTTATTAATGGTTTAAATTTAATTTAAAAATAGTGTAGCCTGATCTCATTATGAAGGAAATTTATTAAAAAAAATTCATGATTTTCCAAAAAGGACTATGGAAAATTATTTAATGAAGTATAAAGGCAAATCTAGATAGACAAGCAAAACTGATTTGCATTATTTGATATCAGATCCATCTAGATGATTTTGGAAAGTTATATACAGGTTGATTACATTGTGCATGTTGAATGTTACATGATGTTATAGATAAGAAAGAAAGGAGTCTTATTGAGATACAAATTAATATATCATTAAAAAAAAGAGGTATGGTGTATTTTTTGGTTGATTATTTAGTTTGAATACATTGTTAATAGTATGTGACATGTGACGAAACAAAATAGTACATAGTAAAGTGGCAGCCCTAACTCAAGTGAGATATTAACAAGATAAAATTATATAAGATCATAAATAGATCTTAGAGAAGAGATAAAAACCTAATTGTGAAGGACAACTATGTGAAATTGCCAAGTGAGGTCTGAAATAGAAGAGACAAAAGGTTCCAAGTGTTAGCCAAAGTAAATGGTCCAAGTGAGACCAAAATAAGGAGAATAATGCACCCAAGTGAGGTAATCAAAATGAAGATGAAAGAAGAGGTATAAAGGAAAGTGAGAGATAGGGTTAAGAATGAAAACCATAAAGAGAAGATAATGCATGAAGACACCAAAAATAAGATTAAGATGACAAAGATGAGGTAGCAAATAGAGGAGATGCTGGCCAAAATAGAGTACCTAAAAGAGATTGTCAACCAAAATCTTGGATGGTTCATGAAAAAAAAACCCCTCAAGTGGAAAATCAAGTAATTAGTGGAGAAGAGATGAATACAAAATATTAAGGACAAAGAGGTAGTAAAGCCTAATATTTTGAAATCTAATGATGTATTGGTATGTGTGAATGTAGGTTTGAAAGGTGAAGAGAAGAAAGTGATAGTTGAGACCATTCATAGGCTCAAGGAATAAAAAGAAGAAGCATATGAACAAGTGGTGATTAAAATAAGTTAATATGAAGAAGAGACTCAATGTAAAATCATGTTAATAGAACAAGAACAAAAAGGTCAACCATTTTGGGAGCAAGATATCATAAAGAAGGAAAGGATCCTCACTCAAGAGGATGCAAGTGAAGCCTAAGGAGCAATGGGATAGAAGCATAAGGAAATGTATGAGACATATTAAAGTTTATATAATTATTTTAAGCAATAATATGCATTTTATCCTCATCAAATGTATATAGAAATGGTTTAAGAGGCTACCAAGGAAAACATAGATTTGTCGAATGCAGCAGTGGTGTCTAAGATAGGGTAATTAATAAAGGAAAAAAAGGAATAAAATATATGGAATCACATTATATTATGAAGTTTTAGTTTTTTAGGTTGAAATATAGGTGAATATGAAGGATAAGTCTTACAAGGAGAGAAATAAGATGCATTGATAGCTGATTCAAGGAAGAAGAGTGAAGCATACAAAGTGCATAAAGCTGTTTGGGATTAAGACCAATAAGTAGCAAAGAGGAGAGATGGATAATGCCTCAAGGGAATGAATAACATGTTTTATTTAAATATTTGTTTTGTTTTACAAGTATAACATGGAGGAAGATAGCAAGATCTAAGACAAAGTGTAAGTTGTTTAGTCTAGAACACACACATCTATAAGAGTGCTTGAAGAAGAATAATATGGGTGTCAAGACTTTTCTCCCCTAGGAAGTATGATTTAGGGTAATCATATGAATGATAAAAATGGTATATAAAGTATTTTAAGTGTGTGAAAATGTTAATTTGTGTTTAATTTAGTTTTCTCACCAAAAGGGAATTTCAAAATTTTAAAATGTTTTAGTGGGTCTAAGTGAGTATTGAAGAAATGTAATTGTTAAAAAAAGTTGTAAATGAAATTTTATGGTCTCATGAAGGTCCTAAATCTCAATTTTAATATATTTTTCATTTAAGTATGAGGTGGAATTCCACCACCCTATGTTGGAATAGGAGGTTATTGAAAGATATTTATCAAGAATTAGTTATGAATCTTGTTTTAGGAGTTTTGGATACTAGGTTGGTAATAAATAGTGTGGAGAGTTATTTTGGGAGGTAAGTAACCTATAATCACCTTTGAGGATGATAATTTATGGATATTAGAAGTAAGACCTTGTAAATAAAAGAATGTTTTAGATGCAAGCATTTTGTATGTAATAAATTTACATGATGGAACAAATGATGAAATGTGTTTGGAAAACTTATAATGGTGAGTTAATTGTTTTAGGTTGATGATATTGTTTATGATCAAGAATATAATATATCTTGTTATAGGAATTCTAAGATTTAATTGGAAGTAATCATTATTTTTATGGAAATAATAAAATATGTTGATAGAGTGTGCATATTCATAGTTTGTTTTAAGGAATAACCTGAGCACTTGATACTTTGAGTCCTATGGAAATTTTGAGGTTAAACCAAAATATTATTAGTGGGAATTATTTTGTTCAAAAAATATATGATAAACTATTATTTTTTTGCTATTTAGTTATAAGTCTTGTTCATTGATAACCTATAGTATATAAACTAGAATTATATACCTTAACATAATAAACATTGAGTTTTGTTTGATGTAAGTGGGATTGAAGTGGGCTTAGGTTAGATAGGGAAGGTTTTGAGAACCTTTTTGTAGGTATTAAAGTCATTTGATTATGAAAAGATAGAGAAATCTTATTATCCATGTTTTCCTTTGTGTAAAGGCATTGTTGCAAGACTGAGATTTCAAGTTTGTGTATGCCCTGAGGTTTATAAAATATTTAAAATTAAATGAAAATTTTTAAAAATACCTAGATATAGTTAATCCGACCATTATTTTTATTTTCAATTGTTTTTGAGTCAAGATATACAATTTTGTGCACTCTCGGGTCTGTATAGAGACCTAAAAACCCTAGATTAGGTTTTAACATTTGGAGGAGTTTCCACTAGCCAAAACATCCTAAACATGGTAATTAGGTATTTTTTATTAATATTTAATATATTATTGTGGTTTTAATATGTTAACCACTATATTATATATAATATCAACACAAGGTTTTGAATGAGGGCTAGTTATGCCTAATTGAAGGTCTGGGATGATAGAGAAACAAGGTTTGTATAAATAATGATGCCAAATGGAAAATGGTGAAGTTGTAATCCAAAAATGGATTATTTAAAATTTTATTATTCTTATTTTAATGCTTGTATATTTACCAAACCGATTAGGTTAACCCCTAAATAGGGTTATTAGGGGATAAGTCTTGAACGGTGGTTGTGTGAAGAAAGTGACTAGACATTTTAAGTAAATAGCATAATAAGGGTTATAAAAGGAGTGTTATAATAAGGTATAATTTATTTTTTTAATTTAAATATTAATTTTGTTTTAATTTCCCATACAAAGTTACTTTGGTATTGACATCTTGTAAGAGTTCAATGAAGGTAAATTGAGTATTTGAATAAAAAATGTTTCAGATTATTGAAGCATGGTTTGTTGATGGTTTAAATTTATTTGAAAATAGTGTATCCTAATATAATTATGCAGGACATTATAACCATTGTTTCATTATTGTACCAAAATGACTATGGAGAATTCTTGAATGAAGGACAAATAGAGTTAGATAAACAAGTGGAATTGCTCTGCATCACATATAGAGGATGAAAAAATAGCATTAGGTGAAGGAGAGGAACTAAAAAATATCTTAAATATAAAATTCAAAAATGAAAAATAAAACACTAAAACCATGAACAAGTCTGCAATAATCTTTTCTCATTAACTCAATATGCATGTTACAATTTTAGCATAGTTTTTGTATACCAGCCTAAGGGATCCAAATCAAGGCCATAAGTCCTAAATATATAGAAAATGAGGAGAGAGAATATTAATAAAAAAATCAATGAATGAGAGGATAAATTTTTTTATAAATGACCATAATTAACTCATAGATTACTTCAATTACTCCTAGTTACAAATAGTCCTCCAAAACTCTCCATGTTTGATGTTTTTGCATGATTCCTTATGCATTAAGATGAGATATTTGAGGATTTAGTTAATAGATTAAAAATTATCTTGAAGCATTAGAAAACTCTTTTTGGCATATAACTCTTTTACTAGTAGTTACAGGTGTAATAAAGCCATCATAAAGAGTATAATAACCTCTTGTTTTTTTTAACATAAGAACAAGTTAAGTGAATGACTCCTTCCTTAATTAAGGCCATGGAATATGAATTGATTGAAATTTAAGGATCAGATATGCATGTATTTTTTACTTTAAATTAAATCATCCAATAGTTTCCCTATGCCATTCTCAACTTTAAATGATTGACTAAGTAGGTCTATTAGGCCAATTAGGCCTAGTAGCTTAATTACTAGTGTTTTATGGCCCTAAAAATAATATATGAAACCTTAAGAACCTATTAAAAATTTATTTTTAGGCATAAATAAATGCCTCACATCATAACATAGTCCTATTTGAAAACCTCATACTTGTAAACTTTTCAAGCTAGGTGACTATGTCACCTTATCCTTCACATCTACATATTGGTTGTATGGAAGAGACCCTCAGAGGCATTTCAAAACAAATAATTGGACATAAAATGTCCTAATAAAGTGAAACAAGTGCCAAAAAACCATATAAAATGATTATAATCTCTTTAAACTACCTTTTACCTCTCGTTCTACCCTTTTTCCTTAAAAAATCTTATTTTTTGATGGGTCCGTACACCGTCCATATAACAAAGTGTCATGAACATGATCATATATGAGTGTACTAAATGATTTAATTACTAGTAAAGTGATTTTAATATATTTGGATGAATTTTAATTCAATACTTCTTAGTTAAGTCTATAGTAAGGTTTAGGGATGATTTAAGAGTGTTTTGAACTTTGGTTAATTATTCATAAAGTTTGGGCATTGAATGTATGAACTAGTGATAAAAAAAAGTAGTATACTAAGCCCTTTACCTCTCCTAAAGTGCCCATCCTCCCAAAAAAATTCTCCATACCATGGTGAGCATATGAAGTCACCTCTAAGGGAAGAAATAGGCTTTTTAAGTAGTGTTTGGTTTCTTAAGGTCTAAATTACTATCCATGTCATCTTTAATATAGATCAAAACTAACATACACCATTATAAAAACCTGATGATGATGTTCATGAAGATTGGAGGTGCACTCATGACCCCAATTTGCCTTCTTCTATCCCTTCTTGATGGAACTATGTATATGCAACGTTATTATAATTGTGACCTCATTTTGAGTTGAAAATATCTTATACATTTTATACAACATGAATAACCTCTTTTAATTCCTTTGGATTCATGGTGTTGTCTTGAATGAGCCATTAATTATTTATTTGTATGCACACCATCTCTTGTTTGAACACTTAGGACCTATTTTCATATATAAATATTCATAAATACCCATGTATATGGTTATTTCAAGGGTTTTTATGGACTTTAGGACCCATTATCCTTATTTAATTCATTGTATGTGAAAATACCTTTCACTTCCTTGATTACATGCTCAAAATAGCCTTCTTATGCCTAGTCCATAAAACATGACCTCTATAAATTCCAAATAATAGGATTTTTCAATGATTAGGAGAGTTAATAATACCATATACACCATTTCATGGCTCAAACACTTTTTTAGAATGCAACTTGAGGCATAATTCCTTCATCAGGTGTGTTTCAAGGTCTTATAAGGGTTTTATAGGTCTACAAATATTAACAATAATTCATAACATATGAACCCATAATGAAAAACATCTTTATAGTATTTTAAAGTATAATTAAACCTTAAAATACCATAACCATGTTGATTTCCCGTGCATGATTACATCAAGATATGTATGTAGTGAAAAGGTGCTTTGACTAGCTATCTACACTAAGCAATAAAAATAAATGTTTAAGAGCCAAAATGATAAATATATTAAATTAACCTCACTATAAGACTTCATAAATATTTAAAATGAATATTTTCACCATTCATATGGCCATGATTTTCAAAATAACACTTGGATTAATTTTAATATGGTGGTAGGGTCTCTTACTAGGTTTGAAGTTTGTCTTCCTATGCTATCGCACAAGGGAATTTGTAATGATAAATAAATATGATCACTCTCATAGAGTGTGCAAGGATTTACCATCACATTTCCTTGGTTTATAACATTAACATGAAAACTTAAGTCTCATATCTTACATATAGACCCTCAAATAACCCTCCTAGCTTCATTACCAACTATCAACATATTGATGTTTGTATAAGACAAAATAGTAGATGTTTCCAATGTTAGTATGAAATTTAAAATACCATTTAAATATAAGTCCACTCATTACCACCAAATAAACCAAATTTAATATCTTTATCATGCCTATAAGGACCTTAAAACTCATTTTTCTTAAAGGATCTAAGTTTTCATGTATACTAATTTTTTATATCACTTTCATGTTTGGGTCTGAGAATTATGATAAGGCCTTGGTTAGGTTATGGGATATTTTTTTAAATTATTATTATCCTTATCATTATCATTATCCTTATCATTATTTATACAACTTATCACCACACCATATCTCCTTATTTCCTTTAATGTAATTACATGTACTAATACTAGCTATAAGTGTTGATTGGGGAATTGGAAGTGATTTTATCCATTTCACCATTGATTAAAAACTTGATAAATATTAGTTAATTATTAAAAATATTCTCACTTATTCCTTTGGTACATTAGATCTTCAAGGGTAATCTTAGGTTCCCATTGTCTTCATTTTGTATATAAGCTTGTGTACCTTCATGAGTTTGTAGACCTTGAGTATAAGTCATGATCTTGTTGAGAGTATAAAGGTATAAATTTATCAAATGAATTCATAGGTGAATTTCATAAAGATTTTTCCTTTACTATATTTTCCCTTTAATTGTATTTGTTTAGGGTATGTGGATATGTCCATACAATTGACCCTATTATGGGTTGTGTGAGGCCATTTCAAAGTTAACCTTGGAGTGTAACATTTTTGGGAAAATATTCTTCATACCTTGACCTATTCCACATTTTAATTACTCTTATGAATTCTCCATTTGGTCATAGGCATCTTATGTAGATATTTTATTTTCATCCTCTTCACAACATGGATATAGACTTGTCTTGGCAAGGTTGTAGATGGATTTTATGAGGTGATGGAAATACTACTTTATAATTTGGGCCTCATGGATTATATTTACTAACCTTATAGAGTGACTCTCAAACCTAGGTAGAATATCCATTGAGCTCAGAGATATTTTCAACACCTTATTCACAATCCATACATTTGATCTAAGTTTCACATACCTCAATATCCATCCAAACACTACTCTACTTAATAATATGATTTATCCATACTCAAGTTTTACCTTTCAGTTTCATGCCCATCACTTTTCAACATTATCACCTCTGACTCATTACTCTACCTTTTGAACATAGACCTTTATTCATTATAGGCCTGACTATGTATGATAATTTGATAATTGTATGGACTTTGTCCAAGTTTTAAGTCCCAAAATTGACACCAACAGACCTCCCAAGTCCCTCTAATTCTATTTCCTTTCCTTGAAGTTCCTATTAATTTCAAATCTCACCTTAAACATCCATGTTTCTCCACGTTTGTATTTTTGGTTTCACCTTTTTTTAGAATGGTTGTAGGTGGAGATTATGTAGTTTGTATGGATAGAGGTAAAACATGGATGTTAAAATACCTTGAGAAGGTCACTAACATGACTATGATAAATTTTTTAATGATGTCACTATGAAAATGACCCTTATTATTCCTATATTGAATGTTGTGGGATCATGATCTAATGAAGTAGACCTCACATTCATATTGACTATATTTACCCTAGATGCTAGTGGTGAGTCACCCTTTAGGCTAAAAACTTACTTTCATGACTATGATTGTTACCAAACACTCTTTACTCATTTTTGATAGTGGATCCATGAGGTGAATGTGAATAAATAGTGATATGTGAGTATGATTCTAATGGGATATCAAAAAATAAGACGGGAGATGAAATGATAAGATTTTAGAATGGTTAAATAGTAGTGATAAGGCTATGAAAGAGGATGAAACATAATGGAGTGAAAATAACACAATGAATCCAATCTATAGGTAGTCATGAAGGAACCTAGGCAAACATAAACACATACCTTGATATCATATAATAGTTTGAATTCTCTTGAACTAGAATACACTTTCAAAGGAGAAGACTAGGAATCTCTAAACAACCTTCATAAATGCTAAGTTTCATTAAAATATGTTAAAATAGGACTATGAGGATGTTTGAGGGCAAATTATGGTTTCTAAGCCATGAGATATTGAGGAACCATGAGAAAATTTGAGTCAAGTACACTTTTCATTAATGAAACACTATAAAAAAATTGTGTTAATGAGTCTTGATATCTTTGAATCCATCTTAGAATATACACTATCCTTCAAACTACCTACATACTATATATTTGATATTAGATGTATTCTTTAAATCTATGCACTCAATAATCATATCAAACTATTAAGGAAGACATGAAATGTCTTTTTAATACCTGATAGACTATGATCAATTAGTAGTTTGGTCAAGATAGATAGAAACTTCAAAAAACCACACCACTCTTATTACCTTATGCAGATGTAAATAGCCATCAAAACCCTTAATTTCATATCCTTTGTTCATAGAGTTAAGAAAACAAAACTAGCAACCAATACCTATGATTGGAAGGTTATGAGGTCTATGTTCTCTAGTCAAGAGCTTAGATATGCTTTCTCTCTCTGTTGTATGTATTGAGCATAAACTTGAGGTGATATTGAAATTTACCAATGAAAATGCCATGGAATAAACATTAGTTTTGATCTTATCAAGAATTTAAACCTTCCATTATCTTCACCATGTGTCTGTAACTAGTTCTTATTACATCTCTAAGAATTATATTGACCTTCTGAAAACACTATCAAAACCTACAAATTCTCCTTTATTTCCTCATATTTCATATTTAAACCATCATTTTATGGCAACATGAATAAAAATATGAGTCAAAAGCATCTTAAAAGCAAGTAATATGCTAAGAAGAACACAAAGGTATCTCCTTTCACACATGGGAGATATTTTACTAGCCAAATAACTTTCTAAGCTCATAGAAGAGACATTTTAAAAATCAATAACCATGTGACTAATAAATATAATGACCAAGGGGTGATTTAAATATGTTATGAATGATTTAGTATCATTTTGAGATCATAATTTTCCATTTAGAGACCAAAAAATTCACTTTTAGACCAAATACACAGTTTCACAAAGAAGATTTGCGAATTAATATCATGTAAAAGTACCTTATAACCCTTATTAAAATTTATTCATGAGGATTTTATGTATTTTTATCACCATTTTGAAATATTATATCCCACCATTATTGAATATACTAGATACATCAAATAAACTCATAGAGAGTTATCTATTGCCATCTTCAATCATGTTAGATCATCAGGTATAGATCGTAAGACCACTTTAATTAATTTTTAAAGATATAAAAACATAGTCACACACCATTAGGAGACCTAACACAAGATGAAACTGAGACATGAACATGACAAGAAATGAGACTCGTACCTCTTTCAATTGATAACCAATGAACAGTCCTTTAACTTTCCATGATTCTTCAAAATACACGACAACTATGAGATTTTCATAATATACCAAAGATACTAATAATCAAATTGAAAAATTTCTATGCCTAACGACATAAAGTGGTCAACATTTTTGGTGACTCAATTGGTTTGAACAACCTATTGGTCAAAAGAATATATACTCTCCTTGATTATGACTCCTAGATACATAAGACTTGGATTAAAATTTAAAACTATTAAAACATGAAGACTTGACATGAATAAAACAATAAAACACAAAATATTGAATAGTAAAGAACAACTAATACAAAACTATAGCTAACAAACATGACCAACAACACTTAGAGAAATAAAACTACCACTATGTACAAAATGATTGGTTCTCCTAATAGCAAGACTTGAGTAACATCCCATTGATAGGAATAATGATATCCTCACTAATCAAATTATACAATTAGAAACCATTAATTTCATTATAACCATTAATGACATAGGTACCACTCCAAGGACTATCAAATTTAGAATGTTTACCTATTTTGTCATGGCATTCATCTCACTTGAGCACAGTGTCACCTGGATGAAAGGTCTTAGATGAAGCTATTTTGTAAAAATATATCTTTAATTGTTCTTGGTTGGACCACATAGTATGCATATCATTGTCACTTATTTCTTCTAACTCTCCCAACTCATTCATTATTACCTCCATTGCATCATTGTCCATAATATCCATCTGATGTGTAGGTTCTAAGGCTATAAATTTCAATTAAATTGGTAGATTTTATTCTATCCCATAAACTAGGAGGTAAGGAGAGTGACCAGTAACCTTCTTTGGAGTAATTTTATCTACCTACAAGGTAGTATTTAACTTGGTATGACATCCTTTTTTCCTATCCTCCATTATTTTCTTAATGATCCTAATCATATTCTTATTGGTGGACTCTGCTATTTTATTACCTTGAGGATAGTAATTTGATAAAAATTTGAGATAAATACCATGATAAAGGGTCTAATCACATACCTTTTCACTATTGAAATCCAAACCATTGTCTGATATGATGGTTGAGGGGACCCCAAAACAAGTCATTAGGCTATCATATAACTCTAAAACTAAGTTATAATTTGTTTCCTCGATTGTAACTACCTCCACCCACCTGGTAAAGTAATCATTGTTTGTAAAAACCCACTTATGTCTGGAACTTATGTCAATGAATTCTAATCCCCATTACATGAAGGGATGCTTAACTTGAATAGGTTTTAAAGGCATGCTAGCTAGTCTCTATTTACCAATAAAAATTGCATGCTTAGAACATATTATAACCCAAAAAAATGAGTATTTAAAAAAATTAGGAAAAAAATAGCTATCTCTTATGATCTTTGATGTTTTATTCTTGTCTACAAAGTGGCTTCCTACAAGCCCATCATGAAATTTTTCTACAATTTGTCTACTTGGATAGTTTCTACACATCTTAGAAACATAGATATAATGTCTTTATTGAATAATAATCCAAAAAATAATATGAAAGGGATAGATTTAATCATAAAATTTATCCTTTTTTCCCTATCTAATCATATATGACACTCTCCCATTTGGAGGAATCTTGTTATGTCTTGTGTCCAGCTAGAAGAAGAGATAGTTGTAGTTGCATGTTGATTATATTGGACTATCAAATTCAATTATTTTTCCACTTTAGAATATAATTTAAGGTGATAAGAGAAAACCCTACCTATGTTCAAATTTGTAACCTTCAATTCTATATAATATTCCATGAATTTGGTTACCCAACTATCCCTTTTTCCACTTAAGTCTCTTTTAAGGATAAAATACTTTACAATAGGATGAACCACCATCACAAAGATATTATTTTTAGATACCATATGCCTAAAATTATTTATAACCATTATGGTATAAATAATATTCTTCTCAATAAATTTATATATATCCTCATACTCTTTTAATACTTGACTAAACAAGCAATAGTTTGCTCTAATCCTTCATTATTTTATTACATGAGCATGGAAGAAATTGTATACATGTGGAGAAGGCATACATGAAAAATATTTAGTTAAATCAAATTGTATTAGGGTAGGATATTGAATAATGGACTCAAAACCTCTCTTACCTTCTTTTATCCATGATAATTCTTGATGTTTCTTGAGCATGTGAGATAGTGGCCACACTAATTCTAAAAATACAAATACGAACCTCCTAATAAAATTTATTTTATCTAATAAATTTTTAAATACCTTCTTGTGTTTAGGAAAATATAAATTAAGTATTTCCTCTATTTGTTCAAGATCAACATAAATTTTACCGTTGGACACAACTTGTCCTAGAAGCCTTCCCTCTGCACTATAAAGATACACTTTTCAGGTTCAAAGAGACCCCAAATGGTCTAAACCTATCAAATACCAATCTCATGTGTGTCAAATTATACTTAGGATATTTATAAAATATATTAATATAATCAATATAAATGAGTACTATTTCACTTATAAGCCCTTGGAAAGCCACATCCATTTCCCTTTAGAAAGTAGCCCTGGTATTGGAGAGTCCAAAAGGAATATTATTATATGCATAAGTACCCCATTTAGTTGTGAAGGTATTATTGTATTGATATTATTCCTTCACCAATATATGATTATACCCTAATTATACATAAAGTAGGAAAAACCTTTGTGAACCTAAAACTCTTTGTAAAATTTGATCTATGGATGGGAGAGGGTAGTGATTTCTTAATGACACCCTATTGAGATATTTGAAATCTACACACAACCTTATCTCTCCATTCCTTTTCCTCATAGTTACAATATTATCCAAAAATTTATAATGTTTGATGGGAAATATTATGTTATATTTAATAACCTTTGTTAGTTCTTTCCTCATAAGGATCTCAACCTTGGGGATTATTGGTATTTATTTTTATCTCATAGGTTTGGCATTTTATTCTAGATCCATAGTATTTTATGCCAACCTACAATCAAAACCATTTAAATCATGATATTCCCATGAAGTAACATCCATAAACTCTTTTCAAAATACTATGAAGGCTTCTCTCTCCTCAGTATTAAATTTTCCTAACTTGAGTAGATTATCTTTAGCTATGGTAATTTGTTCATAATGTTAATTTTTAGTGGAGATTATTAACTTATATTTTATTATATAATAATCCTCATTAAACATGCCCTCCAAAGTTACAAAGACCCTAGATAGATTATTTGACTTTAAATGGATAATTTGGTCCTCATGTTGACATTGTAACTTATCCTAGTTGTTTGAGCAAAAATATACCTCATGTTGTAAGAAACATGTAATTTATTTATCACTATAAAATAAATGAAAATATTGAATACCCATTTAATTTATGATTGATCCATAGTGTCTTTGAGCCCATCAACCATATAATAATTTATGCTAATAATAACTAACTAGTCTGCATGTTGATTGGCTCCTATAAGAATGGAGTGAATGTCAAAATCTTAGAATTCCTCCATAAGATCCCAAACCATATGTTTATAGGCCTTTAGGAGTGTATTTTTTCTACACTCATACCTATTACCTACTACACTACTAATTTACTAGCTCATTTAACTTGAAAAATCTTAATACACCTCTTCCTTATGCATTATAGACCATGAAGGAGAGCCTCATATTATGTAGTATTAGAGGTACAAATAAATTGGAATCTTAAAGAATAATATTACATTTGATTGAGAGGAGACACAAGAATAACACCTACCCCAATCCCATTATTTGATCTAAACCCATCAAAGAAAAATTTCCAAACTCCATGATCTTGTGTTGTGTTAGTGAGACTAGGAATCATGGCACCTTATTCATGCATGAAATAAATACCCAAACCTGATTATTGAATAATTTTATAAGAATCATAACCATGATTATCAACTTCCCACTCATAAAGGATTAAACTTGGTATACCTTCAAGTGATTTAGAATCTTCTTGATCATTAAAAAAGTTCATCTTCTTATGAGATACTACAATTAAAATTTGATGAGTTGGTCATATAATGTTCTAAATGAAATTTGGATATAGGTTATGACCTTATGGTTACTATGTACCATATCTAGTTCTAAAAACCATGTAGGACCAATCATGAGAGATATCCCCCTTATTTTGGCAGTGAAATCCCTAGACAAGTAGAAGGCAAAGTAGGGGGAAGATCTACTATGAACACATATTGAGAAATAGTAAAATTAGGGAAAAAAATAAAATGACTGTAAAGTCCTTAAAAAACATACAATATTAGTAGGAGACCCATATAGCTATAGAACTCCCTTATTATGAGGCTCATATTGAAGTCCCAACTTATCAGGTATGGATTTAGGCATGATAGAGGTATTAGCCCCAATATAATTCATGAAATTATGTATAAGTAAATCACCTATGATAACTAAAATATATAAGGGGGGATTAATACCTTTAGTTTTTGAAGCTCAAGAGATTGAATATAATTTGTAAGAACAATGCTTACATTTTTTCTTATTTATCTAAAATATGAAGCTTGGAGAGCTCTTCTTGTAGGATATCCTTTTACCCTAGAATAATTAATATGTACCACATATAAATAAAGATAGGGGACTTATTCATCTGATAAATAATGTTAAGAGGATGATTTTATATCTTAAGATTCAATTTAGGATCATAATTATTACCTAAAGGTTGTATAAACTATGGTATGAAATGAACTTTTTGATTCTACCCTTTATCATCTTGTACTTGTTGAGTTGATGGTGAATTTTGAGGTGCATCTTAAGTGGTATTATTTTTATGTGATTGATAAGGTAGACAAGCTACCATTTTATGACCTAAACCATCACCAATTTCACTTCTTTTGGAACTTACATGAGCTATAACTAGATTGTCTATATTAGCCATATTTTGACCCTGACTAGCTACCATTTGATCAAATAGATTTTCAACTTCTTGTAAATTGGTAAAGATAGTTGTAGAATGTGTTTTTCTTCCACCTTCTCCTTGTCAACTTGGTACCTTAGCTTGAGTGAAAGAACGAATGTCTCCATATGATAGAGAAGCTTCCCTATGTTTCGATAGTAGTTGATTATAATGTGATTGAAGAGATGGACCTTGTTGTATGAAAGATTATTGAATCACATTATTATTAGGAGATATTTATATATTGTTTGATTACTCCTATTAACTAGATGATTTATCTTCTTAAGCATAGTTGTGATAAGTTGAAACCAAATATCTATAACTACTAGAAGTATTTGGATTATAAGCATTATATGGTATTATATCTTACCCAATATGTCCACTAGTTACCATTTATTTGATCAATATTAATAGTAAATGATAATGAAGTAATGGTAGGGATACGAGGGTGTATCTCTAGAAAAAAAGGCATGGGTGGTATAGGAGAGATTTTTCCTACTTGGATTAGGTAGTTATCAACACTTATGGATACCTCATACGCATTTGACAAGGTTATTCCTCTTTTTTATTATATCATAATCATTACATTTGAATTTATAGATTTTAAGTAATATAGGAATTCATAGTTAAGGGTGGGTTTGATAACTATAGGGATCCTATCCTAGGTTTTGCAATAATTATAGTTAAATTTGACCATGAACTCCTAGGGGTTTTTGTTGATTATAGTAAGTTTCTACACCAAGGAAAGATGGCCACTCTTATCTTCAAAATGATTAACAAGATTTATCTAAAGTCATCCTAGGTGTTAATGGATGAAGGTTCTTGTTGATAAGTGATTTAATTGATGTAAAGGTAGATGTAATTTATGTTAAGGTACATTTGGTGAAGATGCATAGTGAATGGTATTTAAGGTTTGAGCTTATCTGCTTCATGTGATAAGGAAGCTATGTGATAATAGAAAATTTGAAGGAAACTAAATGTCTCTATATTAAAAGATAATTTGAAGGAAACCTAATTATTCTTTTATTGGTTGATATCAAGGTTAAGTTCAATTGAGAATTAAATCATGTTCTTAAGTACAAGGTGTCTTGAGAAACCTAGTCTAGACCCTATGAGGTGTATATAATTAATTTTGGTAAAGTATGTAAGAGAAATATTATGAGAGGTTTTTTTTTCATTGTGTGATAATTCAAGAGAAGTATAAATAATTTTAGAAGTGCTTCAAGGTTAGTTTTCAAGTTTTAAGTGCTTAAGAATCTTAGTCATGGCACTAGTCATAGCATAAATAAACCTTATGAGAAGGTGTGAGTTTGATGGCTTGGTGATATGAGTGCACATAAGAATTAATGGATGCATAAGGTTTCTTGAGAATGTTTTTGAGGCATCATATCACTCATGAGAGTCTCAAGGTGAACCTACAAGGTTAGGATCTATAGATTGAGTACATAACTAAACCCTTGTTAGACCCTACTTGGCCTAATTAGGCATCATGGTCCTTTTTCAAGAGATATGAAGGATGTATGTAACTATTTAATCATAAGATAGGTTTTTTTGAGTATGTGAGTGAGGTGGAGAGCACATGGAAAAATGCATGAAGGTCAGTTTTAAGGCCTAATGTGATTTGGAGGCCAATATATAGAGAGCAAAGACAGAGAGAGTGTGGCCTACTTATGGGTCATGATCAGATTTCAAGGTGTTTGAGTTCATATAAGCATAACAATAGGTATGATATGTTGTTTCAATCATTTTTAGAAAGTTTTAGGTCATAGTTTGTAATAAAAGGCATGAAAATTGGTTTTGAGGTCTCTCTAGTACACAAAATGAAGGCATACAAACCCAAGAAGAACTTTCAAGTGTTCATTGACATGTGAAAACTATATGTGGGAAACTAAGATATTAATGGTATATGTAAAATTTTAATATATTAAAATTATAGGTATTATTTTTTGAATTGAGGAGTTATACTTTAGGAACAATCATTAATAATGGAAGTGTGTTTAAACCCTCTTGGAAACCTAATAGTAGATGTTTAATATCTTGTTCAAAACAGCCCAAAATGGTCTAAAATGTATATAAAAACTATTTTATAATGTAATAAACTCTCCAAGGTACCTCAAAGTGTGACTTAGTTGTCGAGTGTATGAGTAGACCCTACAAGACAGTGAACATTTCTTGTATATTTGTTATTATAGTCAGAGTTGACAAAGTCATGAAAAAAATGGATTGAGGATGAATATTGAGACTCATGTTTCATGTCCATGAATATTTATGGATAAGTTAAATCCCTAAATTATGTTAAACTGATCATCTAAGTTAGCCAATTTATGATAGGCCTACTATGGAAATAGTTAGAAACCTAGGCAATTGTGACATGTTTACTAGGGATGTTTTATCATTGAAGAGTGATGGAACCAAGTAAATGGAGGAATTATTAAATACATTTAAGACATTCTCATGTTGATTATATGTGTTTCAGGATAGTGATTATAGTGAAAACATTGGTCACAAGTTGACCTATTTGGTTCAAATGAGATAATGAGATACAAGGTTATGAGATTGGTTTGAAATAATAATATTATCTCTTAAATATATTATATTTATATAAAATTATTGTATAATTATCTCATCATATAATCTACATGAATCATACGTCTCTATAAATTTTCATTCAAATGTTGAAGGTCATTGTCTCCATGATTGTCCTTTAAGGTAAACTAACAGTTTTAGGTAAGAAAATTACAGTGATGAGTTTGAGAATATATGCCCTGGGTTAAGTCATAAAATGAACATGATGTTAGTTTTTGGTACATTAATTTCATATCCATTCTTTTTATAATGTTTGATATTTAGTTAAAGTGATTGAAATGTTGAATCTAAAATGGTTTGACTGGTTCTTATTTGACTATATACTAAAGATAAAAGATCAGTATACAAGACCAATATTTGACATTATAAGGTGTTATTTTTTTATTTAAAAGTTATATATATATATATATATATAATAAAAATTTTAAATTATAATGTTTCATGGAAAGTGTTCTATCAGGTATTGAAGATCAAATTGTTCATGACTAGGTTCTGGAGTGTTCTGATAGTTTTGAGTGGGCTATTTGTAGAGAAGTGTTTGGGTCCTTTTTCTCTACATTTTTAAATAAAAATAATATTGTGATGACCATAAGTTTATTTAATTTATATTCATGTGAATTATTTCCATGTTTTTATTAAATTTTTGTTTAAACTCCTATAGATTAAGATAGATTTTATATAGGTTCATACACCTAATTGTGAACAATACTAATGATATTCTTCATGTAGTGGTTGAAGCTAAAATGTGCCATGGAATTAATATGAAATTATTGGAGATATTTATTATTTGTATGTGAAGTGTTCCTACCATGTGTGTAGCTTGAAAGTGTTCTAGGGAGATCAAAGGGTAATGTGTGCTAATGAAGGCCTATTTGAATTAGGTCTCGTAAGGCCTAAAAGAGGTTTTAGTATTTTATGTCATAGATGACCTATTATAATGATTTATACATGTATGAAACATGTTATAGGACATATTTAAAATATAATACAAGTGTTCAAGTGAATTTTTATTAATAATAGGTATATGAGTAAGAGGATTGTATATATACAAGGTAATTTTTAGGCCTATTTGTGTAAGTAGAGAATAAACTAATAAAATAGTATATTGGTGAGAATAAAGACATATTTTAGACCATAAAAGTAGTTTATAGGATGATTAATTATTATATAATAGTTTTAATACATATGAATATCAATGTCATATGACCTAATCTATATTAAAGAGACTTAGTTGAGTAAATAATCTTAAAAGGTAGTTTGAGAGGGATAAGAGTGTGAAGAGATCAAGAGGTGGTAATCATCAGTTTATTGAGAAGCAAGTTTTTATGATGGTGATAAAATAAATTAGGTTTTTTCATTGGTTTTGATTCATCTATGGGGTTGTTTCCTCCTTGCAAGTTGGTTCTTGTTAAAGACTAGTTGGGTTGGTGCTTAGCTAGTTGGGGTTGGTGTTCTATGTAAAGTTGATGCTTCACTAAATATGGTGTTTATCTTATAGGATTGTATTCCATTTGTATATATAAATTATTTTTATTCCAATTAATGGTACCCTATACATGTGATGTTTTTTTGGTTTTTATGCTTGTGTGGATAGGTGCTTATTATTGTTATATATATCTTGTTTGAATGGTTCATGATTATTTAAGTGAATTGATAAGAAAAGTTTTGAAGACTTATTCACCCCAAATATTAGTCATTTTTATTTCAACATTTGGTATTATATTATGTCCTTTGAATTAGGTCTAATATCCTAAATGAGATCCTATAATTAAGGGTGTCTAGTTAGTAAGCTCAAAGTGGTTTCTCTAATAAGGCTCCATTATTAAAGGGGATTAACTATGCCTTTTGAAGAATTAAAATGAGGACTTATATAATGTCAATGGGTCATGACATATGGAAGTTATTTTTGGATGTATACACTCCATCTCTTTCACCACTAACTAATGCAACATGTTGGAAGTAAAGTGAGAACAATTCTGAAGTAATGAATTCCATTTTATGTGGCCTATCAGAGGCAGAGTTTGTGAAGTTAATTCACTGTGAGTCACCCAAGGTGATATGGGAAAAATTGAAGACTATATATGAAGGAGACACCATGATGAATATCAAAAAAATTTAAAACCCCCAAAGATAGTTTGGAAATATGAAAATGAATGAAGATGAAACCATTGCATCTTACATGTTGAAGGTTGATAATTTGTCAATGTCATTAGAATATTGGGAGAATAAGTAAAAGAAATTATAGTTGTAAAAAAGGTATTGAGATCAATAACTCCTAAGTTTTATTCTAAGGTGTTTATAGTAGAAGAGATTTAAGATTTGGAAAAGTTAGAAATAGATGGGATTCATGGCATCTTGATTGCCTATGAGATGAGAATAAATGAAGACCTCCTTAGAAAGAATAAAAATTCAAAACTAAGAAGTAAAAATTTAAGAATTTAAAGGATGAGGTATGTTTAGATGTTGATGATGATGAAATAATATCCATGTTTTTTAGGAAATTGAGGTTTTGATCTAGTAAGTACAAGGGTAATCTACCTTTCAAATGCTTCAACTATGGTAAGATTAGTCACTTTGCATCTAAGTGTCCTAACAAGGATAAGGATGAGCATGATGAACATCATGGATATGATAAGAAGGTTTATAATCCTGACAATAATAAGAAATATTTTAAGAATTATGATGATAGGAAAGGGTCATTTAAGAAGAAAAGAAGTTTCTATACTAAATATGATAATAACTCATCTAATGTAAGTGATACAACCAAATATAATAATGATGATGATAGTAATGAACATGGACATGAAAATAATGAAAATTTACTCATGGCCATAGAAATAGATAATGAGGGTTTATAAAATGGGGAAGGCCTTATTATTGACGAAGAATCAAATGAAGAATAAGCTTAAGGGAACATTGAGTCTAAAATGGTGAGTGATCTAGAGAAGTTAAAGTTCCAAATAAGAAGAATCACAAACTAAGATCATTAGTTAAGGAATATGAAGAGCATACTGGTTTATTTTAAGAAAAATAAGTAACACATCCAATGGCTATGATGAAATAATCAATCATATTGAAGCATAGATGGAAATAGTCATTACAAGCCTAAAATCCAAAGAAGAAGAATGCATTAGGTATGGAACTAAGATGGAATCCTTGAAATATGAGATGGATCAATCATCTAGAAAGTTGAAGACCTTTGTGAAGTTTGAAAAGAGCACTGAGGCTCTAGATGATATTGTGAGAAGTCAAAAGTCTACAAGTGATAAGATAGGTCTTGGTTTCAAAGAAGACCAAAATAAGACATCTCAAGAAAAGGAGAAATCTAATCAAGACAAGAAGGTCAAGATGAAAATATCAATCAAAAAACCTAATTCTATGAGGTATGCTAGTTCATTTAATGTTTATTGTTATACATGAAATTAATTTGGTTATAAATCAAGAGAGTATAGAAGACCCTCTAAAATTGAATATACATGAGATTAAGAAAAGAATGATTAGTCAATAGGTATGTATGAGGTATTTTTATACATCTATCATAGTATATGACACATTTAAATATTCTTCCTTAATATAATTGTAAGGTCATCAAGTAAAACCAAGAGGTTTGAAACCCCTAGAATGCAAGAGAGAAGGCAAATGAATGTTTGGAAACTAAATAAAGAAAAGGTCAGTAACAATCAATAGACATGCTCAAATGGAATATTTACTATGGTATAAGATTCTTCAAATGAGACATCAAGTCAAGAATGTATATTATTAGCTCATATTTATGATCAAATGGTTGATAAAGAGGTCAATAATATAGTGTCAATCAATCATAAAAGGATACTGATGGATATTCAGTCTTATGAGAGCATGGACATCTAGGAATCTCCTAAACTTATATTGTTTTAATGATATATGGAAAGGGGTAACTTCATTAGGATTCATCGAGACAATATTTAGTTAGTAGAATCATTATGAATGATTGGTTTTAGGGGGAGATATTTAAGTTTTTCATAAGCTCCAAGTGTAATTTTGACAAGCATACAATATGTAAGAAAAGTTGTTCTAGCAATTGGTATTTGAGAATGACATGTATTCTATTAATTTATTTTGTGAGATCAAGTTGTGAAGCTAAAGGGAGAGATTGGTAAATCTAATTTAATATTTAGGTTATGAGAATAGTTTATAAAGAGGGAGAATTAGTGGTTTTATAAGTTTTAATATGTATGAATCTTTGTGATTAATTTCAAAGGGGGAGAAAGTTCAAGAAGGAAGATTGACTAGATTAGGGGAGATGAGAGTGATTAGATTGAAGACTTTTTTCCCATAAACTATAAAGGGGGAGTTTTTTGAGAAGTGTTATCATTGATGTTAAGGTGGATGTAATTTATTTCAAGTTGCATCTGGTGACGATGCATGGCAAGTGGTCTTTGAGGTATGAGCTTGTGTGTTTGATGTGATAAGGAAGCCTTGTGACAAGATATAATTTGAAGTTAACCTAATGTATCTCTATTGAGAGATAATTTTAACCCAACCAAATGATTATTATGTTGGTTTATATAAAGGTTCATGTCAAGTGAGCATTAAATCATGTTCTTAAGTACAAGGTGTCTTGAGAAGCCTAGTCTAGACCCTATGAGAAGGTGTGCATAGTGAAGTTTAGTAAAGTAAGTACACGTAATATTGTGATAGTTTTTTTGGAATTGTGTGATAATGTAAAATAAATTCATTTAATTTCATAAGTTTTTCATGGTTATTTTTCAAGTTTCAAGTGCTTAAAAATCTTGGTCATGGCACTAGTCATAGCATGAAGAGACCTTGTGAGAATTTATGAATATGATGTCTTGGTGAGATGAATTCACATAGGAATGAATGGATGTATAAGGTTTATTGATCATACATGTTATGAATTAGGTAACTCATGAGAGTCTCAAGTTGAGCCTATAGGGGTAGGATCTAAAGATCAAGTACGTAACTAAACCACTTCTAGACCCTGCTTGTCTTAATGAGGCACCATGATCTATTTTCAAGGCATGTGAAAGATGTATGTAAATTTTTAAGAATGAGAGAGATTATTTTAGTATGTGATTAAGGTGGAGATCACATGTAAATAAGCATGAAGGTCAGTTTCAAGGCCTAATGTGATTTATAGGTCAAGATCTGGAGAGCAAAGAGAGAGTGTGTGGCATAATGAGTAGTCATGATAATATTTAATGGTGTTTAAGATAATATAATTATTAAAATATTTATTATATGTTTTTTCAATCATGTTCACAAATTTTGAGGTCATGGTTTGTAAATAAAGACATTAAAATTGGTTTTAAGGTCTCTTAAGTATGTAGAATGAAGGCATACAAACCGAAGAACTTTTAGGTGTTCATTGACATATGTAACCTATACATGGGATAATAATATATTCATGTTATATGGATAAGTGTACTAAATCATAATTTAAACCATTAATTTTTAAATTGAGGGGATATGCTTTATGAATAATCATTAAAAATAAAAATGTGTTTAAACCCTCTTAGAACCCTAATAGTGAGCCGATATTGAATATCTTGTTAAAAATAGAAAATAATGGTCTAATATGGATATTAAAACTATTTTATAATATATTAAACTTCTAACTAATCCCTGGATTTCTCTTTATTTCCACCATTAGTCTTGTTAGCAACTAGTTAAGTTAAATGATCATTTTATCAAAATTAAGGGAATTAAATTTTTATAAAACTTCATGTACATGAAACATGAATCTAAATATTCATCTTCCATCCATTTCCTTTTCTTGACTTGGTCAACTCTAATTTTTGTAGGGATGTGTTATCATAGAAATGTGATGGAAACAAGTAGATGGATTTTTTTTTTTTAGGAATTTAAATAAATTATCATTTTTTGTATACATGTTTTAGGATAGTGATTATAGTGAAAAAATTTATCACAAGTTGACCTGTCTAGTTCAGATGAGACAGTGAGATATAAGGTTATGAGATTGGTCTGCAAGACCAATATTTCCACCTGACCAAATTATATTTATATATTATTAAGTTATAATTAGCTCTTGGAATCATATAAATTCATCATAAGTCTATTTAAAATTGTCAAAAAGATGTTTAAGGTCATTTCCCCCATGACTATGCTTTAAGATAAACTTGTAGTTCTAGATAAAGAAATTGAAGTGATGAGTTTGAGACTCTATGCCCAGAGATGAAGAATATAATTAACATGATGTTATTTATTGGTAAATTTATTTAATATAAATTCTTTTTATAAGGTTTTATATTCATTAATTTTGAATCTAAAATGGCTTGACTGGTTCTAGTTTGATTATGTGTACTGAAGATAAAGGATTGGTTTGTAAGACCAATATTTTACATTATTGCTTGTGATTTTTATTTTTAATAGTGGTATATATATGTAGAAGTATCTTTTTAAATTATCATTGGTAATGTTAAGTATTTTTTTAGGTGTTGAAGACCAAGTTGTTTATAACTGGGTTTTGGAGTGTTTTGTTAGTTCTAAGTGGGCTATTTGTAGAGAAGTGTTTGGGTCATTTTTCTATAAATTTTGAAGTCTAAAGAATATGGTTATTATCCTAAGTTAATGGAGTTTATATTAATTTTAATTATTTCCATTGTTTTTTATTTAATTTATCTTTAATCTCCTGTAGTTTAAGAAAGACTTTCTATAGGTTCACAGACCTAATTGTGAACAGTACTAATGGTGTGCTTCAAGTAGTGGTTGAAGATAAAAAGTGACATGGAAATAATATTAAATTATTGGAGGCATATTAAATTTTTATCTTAATTTTTCCTATTGTTTGTGTAGTTTTTGAGTTTTCCAAGGAGATCAAAGGGTAACGTGTGCTAATGAAGGCCTAATTGAATTAGGTCTCCTTAAGGCTTAAAAGAGAGTTTAGTCTTTTATATCATGGATGTCCTATTGTAATGATTTATAATTGTATTAAAAATTTTATAAGATGTATTGAAAATATAATCCAAGTGTAAAAATTTATATGGGTTACTAATAGATATATGAACAAGAGGCTTGTATATATACAAGGTAGTTTTTAGGCCTATTTGTGTAGGTAGAGAAAAAATGAATAAAGTAGTATATTATTTAGTATACAGTAGTTTTTTAGACCATAATAGGAGTGTATATTATAAATTATATATATATATATATATATATATATATATTAGTGTGACTATTTTTGACGCTGGAAAGTGCACCCTGCGGCAGGAAAACGGATTCCTGCCCTCTCCCCGCAACATGGAAACCCCTCTCTCGCCTGTGGGACGGCGAAGTAGGAGAGGAGAGTCTCTAGATATGGGCTAGTTCCCTCTGATGTATCTTTTTTGTTTCAGGTAGTGCAAAATATAGGTATATAGGTATACTGGGGCAGATGAAAAGTGATAGAGAAAAAGCATGAAAACAAACAGCCTACTCTAAAAGAGGTGATACACCAAAAACAAGTTGACCTTCCAGATCCACTCTCAGAATCAAGTGGAATGCAAGTATACTCTACACATCTGGTAGCGGAACCAGGCTGCTAAGACTTAAGGGGGAGGCTATAATGGAAAACACATAACAGAGGTTTACTGAGGTGCTATGGAATGCACACTTGCAAGCAACTTACTCTATTCTGTCCTTCTCAAGTATTGCTCTTCTCCTTTCAGCTACAGAACCGGCGCCTGTAGATAGCTGGTCTGTTGGTATTACCTGTGAAAGCATGGAAGATAATGACTAAGCACAAATAATACTCATGGCATACACAACAAATCAATCCAAGATGGAGGCAAAAGCTATATTTTTATTGATTCAGGTGGAGAACTTTGAGAGCAGTGCTCTTTACAAAAGTCAGGAAGATCCTGATAAACGACTAAGTCTGTGTATTTATATCAGAAGAGCCAAGAGAAGCTTCATTGGGAAGAGTGAAAAAACACTGTAGCTAATGTCACAATTCTACCAAGACCATGCTTATTGCCTCATTTTGTGTGCTAGTCTCCTCCTCCGGCGGCTGGGCGGGTTTTTTCTTATGCACTACAAGTGATTTTTGCTGCCATCTATTGTGGGCAGCGAATTTCCCACCCACTGCATGGACTACATATAGGATTTATGCCGACGTCGGCTGATAAGCTACTAACAGCAGTAGTTCTGCCAATGTCGGCCTATGTAAATTGTCGACGGTGGCAATTTTGCCGACGTTGGTCGATGTAAACGGCCTTTCTCCTTCCCCATCGGGGCGCAGGGGTTTTCATTTTTGCCACCTGAGGGCGGTGATTTTCACTTTTGTGCCTTTGGGTGGGCTTTTCCCATTCACCACCTTCAGGCAGGGGTTTTTTTATTTCCTGTCAGGGGGCGGGGGTTTCATTTTTACCGCCTGAGGGCGGTGCTTTTTCCTTTTCCCCGCTGGCTGTTGTGCTACCGACGGTGGTAGTTCTACCGACATCGATCGATGTAAGATGCTGACGGCGATAGTATTGCCGACGTTGGCCTTTTTTATTTTTTTCTTTTGTGTTGTGGGCGGCAAATTTGCCACCCTTTGCATGTGTGTAGGTGGTTTCCTTTTGCCCGCCTTTGTTGTGGGCAGCGATTTTGCCACCCTCTACATTTTGTCTGCCCTCTTTTTTGCCTAAGTGTTAAATGCTCCATTTTTTCCCTCTCTTCTCCTGTGGATGTTTAAAGACTCTGCCTTTTGCTACCATGAATGTCAATGAACGAGGTCAATGAACCAATGCTCTAAAGTGGAGCTGTCAAAACCTGAAGGTGAACCTCGCAACCTGAAATGACTGGCCATGCAACACAGGTGTAGGAGGTGACCGAGATTTTGCCTGAGGGGCAAAATTGGGTCAACAAATTGGCGACTCATGCGGGAAGCATGTCTGCTATGCTTAGGACCCAGTTGCCTTGCATATCCATTAGGTGCAGAGTTGGATGGTAACTTTGAAGATAGTTCACAATAGCTCAAAAGATTATAAAATCAAAATATATAGAATTTACCCCCAGACTTAAATGGAAACACACAAGACTAAAAACAACTAACTGTGCAAACTGCACTTAGGGAAAATAGGGAAGAAAATAAGGGAAACTATGTATAGTCGAACCAAAATTTAGTGGCAATGCTTCAGATGTATCCCGTTGACTGGGATACGCAATTCTTTGCCATCCAACTTGGAGAGTTGAAATGCGTTATGCTGCTTGCACTGAGTAATGATGTAAGGACTACTCCAGAGGGCATCAAATTTTGCATGTTTTCTGGGCTTAGCTCTATCTTCATCCCATTTTAGGACAATGTCTCCTTCAATGAAACTTTTTGATGAAGACTTTTTGTCAAAATGTCCTTTCACCTACTGTTGGCGACTGACCATAGAGACCATGGCCCGATTCCTTACCTCCTGGAGCTCCATTAGTTCACACAATCTAACCTCCATGCTGCTTCCTTCTTCTAGCTATAGTTGATGAGCGAGGTCCAATGCTAGCAATTCGAGTGAGATAGGAAGCCTTGCTTCCCTTCCATACACAAGCGTATATGGATAATTTTTGATTGATCTTTTTGGAGTGATTCAATCGGCCCATAGAGCTGTTTTCAACTTGGCATGCCAAGTTTTCTAATTTTCTTCCATGATCCTTTTTATAATCCTGATCAAATTTTTGTTATTGGACTCAGCTAGCCCATTTCCCTGTGGGTAGTAATTTGACGAAGTGCTGAGGTATATACCATACCTTAGCGCCCATTCACTAGTTTTGGTTTCAAGAAAACCCAAGGCGTTATCTGAGATTATAGTGGCTGGGACCCCAAAACGTGTCACTAAGTCCTCATAGAAATCTAGGACTACGCTTTCATTTGCTTCCTTCAAATCAATGGCTTCCACCCACTTGGTGAAATAATTCGTAGCAGTCAGGACCCACTTGTGTTTGGCGCTAGAGGGAGGATTGATCATCCCTATGAAATCCAGGCCCCACTGCATGAATGGTTGTTCAACTTGACTGGGTTGTAGGGGCATGGCAGCCAATCACTATTTTCCATCAAAAAGTGCACACTTCTGACACTTTCTTATCTAGGCATGGGTATCCTTGAAGAGAGTGGGCCAAAAATAGCCAGCTCTCATTATTTTTGCTGCTGTGGTCTTAGGGGCGAAATGGCTGCCTACTGGCCCATCATGAAACCTAGCCAATACCTTGTCAGCCTGACTGGAGTCAATACATCTCAAGAGAGCCCCAGAGAGATCCTTCCTAAATAATACTCCATCAATAAAAACATAGGGAAGGGACTGAAGTTTAAAATACCTCCTTCCGGCCCTACCGAGACCCTGTGGATATTCGCCTGTAAGAAGGAAACGTTTCACGTCCAGTGTCCAGTCTCTTATGACAGCTGGTTCTTCTGTAGTGGCTGCATCATGGATCAACAAGCTGTCCTCATCCTTTTGTCTCAAATCTGCTGCTAGTTGTTCACACATACCCCTTCCTCTCACCAACTTGGCAATTTTGATGTCTATGTCGTACTCCATTACCTTGGTGATCCATCCCACTCTTTTCTCGTTTAAGTCTCGATTGGTTAGGAAATCCTTGAAGCCAGGATGTGGAACCATGAGATGGATCCTGCTATTTGATAACATATATCTGAACTTCTTCAAGCTGTGCACCACTACTAGGACTTGCTTCTCTACGTATGTGTACCTGATTTTGAAGTCCTCTAACCCTTGGCTGAAGAAGGCAAGTGCTTGCTCGAGGTCATCACTGTTTGCTTCGGTAAGCATAGCATATATTACTTCTCCATTGCTGAAGGTATAGAGATTGAGGTCTTTGTTGATGTTGGGGCTGATTAGAGTGGGAGCCTGGGTCAAAGCCTATTTGATAGCTTCAAAGCTATCCTTTCTTGGCATTGTCCATTTGAATTCTTCACCCTTTCTTAGCAAGGAGGTTAGGGGTTTAACTATTTCAGTAAAATTTGGAATGAACCTCTGAATGAAATTTATCCAGCCAAAGAAACTCTACAGGCCTTTCTTGTGCTTTGGTAGGGACATCTCCAGAATGGAGTAGACTCTCTCAGAGTCAATAGACAAACCTTCCTTGGACACAATGTGGCCAAGAAGTTTCCCCTCATGAACTGCAAATACACATTTCTTTGGATTTAGGGAGATGCCAAATTCCCTGCACCTCTCAAAAATCTACCTGAGGTGCTTCATATGATGTCCTGCCTCTTTGGAGAAAACTGTTATATCATCGAGGTACACTAGCAAATTCTTATTTATTAAACCACTGAAAGCCATGTCCATGGCACGCTGGAAAGTATCACCAGCATTGGATAGCCTGAAAGGCATCTTCTGATAGGTGAACATTCCCCATTTAGTGGTGAAGGTTGTTTTGTATTGGTCAGAGCCCTGTACCAGAATCTGATTATATCCTGAATAACCATCCAGGAGGGAGAAGCGTTCGAAACTAGTTACCTTTTGAAGGATTTGCTCCATGTTCGGAAGGGGATAATGATCCTTTAAAGAGACTTTATTAAGGTCTCTGAAGTCGATGCACAGTCTGATCTCCCCATTTTTCTTTCTAACTGGAACCAAATTGGCCAACCATGAGGAATGTTTGATCAAAAATATAATGCCGAACTCAATCAACTTGACCAATTCCTTCTGCATAAGGAGCTCGATCATCGGATTAATAGGCCTCTACTTTTGTGTGACTGGCTTTGCACCTTCATCCAATTCAATGGTGTGATGGGCGAGTCTTGGATCAAAGCCTTTCAAGTCGCTATAGTTTCAGGCGAAGACGTCAGCGAACTCCTGACACAACAGAATGAAAGCTTGCCTTTCTTGAAACGTGCAGACCTTACCAAGCGCTAGCAACTTGTCCTTAAAGATTTCAACCTTTTCATAATTATCCTCTTTGGTAGTGATGTGTGCTTTGTCATCTTTTAGTTGGTCCTCTCCATTGAAAATACTTTCAAGTGTGACCAGACCCTTAGGGAGTTTATTGTTCTTCAATTGAACAATCTGATTTCCATATTGCTGCTGCAATTTCGCTTGATTGTGGACCGCAAACTCAGCTTCCTCTTACAGGAAAAGAGCTATCTGTTGGTCATTTTTGAAGACCTACCAATTTGTAACATTGTCTAGAATTGAAGGTCGAACCACCACTTTTAAATGGCGTGAACCACAACCCTTGCTTATTTCTTTTGAAACATCAAATTGGGCACCAACAGTTGCCAACCTGTCAGCCTGCTTATTTTGTTCTCTGGGAATCAAGGTAATGTTAAGAGCAAGGAAATATTCTATCAAGCCCCAGACTCTATGCTTGTAAGACTTCAGTAAGGAGTTCTTGGTCAGGTTTAGGCCTCTTATTTGGTTCACTATTAGTTCACTGTCCCCCAGGATTTGCAATTTCTTGATCCCTCTCTTTCTTGCCCACTCAAGTCCATGAATCAAAGACTCATATTTTTCAACATTACATGTGCAAGAGAACTAAAAATGGAAAGCTGAAAAGTACCTTTCTTTAGAAGGGGAGATTAACATTGCCCCACCACCAGCACCTAGTTTGCTTCTGGAATCGTCGAAGTATAACTACCACAGGCCAAGGTCTTCTTTGTTCTCCTTCATTATATTGGGCATGATGGCACTTTCTTCATGCAAGCAATAGACACCAAGGTCTACCTCTTCAATAAACTTATAAGGATCATGCTCGAAGTTATCGCTTCCCCACTCATCCAAGAGTAGATCTGTGACTCCCTCAAGAGCAGAAGATGAAGATTTGTCTATTTGAGAGTCTTCTAGATCAATGATAGTGTAACTGACATTCGTTACCTTGGGTGAATAGGGATTTAGGTGATCCTTGTAGAGTGGCTTAGATTTGATTTTCACTTTGGTACCGTATTTGGTTCTGAAAACCAGATATGACCAATTCGCTGCTAGATAACCACCTATCTTAGACGTAAAGTCCCTAGACAAATAGATTGAAAAATATGGAGGAATGTCCGCTACCACTATATCTTAGGGAATTGAGAATGTTGGGTAGGCATGCAATGTTAAACTCAATCCTTTCAGGACTCCAACTATTTTTGCGAGTGTCCCATCTAGTTGCAAGATTCTCTTGTTCATTGCTTCATATTTTAATCCCATCTTATCAGCAATGCACTTAGGCATTACTGAAGTGCTGGCCCCGCTATCAATTATGTAATTATGTACTAAGAAATCCTCTATGATCAAAGATACATAAAAAGGGGGAGTCTTTTCTTTTTTCTTTACCTGACTTGAAGCAGAAGGCTACCCATTCGTCATTAAGATGTTATTAGTGTCTGTTGGGATGCCCTGGCAATCTAGCTCATGCAATTCTTCCTTCAATACCTCCTTTTGTCCTGAAAGAGACAATGAATCCCATAGAGAAATGTTCACATGCAATTTATTCATTTGATCAACTATATTAACTTAGGGACTGACTCCTTTCGTGTTTTCCTTTGGGCTGATCCTGACTGGAGCTGTAGACTGAGGAGCTGGAGGTGCAAATGGTTGTCTGACAATTGGGGCCTTTTGAAATGGGTGTGATGGAGGATTCATTGCTGCCTGAGGGGAAGCTTGCACTTCCCCAACTACTCTTCTTTCAAATCTTGTGTTGGCTGTAATGCAATCACCCTAATTTCCTACAGCGCCCCCATGATTAATTACACAGAGCTCACCCTCTTCGTGATTTATCAGGGTAGAATCCGACTGAGTTTGATTGTTACTTGTGCTGGGTTGAGCTGGGAACTCAAAAAACTAAGAAAAATCAACAGCCTGATTTTCTAAATTCTAGAAAAAATTCAACATATCGTTCGTGTGGATAGCTTGTTCTTGACCTTGTCCCATGGTTGAACAACCTGGCTGCTCCTGCACTAGATTATTCTGAGTAGGCACCATAGCTTTAGATGATGAAGAGGGGCTTGGGTTATAATTTTGATAAGCCCTGGTTGTAGTGAGCTGCCCCTGACCTTGGTTATAATTTTGAAAGGGGGGTCTAGGGGCATGGCCATAATTTTGATAACCCTGGTTTGGCTTGTGGCTTTGAGCTTGCTACCTTTTAAGGGCAACAAGTTCATTTGACATGCTCTGCAACAAGCCCTTAAATTCATTTAATTCATTGGATGGAATAGCAATTGCCCTCTGAATGATAGGTAGAGGAGCAATTATGGGAGTGACAGCCTGAATTGGGGCAGCGGTTCTGGGAAAAGTGGCATATGAGGCCTAGGGGTAATTTTTCCAGCTTGAACCAAGCAATTTTTGGCCGTAATGGCTATGTCATATGCAGCTGGCAGTATGTGTCCCCCCATAGATTGGATCATCACTGCAATATCACTATTTAATGCTTTTAGATAGTACAAGAAAGTGTAGCTGGGAGTCGGCCTTACCAGAATGGGAATTCTATCCCATGTCTTTTGAAACCGCATATTGAAGTCCTACATGTACTCGTGCAGAGCTCTTTTTATAGTTGTCAGCTACTCAGTAAGAGAGAGGCCATCACTTTTTTCCCCAAAATGATCAGTTAAATGGGTGCCCAATTCATTCCAGGAATGTATGGAATTCATAGGCAAGGTGCTGTACCAATCGAGAGCTTTCCCTTTCAAAGACAAGGCTAACAGTCTGATGGCAATATTTTCTTCTGTTATATTGTGAATATTGCAAAGATTGGCAATATTCTTGATATGCTCAACAACTGTAATAGGTCCCACTCCATCAAAAGAAGGCACATTTTTTAGAGTTGTTCCTGGGATCAGATCATAGCGTGGGAGGTTTAAAGGGCTCTCACCACGAAAAGCTGTAAAAGGCAATGCCATGGCTGGAACAGGTTGTATTTGTGGCTGAGCTGGGTTGGTGTTCCTAGCAACAAGTCTAGGAGGATTTACTAGTGGATAAGGGTGAGTTCTTTCAAATCTGAGCCTTTTAGCAGAGTTTAAAGGTAGTTCAATGAACTCAAAGGGGACCCTTCTTGAAGCTGACCTTGTGGTAACCTTTGGCATAGAAGTTTAAGTGACTGGTCTTAAAATAAAGCACTAAGCTCTTACCAGTAGAGTCGTTAGATGCTGAAAATCTTTGAAAATCACTGTAGCAGGACCAGCATCAATCTTGAAATACTACTACATTGGAAACTGATAAAATTACAGTCCCACTGGGCATGCCAAAACTGTTGATGCTGGAAAGTGCACCCTGCGGCAGGAAAACGGATTCCTGCCCTCTCCCCGCAACATGGAAACCCCTCTCTCACTTGTGGGATGGCGAAGTAGGAGAGGAGAGTCTCTAGATATGAGCTAGTTCCCTCTGATGTATCTTGTTTGTTTTAGGTAGCACAAAATATAGGTATATAGGTATACTGGGGGGGGATGAAAAGAGATATAGAAAAAGCATGAAAATAAACAGCCTACTCTAAAAGAGGTGATACACCAAAAATAGGTTGACCTTCCAGATCCACTCTCAGAATCAAGTGGAATGCAAGTATACTCTACACATCTGGTAGAGGAACTAGGCTACTAAGACTTAAGGGGGAGGCTATAATGGAAAACACATAACAAAGGTTTACCGAGGTGCTGTGGAATGCACACTTGCAAGCAACTTACTCTGTTTTGTCCTTCTCAATTATTGCTCTTCTCCTTTCAGCTGTAGAACTAGTGCCTGTAGATAGCTGGTCTGTTGGTATTACCTATGAAAGCATGGATGATAATGACTAAACACAAATAATACTCATGGCATACACAGCAAATCAATCCAAGATGGAGGCAAAAGCTATATTTTTATTGATTTAGGTGGAGAACTTTGAGAGCAGTGCTCTTTACAAAAGTCAGGAAGATCTTGATAAATGACTAAGTCTATGTATTTATATCAAAAGAGCCAAGAGAAGCTTCATTGGGAAGAGTGAAAAAACACTGTAGCTGATGTCACAATTCTGCCAAGACCATGCTTGTTGCCTCATTTTGCGTGCTGGTCTCCTCCTCCGATGGCTGGGCAGGTTTTTTCTTATGCACTGCAAGTGATTTTTGCCACCATTTATTGTGGGTAGTGAATTGGCCACCCGCTACATGGACTGCATATAGGATTTATGCTGACATCGGCTGATAAGCTGTTGACGGCGGCAGTTCTACCAACGTCGGCCTATGTAAATTGCCGACGGTGGTAGTTCTGCCGACGTCGATCGATGTAAACAGCCTTTCTCCTTCCCCATCGGGGCATGAGGGTTTTCATTTTTGCCACTTGAGGGCAGTGATTTTCACTTTTCTGCCTTTGGGCAGGCTTTACTCATTCGCCACCTTTGCGCAGGGGTTTCTTATTTCCCACCGGGGGACGAGGGTTTCATTTTCACCGCTTCAGGGTGGTGCTTTTTCCTTTTCCCCACTGGCTATTATGCTGCCGACGGTGGCAGTTCTGCCGATGTCGGTCGATGTAAGATGCCGATGGTGGCAGTATTGCTGATGTCAGCCTTTTTTTTTTTTTTTTGTGTTTTGGGTGGCAAATTTGCCGCCCTCTGCATGTGTGTAGGTGGTCTCCTTTTACCCGCCCTTGTTGTGGGCGGCGATTTTGCTATCCTCTGCATTTTGTCTACCCTCTTTTTTACCTAAGTGTTAAATTCTCCATTTTTTCCCTCTCTTCTCCTGTGGACATTTGAAGACTCTGCCTTTTGCTACCGTGAATGTCAACGAACGAGGTCGATGAACCAATGCTCTGAAGCGGAGCTGTCGAAACCTGAAGGTGGACCTCACAACCTGAAATGACTATCTGTGCAATGCAGGTGTAGGAGGTGACCGAGATTTTTCCTAAGGGTCAAAATTGGGTCAATAACTACATATTAATATCAAGGTCATATGACCTAATCTATCTTGAAGAGACTCAATTGAGCAAAGAAGCCTAGAAGGTAGTTTGAGAAGGATAAGAGTGTGAAGTGATAAAGAAGTGGTCATCATCAATTAGTTGAGTAACAAGTTTTTATAATTTTTATCAATTAAAATTATTTTTTGAGTTGGTTTTGAATAATCTATGGGGTTTGTTCATCCTTACATGCTGGTGATTTCTAAAGCCTAGTTGGGTTGGTGCTTAGCTAGTTGTGGTTGGTTCTCCATGTGAAATCGTTGCTTCACTATATTTGGTGTTTATATTATATGAATGTAATATATTTGTATATTATAACTAGTTTTATTACCCTTGATGGTTTATCACATATGTGATGTGTTATTGTGTTTCATGCTTATGTGTATAGGTGATTATGCTTGCTAAATATATGTGTTTATTTTAATGGCTCATGATTGTTTAAATGAATTGATAAGACAAGTTTTGAATAATAATTCAACCACAATATTAGCCATTTTTATTCCATATTATTTATACTCCCATATACCATTTCATTTCCTTACCTTTAAATTAAGTTTCCAATAATCACATAATCATATTCTCCTGGATTACATTATGTAGTGAACATAGATTGGCCATGTTTATAATATTCTCAATAGGAGTAATTGGGGTTTATACCATGAAATAAGGAAGGATATTTAAGGTAGAAACAATAATTTCATAAAAATTATTGAGGTAAAGGATATGCCACCCTTAAAAGTCACATAGACTTGTCTCTTAAGAGTAGCCATTTCAAGTGTGGGATTTACAATAGTTTTTTTGGACAATATTTGTTTTGACAAAATTAGATTTTTAAGAAAAATTAGGAGTTTTAGGATATGGATTAGATCTATAATATTATTTTTTGTTAATTTTATAAAAAATAAACTCAATAAATTCAATCTCATTACCTTTTGAGGAGGATCTTGTAATCACTTTTGGCATGAAATGTCTGGAAATCTACCTCTAAAACTTTTAAAGCTTTAGCATTTACTTAAATATATAGATGTATGATCCAAATATTTTTAATGAGAATTACCATTTGGAATGCAAAAAATATTAGTAGCCCAATTTGTGCATTATGAGGAAGATTTTTCAGTTCTCATTCAAACTTGGACTAACATTAGATTGGTCAATTGGTTGTGGGTTAACTATAGCTAGAAAAAACCCTTAGATTATGAGGTTAGATCCTTTAATTTATAAAATTTGAATACTTTTCATAAAACTATTTACTTTGAGTCTCAAAATAGTTAAAAATATAAATTAAGAGTAAATTTACACTAGTGATGGTCATTCACCATTTCTTTAATGATCCTCTCTTAACCTTGTTCTTAAGCACACTTGTGAATCAAAATGGAATAGATTATCAGCCAATTTTTTTTAACACAATACTAAACATGATTATTTATAATGAAGGTTAGATAAAATGTATGTAGCTTTAAGGTGAAATAATGGAGGCATATGAAAGATACTATAAACTAACTCACTCTT